>JAYKKI010000021.1:23760000-24360000 GCA_039881145.1 Druceiella hillmani | reverse complement strand
ATACCCGATAAGTTGAGTCGGAATCAACTCAATTATCGCCATATACCGATTAATTTCAGAATATATCGATTAGACATATGTACAGACATAGTTACACGACTTTTAACTTTACGGCATACATTCCATTGGTTGAAACATCTTATCCCTAAGGTTGAGTAGTTGGTTTTATGTGTGAATCATACTCGTAAGGACTAATGGTTAGATTAAAAATAATTGGAAAAAATTGACAAGAATATTACATTGTTCACGGAATTATTTGGTGGGACATTCACGGAATTATTCACGGATTGGGTTATATTACCTAGTAATACAATTATTACCGCAGAAGCGTGCAGCAACCAGTTTTAAAATTTAGGAGTTATACTCCGTTGATTCAATTGTATCTATTTAAATCATTAAATTTGCGTGAAAAAGAAAATTTGATCATGAGAACCATCTCCGAGAATATTTTGACGAAATTCTCAATTCAAAACCAGTTTCCATTTTGACGCTTACGTCACTTATCATTAGTTACAATAAACAGATTTTTTCTGTCGCAACGCTTATTATTTATTAGCCATCCCAATATCTTACCCTTATCGCCGAAATTTTCTAAGTATATTTTTCTATCAAAATAAATAAATTTTTTGATTATAAAAATTGGTCACAAATTTATGATTCGCCATTATCTAATGTGATAATTTTGAACTTAAGTTGAACACGACATTCTACGTGTTCAACTTATATTCCAAATTATCATATATATATATATATATATATATATATATATATATATATATATAAATGTATGTATATATATATATATATATTACTGGTACAAATACGATTAATATTATATTACTTTAACTATCATTTAAGCGTTTTAATACTCGAATGTTATTTACCAATCTTATTTCCCATTAACTAATTATAATAATGGCCTGTCGTTTCAATCCCTCCATTATCTAAAAAAACTTAAAATATGTTATCAAATTTCGAAATAATAATTTACATATTGTTATTTGCGACGATTAAAATGATTCTTATAAAATATGCGGTAGTAAAATGATACCAAATGCACAGAAATTGTTGGCAACGAAACTGTACCGCCTTGAAGTTAGATTGCAATGAAACAGTCTGTATAAAAATATATATGTATAAATGTAATATAGCAAATTAAATACACAAATTATATAGGACTACAAACACTTCGACACTAATTATCTTCAGTCATACATCTTGGCATATTCTTAAATAAACACAAAACACATTTTGCATATACGAGTATGTATATGCCTTACAGTCGATAGCCACACAATATATTTACATTAAACATTCTATGGAAAAGAAGACATTTTTAAACAATTCTTTATGAGCGTACTTTTTAAACACACAACCTATTTTTTCTACAAATCGTCATCATTCATTAGAATAATTTTTGAACACCGTATAGTATTTTAAACATTTACGCGAGAGATGTGAATAAGCTATATAATTTTTAATATATTTTCCGATATACTTAATTAATATCTACATATTAATTACACTTTAGTTTTAGTAAATTCACAGTAACTCAGCTGAATTTTAATTAATTTCGTCTCGACAAAGAGAGAATATTAGTTCGATGTCGTTCGCGGGCATAGAAGATTTGAGCGAAGATACGCTAGCGCGAAGCGCACGTGCTTCCGCGCTGCTGTTCGGCCGACGACTGAAGTGTGACGCGGGAAAATTCATAGACTACATCAGTGACATTGGACACTTGATGGTGGAAAACGCGGGAGAGTATTAACATATTAAAACATTGACTATGACACTATTTAATATTGTCTGTATTTTACGCTCCGCTTCCATTTTTGACAGTTGTTTAGAATGTGTTTTGCCGTTCATTGTAATGTAGAAGTTGAAATCTTCGAATTTAATGATAAAGAACTGCAAAAGATTTTTCAAACCTAAGAAGTAATATGAATAAGCGTTTTATTACTAGACTCTTAATAAAAAGACGAAAATATCGAAGTACATTATAAAATCTTTTTGGAAGACTATGACGGTATAAATATAACATGGTAAAAATATGAATGGCAGGCACTAAATATAAGTGTGGAATAATTGTTTGTTAATGTCGAAGTGAATGAAAGCTTTATTAGTCATACTATTCGCTATTCGCTTGTAAGAGTTGCAACTGCTATATGTAATTCTACAAGAGATTTAGAACAGCATGCAATAAAATTCTACTTCGCAGAATCAAGATATTAATAAAAAAATCATTTCCAGAAACACAGAATATTTTTTTTATTATGTAGTTAGTGTTACTGCAGAATACCTACGCTCTAAGATAGTGCGATTGTCTCCACTAAAAAAAAAAAAATATATATATATATATATATATATATATATATATATATATATATTATTTGCGTAATATCATATTTTGTTATATTTAATTGCTTCGTTGACGTTTAAGGTAAGAAAGCGATTAAATCCGACAATTAGCAGAGAACTTTTGTACGAGTATATTCTGGTTCCTTGTCGTGACTAACTTATTAACTCATTATATCGTTTTGTATGGAGAAAAAAAAGGGTTATCGCAATGTTTGCCTTGTAAAATAGTTTCTTTATTTGGACATTATTTACATTTATAAACAAATTTTATGTAAACCTAATCTCACCGATGTCATGTATTGTGACGAGGTGGTAGTGTGAAACGGTCTGACCGATACGGAAGACAATATATTTTACCTCATACATTTTGTTTCCGTTCAAAATATCAGTGAATATTGACGGTCACAAATTATTTGCCAATATTCGTGTGTTAGTTTCACCAAACAGTCTTACCGGATGTTAGCAGTCACCGAGATATATTCGAAGATAAGAATTATATTGAAATATTTCAAACTTTTTTCATTGATACGAATAATTGTCACTGTTTACAGGCACTTTAGGCAGACACAAACTTTTTTAGGCGATCCTATGTGTTCGAGCAAACTTGCGCTTATTTTTTTTCATATAGAGATTTGGAATTCATTATTGAAGTTTAGTAAAAAAACAGCTTGTAGCTCAAAACCTAACGAAGCGTTTAAGTAAAATAATCTAATGATACTTTGGTAAACAATATTAAACCATAAACATTAAAGGAAACCATTCCAAAACAACAAAAATAAATATCATTTTGATGTAAATATCATTGATTATTTATCAATGATTGATTCAAGAATAATTGATTCAAGAATAATTGAAACAATACACTTCATGATACAAACCTGTTGGTAATGGGTAGAACTCGTACAAGAATTCGGTACATATTTAAAAAAAATAAATATTTAAAGGTGCGCAGTATCTCTATTAAAATATCTACATATAGTACATGCTCATCGTTTTTCTTTATAAAAATATATTGTTTAGCATAACTTTCATAGCGGTAGGAGAAAGAAAAATATTATTTTTTTATATTTCAAAATTACACTTATTTGTAGGCATTAAGCTTAAATATTTTATTTTTTCAGATGTCTATTTCATTCTTCTTAGAAGGTAGGATGAGACACATACCCTCAATTTCTCTCCTTGTCATATCAAATGACGTACCCTAACCACATGTATATGAACAATATTTTTCATGACTTTTCAATATACTAAAGATAGTAATGTTGCATATTTTCGGGACCTATGTGATGTACTAAGCCAGCTTTTATTGCCTAACTCTTGCAAAGCTTCTTAAATGAAACAAATTAAAGACAATGACTTTTCGCTTATCTAAATCTAAACGAAAAGGGGCGGTAAAGTTTTTATGGGAAAAATATTTTCATTGTAAATTTTTACGTGAAACTTTGTGTTAATGCTCTTCAACAGAAATACCGATACGAATATTTCAGCGTTTTTCGAGACGCAGCCTGTAAGGGTGTGTAAAGGGGTAGCTAAATTTGTATGGGAAAACATTTCTGTTGTAAATTTGTACGTGAAACTTGGTATTAATGCTCTTCAACAGAGATTCAACCTCTAAGAGGGTAAAAAGTAGTTTGCTAACTTTGTATGGGAAAAATAATTTTATTGTAAATATTTACTTAAAACTTGGTATTATATATTCTTCGACACAAATAATGAAACACGATATAAGCATTTTCCGAGATTTACCCCCTAAGGGGATGACAATGAGTGGGTAAGTTTGTATGGGAAACAAATATTTTATTGTAATTTTTTTGTAATTAGTTCGGGCGAGATTGCATTTGTTTCACATCTTTTCTTAATTCGAAACTATCATCACGACTTAATTTCGCGTGTAGCCAGAACAACTGAAAGTTAAAAATTTTGCTGAAGTTTAAAAAACGAATGTTTTTGCGGGCGAAAAGCTTGTTATTACATAATACACATTTTTGCTATTTTTCGAGCGTGCCAGTAACGCATTGTAAAATTTTCCCTTCACTATAACGGCTACTGAAGTTTATTGAAAGGCAGTTTAATTAGTTTTCTCATTTTGTGTCTTAAAAAGTTACGATTTTCACATATGTATAATAATTTCACATGATTTATTTCGCGAAATAATTTGGTAATGACAATATTATATTTAGCGATCTTTTTGATGGAAGTTATTATAATAGAACTGCACCAAATTTTAATAAAATATGGTGTTTTTTTGGGGACTACGAATAAAACAAAAAAATCAGATTAAAATGAAACATTCTAGTAATAAACTAGCACATACAAACTGACAAAAAATATCACATATTGACAACAATAAAGAAAATAGGAAAAAGGAGAACAGGAATTGTAAAAGGAAAAAGATCTTCGGCCAACCTTTATATACGTGTGCAGACTACATTTCGTTAGAAAGCGTCACATCAGTATCAAATTTATTCCACCGTTTTCCAGTATATTCAGCAAAGAACGTCTAAAAAAGCCAACCATAAGGCTGAGAACCTGGACCTAAAATAATCCGCGCTTTGTGAATTTGTATGCTATGAATTGAGAAATATTAACTAAAATCATATAGATTTATGCAATTTTCAACATCTATTTTCTACAAAATCACAAAAATTACAATTTTGTCTATAAAAATAAAGGAACAGCCTAATTTAAAAAAAATAATGAGAGAGTTTTGAACCTGAAAACAAGAAACTGACCAGGAGTTAAAAACTTAATATTCAAGTTGGAATTTATTTTCGCCCTTTATGTTAAAATGACCAAAATTGAAATTTATTTTCCCCTTTATGTTAAAATTACCAAAATTGGAATTTGTTTTCGCCCTTTATGTTAAAATTACCAAAATTGGAATTTATTTTCGCCTTTTATTTTAAAATTACCAAAATAAAGTCAAGGTATTTAAAAGACAACTTTTAAATAGTTATGGTACTTTTTGTCTTCATTAACTGCAATACAGAAGAATAGTGGTACTCTTAAATTTGTTACATGAATAATTGAAAATGTTTATTTGCAACGTGAGCGAATTACACTCGCTGTCACTGATTTCGTTTTTCATCGTCAAGATTAAAATTGCAGCTTTACGAAAATATACAAAAATAATTAATTTACACTGTACGTATATTCATTTGAAACTTTTGGTTCAATGTATTTACTTAAGATATAAGAATTTTTCGCACATTCTGTTTCTAGTTAGAATAATAAAAAATCTGTTTAGTGTGTGTGTATATAACGATACCAGAATTTCAAGTTTCTACGTTGCACAGTTTCTGAGAAAATCTGCTGTGAATGTAGAAAAACATATAATATATGCATGTATACAACATATAATATATGTATGTATATTTATATATATATATATATATATATGTATATATATATATATATATATATATATATATATATATATATATATATGTATATTTTGTAGGTAAACGTGATGCATATATAAACAATATAACGTAAAAAGTATCATCGCTAGAATTTTCCTACAACCTTTACGTGGGCTCTAAAAAATACAGTACCACAACTGAAATTCTCAAATAAATATTTACGATTAGCTACCGAGATAAGTGCACGTTATTTAATATTTTTTTACTATTCCAACTTTTGAGTTTCTACGTTAGCGATTTCTGAGTTAAAAGGTTGTGATTGAGGGACACGTGACTGATCCTTAGGGTTTCTTTTTTTCTTTTTGAGGTACGAAGCCCTAAAAATGTTAACATATTTGATCACATGTACTAAAAATAGTAAAATTACATTGAATTAAGTTTATCACAAGACAGCATTCTAATTTCGGTGTTCTACAACAATGGATAGCACTACAAAATCATCTTATTCAATGTCTATGAAACCTCTTTAGAGGTAATTAAATCTCCATTTGTTAATATTTTCGGCAAATTTATTTCTTCCCAAAACGTTTTAATATCAACAAGAAATTGAAGTAGTTCCTACTAATAAAGATAACCAAATTCGGCAATTAATTCCTAACACGTTTCACAAAAACGGAACGTACAATAAAGTTGAAATTGAAGACAAATTGAAACTAAATTTATCTTCAATAAACCATCATTTACTTATTTCCATTTTATATTTTGTCACATTAAATTAGAAAATGTCAAATTTACATAACAAGATTTTCTTCTTACTAAGTTTCTGTCTGCATCTGATGAAATTATAAAACTTTTCTGCGGGTTCACTCAAACTTGCTTCCGTTTATTAGGGAGGTTTAATACTACTCGCATTTTATTTGTAGTTTCACTCCGCTCGTCTCCCGCCGGCGTGATGGACCACCATATAAATGCCACGTAGCGTGCTTCTTAATTAGAACGAGAAATACTCCTTTAGACCGGAAAACAACCACCTGAAGCTATAGAAGGCTTATCAGAAGCCAGCGTGTAATTGCGTAATGAGAAAGTTTGAATTACTATCAATGTAGTTATGCAATATAATCGAAGGTTATATTTGTATTATGCAGCATAATCGAAGTTAATTTAACTTCAAACCAAATTAATTACAGAACAATTGAATAATTATTAAATATACATGCTAATAATTACATTTAGTATAAAAATGACAAAGTCTTTTAAATAGAAGGAAAAAAATGAAAAGTATAATTCTACACAAAACAATAAAATATGTAACTGCAGCTAAATGAAAATAAGTTTTCATGAATAGAAATGAATCGATAATATTTACACTACAGTCGTTTCGTAAATATTTACATAATACGACATCGTTGGCTGCACAGTGAAAATACTTAATTCAATAGAAAATATCCAGATTTCAATATAACTATTACAACTAATTATGCTAGCATAAAAATGTAAACTCAGTTTAAAATTAACTTTGTAGCATTTAATTTTAATTAATTGGCAATTTAAAGAAAATAGATCTCTCTGCATTATATCTTCTACAGAGATAATAAAACCTAATGAAGTGCGAAATGAGACTTTTTCATTAGATCGTTCTTTAAACAATGATATACGTAACAACAATAAAAACGTGGTTTATTGGTCAGTCGCACATCTTAGCGATAACTTACATGGTTTAAACTAAAATTTTTAATGGTCTTGTAAATCATTCCAAATAATTCAGATAAAACAGTTATTGAGAAATTATTCACGGGATCTTTTGAAAAGGTCTCTCACCTTCTTCCTCACATACACGTAAAAATGGTCCCAAAATGATCGAAAATAACTAACGTATCATACAATAAATGGATATTAAAATGCGTTGACTTTATTATTTAGAATGTATGCAAAAGAAGCTTATTAAAATTTATAATATATATATATATATATATATATATATATATATATATATATATATATATATATATATATACATCGATGTCATGACTTAAGTGAACTTTAGAGCACTATATAATCAAAAGTTTCTATTGTCCAAACGGGGATTCTTTTGATTACTCTGTTTATTCAGTTCGAAAGTCTTTGTAAATGTTTATTTAAAATCAAGAGAAAATTTAAAAAGAAAGTTGAAAATTTTACTACTTATATTTAGTGGACTTCAGATTCATTATTCTTCCATGAGAGATATGTTTAGTTAACTGTTACTTGAGATATTTTCACCGTCTTCTCAGTATAAAATTTTACATGTTGCATATTATATTTTGAGAACATTTTTCAAACTAGAGAAAAAAATTATTCAAACTTTTTATTAATTTAAAACAAATTGTTGTTTAATGCTATAGCGATTCGCAAAAAAAATGTTTAAGTAAAGTAATTTTTTATTTTTATTTCAAGCAATTAAATAATATACCCTTTTTTTTTCTTATTGCTTACATTTTCAGTGTCTGTAAATCTACATGTATAGGAATTTACAATATTATTATTAATTAGGCAACTGCGATATTTTTACAGTTCATCCTATCCATTAAAAAAGAAAGCTTTTAGAAAAAAGAAAATTTGCTTTTTTCTAATATCAAAAAATTATATTCACTATTAGTGAACAAAGTATTAGTACGGACGTAGTATTTCTGTTAAACTATTTACAGATAGTATTTTTATTTTTGCTCTATAAATATATTGCCCAATATAACTTTCAAATGTGAAAATATGTAATTAATTTCTCATAAAATATTAAATTTATTATCAATGCTACGTTTTTCCAGTAAACTAGTTTAACGCTGCTTTTTTTTTTAATTAATTGAGACTCTAGCAGATTCGGAGATTGTGAGAACATATTTTCCGTAGTCATTTAAAAAAAAATCTACAGACCTATTTTCCAAAAAAAATTTTAAAAAAATTGTTTTCTAATCCTCATTTTTTTTAATTATATCCAAAAAGAAATGGATATTAAATAAAAAAGAGAGTTAGTTTATTTATTATTTATTAAAATACATGGGTTATCCCTATGCCAACTTTCAAGTTTTTGTGTCAAACAATTTGTCAGAAAAGTTACTGTGGCGGACAAACAGACAGACGAATACGGGATTGATCTTGAGTACTCGAGGTGCGAAATTATACTTTATTTAAATTTTATTTAAACATTTTTTTTGATTCTATTCGTTTTATTCTAATATTTTAATACTATGAATAAATGGAATGAATTTAAACTTTGATACTTAAGTAATAGCGGAGCCTAGGATATGACGGGAGACGATCAGGCGGCGCGATATAACGAAATTATAAATATTACTCGAAGGAATTGTGAATTGCTCCGTACAGATATGTTGAACCTCTTTGTTTGAACCTATACCCTATTCGCAACAAAACTCTTAAAGTTTGGTTTATTTTTTTATATAACAACGTAAGCCGAGTTAATATTTAATTTTAGTAGAGAAAAAGATAACAAAATCTTATAAAAAAATTTATAACACCATGATTTATGACTAATGGTCATCTATGTATTATTATGTGAAGAGAAAACTTTGTGCCACTTTTTAAGTATTTTGCGTGCGAGAAGTGTGAGATTTGACATAGTTAAAGTTTATATGGAGAAGGAATATCGAAAACTAAAATTTATATATAACATATGTTAAAATATATGTAAAATTATATATTACAAATAGATACTTTAAAAGATTCATTGTTTACGTTCATACTGTAAGCACATAATAGTCTGTGGTCAAACAGGCGCACAAAGTAGAGATTGTCGCCAAAGAATTTTAAAATGTCTGATTGATCGAAATAGTTTCGAGTCAAATGTTTTTTTTAATAGTCTGTGGAGTGTAAGTCGAGGCAAAAAAATGTTTATTTTATATTTTGTGTAATAGATATCTGTATTTTATACATTTGTGAAACACAACTTGTTTAACATGCACCTGTTGCAAAAGAAAATATCTGTCTATTCTTGTTCCGTTAAAGGAAGTTCTGCTAAAGGAAAACTTTGTAGCAATAATCTTAATTGATTTATTCTCGCTTACCTATTAGTGTTTTCAACGAGTGAGTAGTTAAGCGGATAACGGTCGAATTTCGAATACTCGGCGACTACTAATAATTTGTAAGACATTCAAAATCACTTTGCAAGATTGAATTTAATTTATAAATTGAGATCGACAGTTGATGTCAGATAATTAATTCATATCGCGTATTCAGGATATGAAATTTATAAATAAAAATCCTCTCATCACAACAAAACTGAATTTTTTGATGTGATATTACATAAATAATATATTAAGATTTTCGCACGATTTCGACGAATTTTTCACCCTCCCCCCCACCACAACGACGCACCCTATCGTGTATTCGTCAGGTGATGCTCGTTTCACTATTATTCATATTAGGTCTATTTCTAACGGTGAAATTCGACGCTACGAATAATACAACTATCCATTCTAACTACAAGACTTGCCCGTAAATCTTCAACGTATGATTAATTAAAATCTGCTCAACTATTTCAAGAGGCACCCTGGGGTTAACAGTTTCTTCAAAAACGTCGATGTGAAAACAATCATTAAAATTCTCTACGAATCAAGAAACTAATTTCCTCGTTGCACCTCATCCTTTTTTTGCGCTATCGTACTTTTTATAATCCAAAATATTGTTACCATATTTATTACTATTACTGAATATACTAAATATCAATTATATTCCAGACTCCCAAATATTTAAAAACATTTCTCCTCTATCTTCAGACTTGCTCCATCTGATGTGCATATAGAAGAACGCCTTAGAATCTAATAGATGTTGTGGTTAGCAACATGCAAATAAACATGCGTTATTAAATATACAATATTTATTAAAAACAAATTAATACCGCCATCTAGAGAGGAATTTGATTATTGTTGTTTTTCTTTCGAGTGGCTCTCGTTCCCCTTTAGTTCCCCCTAAGTTATCGACGATTTTATTTTATTTCGTAAAACATAATTTCAAAATACAAGCTGACAAGAAGTAGAAAATATATTTTTACAAATCTGAAAAAAACCATGTTATCCTTTCTCCTTTAATATTAACGTTTATACGAGGACAGCAATACTAAATTATGTAATAACTTTATAACAATGCTCATTGAATTATACGCGATCGAACGAAAAAGGGAAATAGCCTCACAATATTTCCATCATTAAATTTGTAGTTATTTTAGCTTATTTTTTAATTAAATTTTATAATTTAATCCATACTGATTTTAAGATAACGTATATTATTATGATGTTTCACTAATGATAGTTTAGAAGTATTCAACTACCGTAAAATAAATTTACGCGCTTATGATTGTTCTTTATAAAAGAAACAGATGTCGCTATTAATTAATTTAGCAGAAATATCTTAATTAATTGGATAGTAGCAGAAGGCGAAACAATAACACCATATAACCGACAAATAAATTCTAGTTCAAAATTAACTCTATATAATCAAGCACGAAAATAGTTATAAAATGAATTTAGCTAATATTTCAAATGTGCCAAAAGAACTCTAGTCTAGACAGAGATTTGATCTTAAACTAACCCAATTATTGATGGCAGAAATTAAATGATGGTGAATATTTGAAGCATGCCTAGATAAGAATCAGACATATATTGTTTAAATTGTTAAACAGTAGGTGTTTACAATGTTTTCGTAGAATGAAAGTCGAATGTCAATTAATGATCAAATGTACGAGCGCGTTTATTCAAAAAATTTAGCTCGCTGGCAAAGTGTCCATTATTGCCCGGCGGTGAAATATCACCAGAGTTTGGCTTTATTACCACAAAGGTAAGAATCCATGTCTGTTACTGACCGCTAAAACCACGATGCTTCCATGAACTACCTTTTATATTATATAATAAATCTGCATAGAATGTAACATATTTTCTTAATGTGAATTAAGAAAATATGTTAATTCCTTTAAATTGTATGAAGTGATGTCAAGTTCAACAGAAATTTACATTAAATTCTATGATCGAATTAGAATTCAGCAATGTAGCGATGCAAGTTCACTCTCGTCCGTTACTTATATTAATAATTGGTGATTTTTAATTTTATTTCTCTTTATAAACCAAAATTCAAATTTTACTAATTTTATTTTAGTTTATTAGATGATTTATAAAGGTTTTGCTCGGGCAAAAATGGAAAATGTACTGTATTTGGTTTTAATCGATTTTTTATATAATGATTATTTATGGTTCATTTATTATCAGTATTCTCAATAGTCTAGTTACACATTCTCGCATTTAGTCGGATAACGTACTATTGAACTAAATGTAACGATCGTAATGAATAATCCGTAGCAATAACCAATTATAGAGATTTTTTTCGAAGTTCTTGTGGAAAAAAATAACTAATTCTATTGTCATGATGTATTCAAAAGTTAAAAATGGAAAAGATGGAATTGTTAATTGAACCGTACACTCGATTCACTTACATATTTTTATTAATCCAGTTATCAGTTTTGGAGATTTAAGTGCTGGAAATGGGACATATATTCTTTGCATCGTAATCTTATAGTGAACCCTATCTTATACCCTGAAAAGTCGTACTTTTAAATCGATAATCGGAAAAAGCTATACAAATAGTAATGTGTCTGATATACTTACAACACAATCATAAAGTAACATTTATCTTTGATTACACATACAATTACGTAGTACATAATTCTTTTTGTTTTTCTGCAAATATCTAACTTATTAACTGATTATATCATTTTGTATAGAGGAAAAATTTATGCATAAAATTTGTAATTTAAAATTTCGGCGGACTTATTGTAAAATTTGCGGAAATTTTTATGTAAACATAGTTGTTTCATAAGCTATATCACGTCCTGACTTCAAACAGCATGTGAATCGACTTGGTTGATGCGAAAAAAAAGAAAATATTTTAGATCACTCTTTTGGTTTCTATACCCGTCACTATTTTAATCTTTTATCACTTAAGCGCAAGTACCTTAAAAGAAAAAAAAATAGTAACATGGAAATTAAACATTTTAAAAATAGCTAACTGATTACTTGTTTACAATCTTAATAATAAACTCTACTTACTACTCCACGGTATATCGCTTTTGTTCCAAGAAGAACAAAAGACGTAAAGAGAAAAATGATTTAATTTTTTTGGTCACATTTCTTTTTCTATAATATCTACATGTTTCCATCTGCATTCGTGGTGCTTGTAAAGATATTTCTCAAACGATTAAGTAATGTACATGCATTAAAAACGTGTAAACCTCATTTCACTGCTGAAAATTAATCCTTTGAAACTTATAACATTTCCTGAGCAAGTCTTTCAAGGCCGTCTTTGGCTATATTAATGTTTCTCCGTAATCTTTATTTCTTTTCTAACAGTAAACAAATTTTATGTTGATTTCAAACGTACGTAGCACGCTGGAACATCTAACAGATTGTACAGAATCAATTTGTAATTCTTGACAATATATTTGACAAACAAGGCGTTTTAAACCTACTTTTAGAATTAAAGTAAATTTCCCGGTATTATTTAATAAATTTATTGGATCATAACTTTCCATCACTGAGTGCAAGTTATCAAATGGTAGATAATTGCAGGTGCGTTTTCGATTCATTTTTGTTTGTCACGATACGTAATATAAAGAAACGAGATTATTCAGTCTTTTTTTTCGGTATTCACGTGAAAATTATGAAAGAAACTATTAATGACATTTGGGAGGGCATTTTAAAAACTCTTAAAAAAACATTTCAATATTATATACTGATAACATGAGCAAAACAATTCGATTTACAAGCTCTGTCGTACGTTCACTATGGCGCTGTCTTAGGTTTCCATGTGTTATTTAACCGTTAAAATATGCCACATATAATTCAATCGCTATATTATCGAAAATTCACATGCACTCTCAACTTACATGATGATATACTTAAGACACTTGGCACACGCCATAGTAAAAAGTACTTTCAAGGGGGTGATAAGCAACCTGTTTGGCTATTTTTGTTTTTAATGCTTTTAAATAGAAACATTTGATCGTATCAATTTGCTACGAGATTATAAAATGTTACTTTCCTTCGGGGCAATAGACCACAAAATTAATTGCCCATCATAAATTGAATTTTGTTAATAAAATAGCACGTTCGTTTTGTTAATAAAATAGAAGTCGGATATATCATTACTATTTTGTGCACAACATTTTTTTCTTACTTAGGATGAAGTCCTTTCAATATTATAGTTCTCCTGTTATATGCGGTTCAAATAGAAACTGTAGGTAGCACATTAAATATTATGCCGATTTTTTATGTGGAAAAATGTGCTCTATTACACATTGTTAATTCTTCAAAGTTTCATCCTTTGGCGTAGACCCAGAAGGATCTGTACACTTCGGTCGGTACCGTATAGTCTGATAAATTGCTACTAATATGTAAATATGAATGAGAATTAATTAAATACTGTCATCTAGTGGGGAATTATGAAAGTAGGTTTTATTTAAAATAAAATAAAGAATGGCTTCTAATAGAGAATTATAACATGATTATGACGGTTGCTTATAAAAGAAGAGACGTCGATGTTAAAGAGCTAAGTAGTAATCTGTTAATTTATTGTTCAATCTGACTGAATTGTGAAGAATAACACGGTTATTTCTATTGAAGATGTTCACCAAGTCTCTAACGTATAAAATTGCAGTCTCGTTAAAATTCGTTCACCGTTCTTTGTATAAATTGAATTTTGTTAATAAAATATGCGAAGTGACGCGCTGTTATTACCGTTAATTACATGCGTAGGTTACTCACGCGACATATTATTTTTTTCTATTCATTTTCTACATTAATGCTTACCATATTAAATCGTTTAGATTCTGATAATCAGTCAAGGACTTTTTGCATTCTTCTTGATTTGCCTATTGCAACTAACTTATTGACACATTACGTCATTTTGAACAGAGAAAAAAGTTTATCACAACGTTTGCTATTCACCGGTTCATAAAACTTATTGTAATTTTTTTAATATGTTTTTGTAAATTTTTTTAACCTATTCATGAGCCATGTCACATCTTGATGGCAGTTTAGAGTGACCCAACCGAGGCGGAAAACAGAATATATTTAACCTTACTCTTTTCGTCTCCGTCGTACATACGTCGGTGTATGTTGACAGTTACGCATCATTTATGAATATTCTTGTGTTAGTTTCACCAGTCTTACTGTCTGTTAGCAGTGATCGGAATTTATCCAAAGATAAGAACTGTGTTGAAATATTTCAGTCTTTTATCAGCGATATTGAAAACTGTCTTCAGAAATGTTTAGTAACAAAGGCATTTTTAGGAGGTTTTCGAAGAATTAAATTTTCAGTTTAAGTTATTCATACGGAATTGTGACATATTTGTTGAAAATTTAGTCAAGTAGACAATTTGTTAAAGGTAATGATAACTAGGTGAACAACATTGAATTATTTTCGAGAATAATAGTAATAAAGTGCAGTAATGATATAAAGGAAACCATCCAAAAGTAACAAAATCAAAAGGGAATAATGGCTTTATAAATACACACACACAAAGACATACAGTAAAACTACTGTATAAATGTCATAATGAATCGATAATAATCAGTTTGGTGTGTATATGACGATAAACATGTAGATTTTAGGCAGTTTGAGACTTTAAATAATTGAGACACTACACACCATGCACAATTTAGACATTTCAGGGTGCAAAGTAATTCTATTGAAGTATTTACAAATAATGATTGTTATTTTCCAAAAGTAAAAGAGAAAAATAAAAGGACTATTTCTTCTAAATAACACAAAATATTAAAATGATTCTTTTCGTCGTCAAGTTTAAAAATTTTACTTTTTCCGATTTTCATGTTCTTTCTGTTTCATTAGAGGTGTTTCCCTCCACATATGCTCGTTTTTCACGTTTTTGAATGCCACAGGTTCAAATTAAAACCAAATAATTGATAAAATACTTTCCTTGTCATATCCCATGGATATATATATATATATATATATATATATATATATATATATATATATACACATGTAACTAAACTAACTTTAAAAAAATTAACAACGTTTGCGTGTTAAAGGTAATACCTAATTAATATTATAACACTAAATATTTTCTGGGCGTATGTGGGGTTCTGAACCTGTTTTTAATATCTACCTCATGCATAACCCCGGTATTAGTAACTCGTTATTTATTTTCCCTTCACTATAAGGACCATTAAAGTTTTATGAAATGCAGTTTAAATAGTTTCCTTTTTTATGTCTTGAAATGTTATAAAAGTATACATCAAAAATGTTTTATGATTAATTTGTACGAGACAATTTGGCAATAACCGTACCACGATGTTTAAAGAACTTTTCGTTGAAAAGACATTTCTTCTATTTAACCAAAAGCGCCATAATGTTTTAAAACATGTTAACTTTATTGGAAGACTAAAAAAGATTATTACGCACAATAGTAAAATCGGATTAATTTGAAACATACTAACAATAAAATAGCACCAATAAACTGTCAAAAAATATTACATATTTAAAAGAACAAAAAAGGAAAAACCAGAGTAAGAATATTAAGAGGAAAAACTTCGTCAGACGAACTTTAAATGCGTGTGTAGACTATTTTTGGTCAGAAAGCGTCACGTCACAGTCAAATTTATTCCGCCGTTTTTCAGTATATCCAGTAAAAGAATATTTATACGGTAAAATTATATTATTTAAGACTAGAGATAGAAGATTTCCAGGCATATCTGAACATATAGAAGAAGTATCTAGACCTAAAATTATTTACTATACGTTTCAGTTTGCAATGTCCCTTTTTTCTACTAAACATTTTTATCTTGTCTAATTAAAAAATCAAAATCAAAGCAATATAAGTGAAGTGAAACAATTGAAAACACAAAAATAATGAGGTGTTTAAACGTAATTAAATTTACTTTAGCTTCATCATCAGCCGGAAGACGTCAACTACTCAACACAGGTCTCCCCTCATAAACTTCAAGAAAGCTATACCCCGTGTTCCTTATAGCCAACGGTTTTCCACGATCTTTACCAGGTAATCTGTCCACCTATCTATCGACCGTCCCACTCCGCGTCTTCCTTTTACTTTCGCTTACTATTTAACAATTATGAAAATGAATTGAAAATATTGGAAGAAAGGTTTATAAATATCTTGTCGTACCTTCAATAATTGCAAATAAAAAGAATAGCGTTGCTTGCGAATTGTTTACACGAAAAATTGTTAATATTTATTTGCTCCATGTGCGAGTTAGACTCGCCACAGATAGTTTCGTGGCTTCAGTATATTTCAGTATATTTATTTGGTTCAATGTAATTTCATAATATCACATTCTTTTGACGCACTTTATTACTTGTAAACACGAAAAAAATATTTTTAGATTAATTATACTAATTATACGAATATTTTGGCCTAATCCGATTTTAATGGGTTTCATTCATAAAAAAATCGTTTGTATGTGCAATAATTTGCATGTCCGTAATGTAAAATATAAAAACATTCAGTATAAATAGACACAACCATATGATTATATGTAATATTTTAAATTATTTCGTAGTGAAATACATTGGAAAACATTTACCACGAGGCAGCCTTTTAATGTCGAAGCTTCACAAAAACGGATAATACCAGAAAATCGTCATTTGCAATGTCAATAAAAACCACTATTTAATTAATATTTCCTATATCTCTATTTATATCCAAAGCATCTCTATGTCGATAAAAAAATCAAAGCTTTTTGTTTCTGACATCAAAAAGTCGTCCATCAACTCCTAGCAAGTTATATGTAAACTGAAATTATAATAAAGTATGAAACTAAACTCATATTCAACAAACCATTATTCACTCATTCCCACTTTATATTTCACCAAACTGAAATAGAAGGTATCAAATTTACATAATGAGATTTTCCTCTTAACAATGTTCCGACTGCATCTTATTAAATTATGAAAGTTTCCGCGTGCTCTCTCAAACTTTGCCTCGCGTACTGGGGAAGCTTAATGCTACTCCCAGTTTACTTGTAGTTTCACGCCACTCGTCTTACAAGGGCGCAGCGCTTTACAATGTCACGTCGCGTGCCACCTAATTAGCAAAAAAAATACCCCTTTATTCCGGGAAATTACAACCTGAAGGTATAGAAAATTTATCAGAAGTGAGCTTGTAATTGTGTAATGAAAAAATCAACGAACATTTGTAGTTACATGACATAAACAACGGTATTTCTCCATTAAAAATATTTATTATAAAGCAATTCTATAACCGTCAAACGTGTTAATAGTTTTATTTAATGTAACTACGATAAACCCATTAAATGGAAAGGAAAAATTAAAGATACAGCTCTATAAAAACAACAAAAGCCATTCTGCAATTCTGGCTAAGTGAAAATAGTTTTGTGTGAATAAAAATGAATCGACTATATTTACACTTAGCTAGACGTCATTGAATACACAGCGAAAATACTTAAACGAATCGAAGATATTCAAATTTTAATCAAATAATTTTTCATCTAATTTAGTTTGCATAAAATTATTCTACTCTGATTAAAATTAAATTTACCATATTATTGTTAATTAATAAAGAACAGATCTCTTCTGTAACCTACACCATAACCCTTTTTAAATACAAAACAGTAAAACCTAATAGAGTGAATGAGATTTCTTTTAAATATCTCTTATTTTTCATACAAATTTTGTGTATTGATTCATTGCAAGAATTAGCGACTAGAAATTTTACTCCATTTAAACTAAAATGAAATTCGCTAAAACAATTTTTTAATCCTTTTACGTGATCATTAGTTTAAAATGAAAGAAATTAACTCGTTGACATAAGTATGACAAATTAAGAAAAATCGGTGTTGAATGGTCCTTTATAACGAGATATTAACCCTAATAATATTTAAGCGGACTTTATGATATGATCGGTCAAAGTGATCGAGAAGAGCGTACGCATAATACAATAATTGAATTTGCAAAAAAATGCATCGCCTACCCGAGCTAAGGTTAAGAAATCAGGGCATAATAAGTACGTTTATTTTTCTCCTTTATTTTAAATTCATTTTGTAATTAAACTTTAATCATTCCGAAAGCTTTTGGATAAATTAAACTAAAATTTACAATGTATTGCATTTGTAAACGAGTGAAAACTAGTAATGGAGTATTTCTTCATATTAAATCTGTCATATTTTTTGAAGATTTATCAGTGTTTTTGAATCTAACAATTCGTATAATAATTTGAAAATTATATATATACCGGATACCAAAAAACATTTTTATATAAATCTTCATTTATTACATAATTTATTACTCTGCTCAGTGATTTTTTCGCTATTACTCGTGAGTAACAATTATTCCCATTACGTAAATTAAATTTATATTTTAAACTCAATAGATTGAAAAAAACTATCTTAAACCTATCATAAACTCTTGTTAAAGTGGGAGAAAAAATATCTATTTTGAAAATTTATGGTTGATTTAAATAAAATTGTTCTTTAATTATATAACACATCGCGGAAAAGACTTTTTAATTAAATAATTTTTTTTTCATTTTAGACAATTATAAAATATACTTAATTTTTTTTTAAATAATCATAATCTTTAAATGTGATACAAATTGTCATTATAATTTTAATTAACTTCTATATATTTACAATTTTCACTTTCATTTCATGAAATTAAAATCATCTACCAGTTAAAAATAAAGGTTTTATAATACAAAGAATGCCAATATTTTCTAAAAATAAAAAAAATCGATAGTGAAAAAATAAATAGAAAGTACAGAGTAGTTCCATTAAAATATAAGTATTATTACTATTATCGATATTTAATATGTATATACAAATTTCATAGGTGTAAAACATGATAAATTTCTCAAAAATTATGATGCTAGTAATACTGGTTTTATATTAAATTTTTGACTTTAGCAGTTTCATTGATACAGTGAAAAAATATTTATTCTAGATATTTTCAATAAAATCTTTAAAAGATTCTCTTTTTTTCAATTTATGGTAAAACTGTTTTAAAATCGTTATAAGCAGTACGCAACAAGATATATAAAATAAAAAAATGGTAACTTATATATTACCTTGAAATATTTGCATAATTTGATGCAAATATTTCAAGGTAATATATAAGTTACCATTTTTTTATAAGAAGAAGTTATTGTGGCAAACGATTTCTGAGAAAAGGTACTGTGACAGGCGGCCTGACGGGCGGATACGTGATTGATCCTAAAATATTTTTTGATGAGGTATAAAATCCTAATAATGTCTGGGTTTATATTACATAATATTCCCTTTATTTATTATTTATATTTAGTGCCATGGAATGAACTTCTATGTTCATATTTTGGTAATAATAGGTGCTAGAAGATTACGAAAAATTAATAGCAGGAGCGACATAATGGAGTTATAAATATTCCTTGCGGGAAAAGCGAAATGTTTCGTGGAAATACGTCGAACCTTTATGTTTCAATCTGACGTCATAGGAAAACTTCTGAAGCAAGATGTTAACGACTTCAGTATCTTTTTCTAAGTAAAAGTCCGACTCATGCCAAGTGTTCATTTAACACTTAAGGGTAAGTAGGGAAAAACGGTAACAAAATATTGTAGGAAAAACAATTAAAGCACTGTGCTTTATAACTAATATTAAACATAGGTTGTGAATATCCGGAAAATAGTATTATATTTGAAAAAGTCATTCTGAAAATCAGATTGATTTTTATATTGGTAGTTAGCGTTGAATAACTAATTTGAGAACCGATCGACAGCTGTTCCGGTAGCGGTTGGAGCAATTGTCAGAGGACATGAAACCTATAAATAAAACAATTCTTCAAATGATTTCGGTCTATCACGTTGAAAAAGTCAGCTATGTTTTAAAAAATGACATACAGGTGTACACGAGTAGTTCCCAACGCAATAACCTCCTTCAATAACCCAGTTAATTTTTCAACGTAACAGTATATTAATAATTTACGAAAACTTGTTGTACTGATTTGAAATGACTGGAAAAATCGCTTACAAGTTTCATATACTCCTTGTCACCTCCGCCGTGTGTTCGTTAGCTGACGTTCGTTTCACTTCTTCTCTTACTATACTCCATTCCATTTCAAAAGATAATGTTTATAAACAGTGAGATTTAGCAGTTCAGACATTGTAAACCTTTTTCTTACGTTCACGTTAGTAATTTAATGTGGATTTATTTAGTATGAGTGAATAAAAAAAAATATTTTTATTAGTGTTTATATTTACACTGTATACGTATATTTACACTGTATACTTATATTATATGGGTTATATATTATATTTAAGAGAAATTCAGTAAGATAAAGGGTTTCGAACAATTTAAAAGTATTACTGTTACATAAAAAGACGCATAATAAAATAATACCAAAAATTTCTCTAGAAACAGTCGTTTAATTAAATGTTAAGTTACACATAATTATTGCACAGTAATAAACAATAAACTAAAAATAACATATACTTAATTTTGAAGTAATCTTTAAAATATTTATTAAATAATGTATAAAAATACACGAAATACAATAATATTTCACAGAAAAAAAATACTGCATACATGTAAAATTACAACACAATGAATCTGGGCTTCACACCGATTTCCAAAGACGGTTGTGCCTAATGCTAGTGGCGGCGAGGCCGGCCTTTTGCTGGTATCACTGAGAAATAGTGTTACAGAACTTATCATATCTATTACACAACATATTCGCAAAACATATTCATCATAAATCTATCTATTACATCGTATATCAACATTAACAATGTTTGTTCTACCGTGCCTGGGGCTTATTAAATGACATTGCTCCAAGTAGAAACATTTTGACTTCGTTTAAGTTAAAAGTAGTGTTTTCTTTCGCCTCATATAATTAATTTTGTGTCCAGATCACTTTGATTGTGTTTATTTTACAGTAATATGACAGGAACTTAGTATTTTACAGTGATATGTATTCTCGGACAGGTGTATACGTACTGTCCATAAAATAACATTAGCCATTTTAATTATAATCATACTTAAATATATTATACATTTAACCCAAACGAATTTAACATTATAAAATACGTAATAATATAATAAACATAATATAATTCAAAATAATTTATGAAACACTGAAAATTTAGAGAACAATATTGGTAAATGACAAGTCAGTTCGCCATTACGTTGATAAGTGTGGTAAGTAAGGAAGCGTTGTACACAAGCGGTATACATAAGTTGCCATACGTAGGCATATAGTAAACAAAAAATATAATTGATGTCCTGAATCTATATGTCTTTGGATAAGAAGTGTGACCCTTGTAAACATATAAATAATCAATGTCGCATATAATTATATTAGTTGTGCGCTAGGATTAATTCAGATTTGTTAGTCCTACGTATATTTATATATGACCACTTCAATACAAATGTTAGGTTTCGTGTTTGTGCAACAGGCGGACATATAGATAATTATACGAACCCGCATTGGTTGTCCTCAAAACAAAAACTAATAATTTAGTTTTACCATACATACATATCCTATTGGAGAAGGTATAAAAGTTTATTGCCCCGCAAAATTCATAAGCACAAATCGGCATTTTTATCTGATAAACTGATGATTTTATAAAAATCGAATGAAAGTACGGTCTTAAAATAATATTATTAACTAAGTCTCAAGGTGTATTGACCATTACATTTGTTATCTTTCTAATATCTATTGAAATATTTTTCAGATTATTCAAGTAGCATAAATATTTATACAGGTAACGTCAATATGAAATAAATATTTAATTACTTGCCGAATATTTTGCGATGAGGTAAACATTACATTTTCCGCAGCCATTGACATAAATATATTATTTTTTAAACTACTTGTACGAAAATGAAATACAAACGTCGATACATGTTTTCTTTTCAGAATAATATTTCAATTATTATATTATTTTCCACTTAATACACTATGCCGCTCATAATGCGACTATTAAAATGGGTCATAACGAATCACTGCCAATGCACTATAATATATACATTTGTTATATATATATATATATATATATATATATATATATATATATATATATATATATATATATATATATATGTATATATAACCAAGGCTGCGTTTCTGGATATTAGCGTAGGGTAATTCAGTATGATATGGCCTGTTCAATGAAACGACCGACCGACTGCTACTTGGAACACGATATTACGGTATACATTTTTTTATTGAAAACAAATAAAAAGAAAGTGTTTATAAACTTCAAAATTTCAATTACCTCAGATTTTTTAATTAAAATTTCAAATTTAGATTCCAGATTATTCTTAATTTAGCGCCATTTATGAATTAAAGTACGTATACAATTTGTAGGCTACACTTGAAAATATTTTAGTTCAACGTCAAGATTTCGTATATTTTCACGAAATGTTTGAAACGCATGACTATTTTGCAAAAAAATGGAGGGATGTCCATTTTTACCGTATAACATTTCATAATTCGTATTAATAAAATAATGGTGTAATACTTGTATTTATAACATTTTTTATAGTGAAACTTTCTGAAGTTAATATTTTGATTATTTTATAATACTCTGGGTATAATACTATGAATTTTATAAATTGTCGTCAGCTGATTGAATGTATTTGTGCCAACCATATTTTAACTGTCAAATTCTATTGCTTATAAACATTCTCTCTTGAAACAATGGCAGCTTGTATTCGTACATATTTTTTGATATAATTTATTGTCAGTTTTAATTTTTTCATGTTATGATTAAATCAAATAACCGCTAATAAAAATGAGACTTGATATTCATAGAAGTATAAGATACATTGTTTAATCTCATACTCCCCCATATGCGCAATATGCTCAAAAAGGGGTACAAAGTTTTTGTCTAGACGTATTAATGTATAGACATATTATATATAAATTTTAGGTTCCTGCACTTCATCTCCATATAAACTTTAATATGCCAAATCTCACACTCCTCCGTGTGCGAAATATGATTAATAAGGGGTACAAAGCTTTCTTTTCACATATTAATACATAGACAAAAATATAAATTTTAACTTCCTACACTCTTTCTCCATATAAACTTTAGCTATGCTAAATCTCACACTCCTCCGTGTGCGAAATATGATTAAAAAGGGTACAATATTTTCTTATCACGTATTAATACATAGACATAAATATAAATTTTATCTTTCTGCACTCCTTCTAAATATAAACTTCAACTTTACCAAATGTCACACACCTCCGTGCGCCCAATATGCTTAAAAAGGTGTACAACATTTTCTCTTCACGTATTAATATACAGACATATTATATATAAATTTTGGCCTTCCGCACTCCTTCTCCATATAAACTTTAACCATGCTAAATCTCACACTCCTCCGTGCACACAATAAGCTTCAAAAGCGGAACAGTTTTCACGTATTAATTAATATTTAGATTCTCCATGAACCACGAAATGAATTTCGCTACTTTCCTTGTCCTTATTCTCCACTATC
Organism: Druceiella hillmani; assembly: GCA_039881145.1. Taxonomy (NCBI): domain Eukaryota; kingdom Metazoa; phylum Arthropoda; class Insecta; order Lepidoptera; family Hepialidae; genus Druceiella; species Druceiella hillmani. The sequence goes on along the minus strand of JAYKKI010000021.1, from coordinate 24,335,770 downwards.
GCATTTTTGTATAATACATAATTTTTTTATTGGTTTATTATGCATTAAATATCAATTACAATGAAACTAGCAAATCTGCCCACTCGTTTTGCGATATCGCATTTCTATATCTTCAAACTTTGTTCATCTCGGGTGTACACAGCGCACATCAGACTGTAAAGCCTTAGAATATGATACCTATTGATGACACTATGTTATCAATAGTTTCATTGTTTACGTTCATACTGTCAACGTCAAATACATAATAGTCTTTTGTCAAACAGTCGCACAGAGTAGATTGTCGCAAAAGATGTGAGATGTGAGATTGACTGAATAAATTTCGCGTAAATGAATAATGTTCAAACTTAAAAATTTTATGAATTACGGTCGAATTTCGATCACTGGGCGACATTAATCAGTAAATATAAATGCGTTATTAAATTTAAAACATTTATTATAAATAGAGCAGATACGTCCATCTGTAATAGGAATAAGCTATTCGATTATTGTTTTTAATTCATAAATAATAATTTTAAAAAACTGAGTTATGACCGACTATTTTAACTGATCTTAAAAAATGATAAAAATTTAATGGTTTAAACTTTATATTTAGCATAATTTTGTCGTCATTTTTAGTTCTGTTCATTGGATTCTATAAGAGCGAATGAGACAGTGAGATATCACTAATATTAAAAGAAAAAGTTCATCACTAGCTTATTATTAAATAATTTTCAAAATTTTTTCAATTATATTTTTTAATAACTTATATTTTTACGATATTTTACTAAAACAGCAAATTTAGGAATAGTTAACTAATTTATTTTGAAACTATAATGTATGATAGTTGCGTATATAAGAAATGTAGATCTTGACGATTTCTATTTCAGACGTTAACCAAGAAGAGTATAAAATGGCAGTTTCTTTAAAATCTATCCAGTGCTTTTCGCGTGATACGACGCTTTTCATTAATACGGTAGTTAACTAATTCTCAATTTTGGATATTTTTCGTAATTTGTGAAATATAAGTTAATTAAAAATCACTCTTGAAAAAGATTCAAAAATTGATTGAAAAATAAGCCAGTTATATGCTTCTAAATTTCAAGATACGGATAGAGTTGAGTATATCCCTGTCTCTTTTCCTCTTGTAGAATATAATGTGCAATATTAAAAATTACCTCACAACACAGTATTGCCGTCCTTGTCTAAAGGTTAAATTTAAACTTTTATAACTCGGTAAATTTTTAAGACTATTTAAAAAAATGTTCACACTTCATCAGCTTGTACCTTGAAATTGTGTTTAATGAAATAAAAAAAATTAGTCATTTTAAAATACCATGTCATTTGTTTCTCATATCTTTTAATTGGATAAATATCAATTAAATGGTATCAATGAGAACGTGTTACCTTTAAAATACAAACATTTTAAAAATTAACACAATTTTCAAAATAAGCAAATAATTTAAAACATTAGATACTAAATATCTTTGTCAGTTTTAAAAAGAAGTTTGAAGTGTAAATAACGGCACGAAAAACAATGAATATCATTGATAAAATCAAATAATAGGGTTAAAAAAACAACAAAATAAATTAAAGTTCAAAATTGACTCTGAAAATGAAGGTCGAAAATAATTTTGTAAAGCATGTGACTAATCTTGAACGCATACTAAAAGGATTCTAGTCAAGTTGCAGGTCTGATCTTCAACTAAACCAAGAATTTTGATACAAATTAAAAGAAGGTGATTGTCTGAAACATGCCTGGATAAAGATTTACATATATATGTTGTTAAAACTGTTAGACAAAATATTTTTCAGAATAAAATCGAATATCAAATTATTGAATAAGTGTAAAAGTTCGTTTATTTTGAAAATTTACCGAGCTCCTGAAATGAACCGTTCTCCTGAGATGTGTTCCATTATCGCTCGGTGGTGAATTATCACCCGAGATAGGTTCTATTACCGACCGCTGGAGCCGTGCCTCCATAAACTAGCTTTTCTAGTTATATTTTGCAATCAATCCACATAGAATAAAACACATTTTCATAATGTGGAAATTTAATTCTATTATATGAATAAGTTTACTTTAAATTTTAATATCGAATTCGAACTTGGCGGCGTTAAATCGCTCTTACCCGTTACTTACATTTCCTTTTATATACAGGAAATTTCTGATTGGAAAAAAAGTAAATTTATTTAAATCCCTTCTTATGGCTATTTATTTAAATATTTAATACTTCTATTTTGAAAGCTCAAACGTAATTAAACAAGTTATTTATTCCTAACGCTTAAATTATAAGAATATTAGCGTCCCCTGCCGGTTTTCTGTGACAAAAAAAGATCCACGACTTCATTTTATGCTAACATTTTTTATGGAATAATCTTTTACGGTTAATTTATTAAAAATATTCCCCATATTTACTCTCTTTATTAGTCGATAAATAACTATAGAACTATATAAAACGTAAAAAAGTTTATGTTAAACAATTTATGACAGTAATTTTAAAATAATAATCAGTTTATTTAACTTATTTTTTTGTTATTTTAATTTAAAAACAGAATTTGTATGTAAACCTGATGTCTTTATAAGCTATAGTAGGTCTTAATTGTAGATAACAGTATGAATCGACTCAAATGATATGTAAAGATGCGGTCAATCAGACTCGCCCAATAAGGGTTCTGTACCACGGCACGATATTAATACTTATTCTTTTGGGAAATAACAAGATATATGCCTTAGCAACACGTGATTTGTAAAAATATTTAAAATAATTGTTTAATTACATCTGCCACACATACGTTTGCGACAAAATCATCATCATCATCATCATCATCATCATCATCATCATCATCATATATATTAATACGCTAAGGTTAAGATGTTACTCTCCCTTTTTAGAAAAAACCTCACAACTAATCCACATAAATTATATATCATTTTATAGATAATTGCTTGCTCTACCGGCATCCACAACTAAAAAATTTATTATTGCTATTGTTTTTGCAAATTAATTAATTATTAAAATGATATACACAAAATAGCAATGCTGCCATCTAACGGCTCAACGTCAATATGATTAACGGTCGGTAAAATTTTTGTTTAATTTCAAATCCACTCACGTATAAATAAAGTGGCGCTTTAGCTCAATGCTTTTGATACTTGCGCCTCTATATGTCAATTTTAGTAAAATATTTGTTTGATCTGTCATCTGAGCTTCATAATGGAATAAAAACGTAATAAGCAGTGTGCAAAATTAGAAATGAATTGAATACCTGCAATCAATTTTGATTTATTAAATTGAGTTGAATAATTTATAATGCGAAGACTTCGCACGGGTCACGCTAGTATTGGTATAATATTTTAAGTTATTAGACTGTCGTAAATTTATTACTTCGCGCGAGTGCGCGCGGCTGTGGTTTCGGTCTCGTCCCGCGCGGGGTCCCGCGCATCGGGCAGCGAGCGTCGCCTGCAATGGCCGTGCCGACCACTAAAATGTTATGGGTTATAAGCTTTGTTATCTATATTTTATTATTTGCTGTTTCGCTATAGAGAATGTACTAGAATCAGACCAATTTGATGTCTGTGTGTGGTGCAAGAACAAAAAATGTCGCAAAAACGCATTGATTTTAGATTTCTTAGTTGGAGAACCCCCTTGGGACTGACTTATGACTTGTCGTAAAAGAGGCCATTGTAATAAGTATTCTATGAAAACTATAAGTTTCTACCAATTACGGTTCAAAAGATGCAGTCCTGTGATAGACAGACGGACGTATAAGTGGACAACAGAGACTTTGTAATAAGGTCCCTTTAGAGCCCTTTAGCTACGGAATCCTAAATGTAAATATGTATGTATGTATGTTATGTGTGTGTATATATATATATATATATATATATATATATATATATATATATATATATATATATATAATATATATATATATATATATATATATAATATAACAATAAAAATCACTAACGCACAGTAAACTGCTGTGACACACTTATACTCTACATTTCGATTACAAGTCAACAAAGAACCTGGCTCAAAGATATTCTTAGCCGAAAGATCTAGTAATATTATCGTTAACAGTAGATAATTATTTTTCGGTACATAATTGTGATAAGGTCCACTGCAATTGATAAAATATTTCATTCACATTCGTATAAGACATGCAAAACTATTTCTTTAAAGATACGACCTCTATTTATATCAGGAACAAGGAATCTCGCATTATATTCACAGTTTACTGCTGGAAATTTTTCATTTGAAACTTTAACTGCATGATGTTTCTGTTTAATCTTCGTTTCTTTTCGGAGAGTAAATAAACTTTAGGTCTGAAGATCATGTTAGCATCTTCTCTGAAAATGATGTTAGCGTCGGCATCGAACAAATTTATTATTCTTGATAATACACTTAACAAACTGCACCTCTTAAATTGTTTTCTAGAAGTGAAGCATGTTGCACGATATCATTTAATAAATTTGATGGGTGACAATTTTCTGTCATTTAGTGCAAGTTATCACATTGCAATTGCCTTTTCAATCAGTTTTATACTTCGTGACATGTATTGTGGGGAAGTATAATTTCATTGAAACTATTCTCCTGTTCTTTAGTCTTAACTTTTTCCATGATTACCACATTGATTACGTGATAATCATGCACAATTTTAATCATCAGAGCAAAATGATTCAGCTGTTACTTTCTCTGCAAATTCATAGCCTTTTTCACAGTATACTTGGAATATTACACAGCAAGCAAACGTCAAGGAGTTTGGCCATTTTTGTTTTTAAAGCTTTTAAATGGACGCACTTGATCATATTAATTTGGCACAAATTATGAAATTCTACTTTCTGTCCCAGCATTCATATATGTTGACAAGGTCAACTTGATATCATAAAGTGAATTGAATGAATAAAATAGGCGCATTATGAGACCCTTTTTAAAATGGGACATTTTCATTTCACACGTTCGACATATACTCAGATATTTTATTATTATCTCGTGTACAGTATTTTTTCTTATTTAAGATGAAATTATTTCAATATTCTAATTTTTATACCGTATGCAGTTCATATACAAACTATAGGTAATGTGTCAAATATTCCGTCACTCTAAATTCCGCTGACCCTTCGCGTTGAAAAAGTTGTACTATATTGCACATTTCAAATTACCAAAGAAGTTTTGCTCTTAGACGTACACTCAGGACGTGCCATAGAATTTCACACATGTTGTACTAATAAAAACGTGTAAATATGGATGTGTCATTATATTCAAATCGTTTATTAAAATATATATAAATACTGTCTTCTAGCGAAGCATTATAAAACTACCTTTTATACATAACTCACGTAACATATTATGTTGTTCTACTTAGTTCCTTCGTCAATGTTGAGGACTTCTCACATTCTTTTTTTTGCTTGTTGCAACTTAATTACTAGCTCATTATATCGTTTTTATAGCGAAAAGGGGTTATCACAATATTTGCTAGTAGCAACATTGTGATAACAGTTCTTGAAACTTATTACAAAATAGTTTTTTGCACACTATTTTCACTTAAAAACAACATTTTTATGTAAACCTAATATCGTCGTGAGTCATATCACATCTTGTGACAGCCTCAACCTTTGCAAAAAGGAAAATATATTTTACCTCACTCTGTGCTTCCGGTGAACTTACGTCGGTGAATCTTAGAGTCACGCGTCGTTTCTGTATATTTATATGTTAGTTTCACGAAATAGTTTTACCAGATATTGCAGTGACTGTATCTAAAGATAAAATTTATATTGAAATATTTCTATCTTTTCTCTGCGGTATTGATAACTACCAACAAGCATTTAACAACATTCTAAGTATAACCGTCTCCAGATACTTTTAGTAACGGATATTTTTGGGGAATCATAGGTACTCAAGTAAAATTCGGAATTTATATTTTAGTTCATATATAATTTATATGATTCTGGTTTATTCACTGATAATTTAAGCTTGTAATACTTGAAAATATGCGAAAATTGCATTATTCGTTTCATAAATATACGAGTAAAAAATTTATATAAATTTGTGGTACATATTCCATTCGTTATCAGTTTATAGGTTTGTATTATTACATATATTGTTTCAATTATTTAAATGCACAAACTGTCTTAAATTAATAAATATATCATCACATTTAATTCAAACTGATTATTAACAGCTCATTACGATTTTCGAACAATAGTTTTATTGAAATTTTTTTCCAAAAATTTTAGAAAAAAATTCTCAAAACAATCACATACCTACGTACATTTATTACAATTGTTTTCATTAGGAATTTTCTATCCACTACAGACACTCCACCCCAGTATTAATGTTATAAGGTAGAGTATATTCGGTACCTACTTAAAGTACTGAACCAGTTTTTACTACCTGTCTCTTAATTGCTGTAAATGTTTATTTGCTATATGTGCGAATTACACTCGCCACCAGTGGTTCCATACCTAATCAATAAAACATTAAAATTACAACTTTATGCAAACACACGCAGGCACGCACACACACGCACACGAACACGAACACGCACACGCGCACGCACACTCACACGCACATGCCTGTGTGTTTGTGTGTGTATTCATATATGCAAAATATTCTTGTAATTTAGGCTATACATATATTTGAATACTTCTTCTATTATTTTTTTTAAATATCGCATATTGAAAAGAACAGAGGAAATTTTAAAACAACTTTTAATTACATCAAGAGTACCAAAATTAATTTCACATGTTAAATCGACACCAGTTTTGATCAATATGATCTCAGGATTAACTTTTATTATAATGAAATTGCCTCTAAGCAATCATTTCATTCTATGTATACAATAATCTATATGTCAATAAAATAAAACATAAAAATATCAAGCAAGCAATCAAAATAATATTACTATTTTCATAAACGCAATTCCCTCAGATTAAAATATATTTAATAAAATTTATCATGAGGCAAGCTTTTAGTTTCATACTTTCACAGCAATGGATAATACTAGAAAATCATCATATTCAATGTCCAGGAAAACCACCACTCATTAGTTAATATTTTCCAAAAATTTATTGTTTTTTAAAGCATCTTAATATCGACAAAACATTTATGTCGTTCTTACAAAAGAAATTCTCAAAGTCGACTATTAACTCGTAGCAACCGAGCTTATAATAAAGTATAAAAATAAAGTTATTTTCAAAAATCTTTATTCATTCGCTTCCACTTTATATTTCATCAAACTGAAATAGAAAGTATCAAATTTACATAATGAGATTTTCCTCTTAACAGTGTTTCGGCTGCATCTGATTAAATATAAAACTTTCCGCGTGCTCACTCAAACTTGGACCCGCATATTGAAGAGGCTAATATTCTTCCCAGTTTACTTGTAGTTTCACTCCACTCGTCTTACACTGGCGCAGCGCTTTACAATGTCACGTAGCGCTATTTCTAATTAACAAGAGAAATACTCCTTTGTGTGGCCGGAAAACTACCACCTGGAGCTGGAGAACACTTATCAGAAGCGTGCGTGTAATTCTGTAAGGAGAAAGTTTTGAATTAAGGCGAACGAACAGTTGTAGTTATATAAAACATATACAAAGGTAATTTATCATCAAACCAAATTAATTGTAAAATAATTCAGTGAAAATTAAAATTAAGTGGTAATAATGATATTTAATTCAAAAACGACAAAGTCTATTAAACGTAATGGAAATATGAAAGGACAATTAATAAGCAAAATAATAAGTATATTATGCAACTCTATCTAAATGAAAGTAGTTGTCGTGAATAAAAATGAACCGATATATTTCGTTTGGCTGCACAGCAGAAACACAAATCGAGAAAATTAATTGCGCATTTAGCTTGAATAAAATTAACTTTATTCCATTATATTGTAAATTAAAAAGAATAGTTCTTACTGGATAACGTTTGCTACAACTTATATTTAAAATATGTTCTAATTAATCATGAATATCATAAATATGTTCTAATAAATTGTTACAAAAATATCTGCTGAAACTATTTTTCCATCGATTTACGTGATCACTAGGTTAAAATTTATAAAACGTACAAGATAACATAAATAAAACAAATTCAAATAAAATCATTGTTACGTGATTATGTGCCGATTTACGAAAAACGTAAGGTTTTCTCAAAATCTTTTTATTTCACATATCGTTTACAAGATATACATAAAAAAATTACTGCAAAAATAGGGATGTCTGCGCCCGCGCGAGGAATTAATATCTAAATTATACGTTATTAATAATAAATAAGCCCTAACAAACAATTAAGATGAGATCGGGGTATAACCGGTTAAAAAGATGGAGAATAATTAACATATGGTGTAATAAATGAATATCAAAATTGCGTCGGCTGAGCTTATAGGATCAAGAAATTAAGGCAATATTTAGACGAATATTTTTCGTATATTTTAAACTCATTTTGTATTTCAACTTTTTTGTTCAGAATGTATATGAAAAAAAAAACTAATTAAATTTACAACATATTTACCTATTTAGACGAGGGAAAATGGACAATTTCAAATGGCCTATCTTTTTGATAATAATTATAAAATTTGAATGAAACTCGTGAACTTCCCGGTATATTTTTGTGGATTTCAGATTCAATACGTATCTTCATACGATATATATATATATATATATATATATATATATATATATATATTTATTTATATATATATATATATATATATATATATATATATATTTTAATTAGATCTGTCATTCAAAGTTATTCTGCCATCTACAACTACTTTCTAAATTTTAAATTTTACGCATAGTGTATTATAAAAATATTCTTGAAATTAGAAATTAATTTAAATAAAACTGTTCTTTAATTTTGTGACACATCGGGAAAAATATGTTTTTGAGTAAAGTATTTTTTAGCCTTACCCTTACCTGACCCTTTTTCAAATTGTTTACATTGTAAGTGTCTGTATATGACATAAATTCCAAATGTTATTACATTACTGCTAACTATTTTTAACTTAAACTTTTTTCGAAATCATCTTATTTTACCGTATCATAAAAAAAGGATCATAGTTTTTGTTAACTTGCAAAATTCAATAGTACAAAGATCATTAAAAAGTACGTAATATTTGTATGAAACTATTTACATGTATTATTATTTTTTCATTATGCAAATGTACTGCCATGTATACCTTTAAGATAATATATTTAACGCAGACATGTTCAACGATATGTTAAAATAATGTGAAAAAACATGGGTTTTAAAACAAAACCCTTCAAACATATTTGAACTAGTAATTGAAATGTATATTCAATAAGATTTATAAAAAAAAAATGCTTAAAAGATATGTTTTACAACTATACCAAATATGAAGTTTTTGAGTGAAACGGTTCCTGAGGAGAATTACTGTATCCAGATAGTCGAACGGATATGTGATTTATTTGAAAAGGATCCCATTTTTATTTTGAGGCCAGACCTATCAAAATATTTTAGATTTATATAAAATTATATTTTATTCTCGCTTTATTTGCATTAGTCTCGTATTTGGTGCTACAAACATATGGAATGTTCTTAAACTTTAATACTTAGGTAATAATGGACGCAAGGTAATTAATTACAAGGGACGAATAGACGGAACGACGAAGTTATAAATGTTCCTTTTGAGAATCGCGAAACGTTTCATGCAAATATATTGTACCTGTTTGGTTCAACTTGTTTCTAAAGCAAGATTTTATCCTTTTTAATTTAGCACCTTATCCGTTCATCATAACAATATTTCTAAAGCAAGCTTTTTTCCTTTTTAATTTAGCACCTTATCCGTTCATCATAACAATATTTCTAAAGCAAGCTTTTTTCCTTTTTAATTTAGCACCTTATCCGTTCATCATAACAATATTTCTAAAGCAAGCTTTTTTCCTTTTTAATTTAGCACCTTATCCGTTCATCATAACAATATTTCTAAAGCAAGCTTTTTTCCTTTTTAATTTAGCACCTTATCCGTTCATCATAACAATATTTCTAAAGCAAGCTTTTTTCCTTTTTAATTTAGCACCTTATCCGTTCATCATAACAATATTTCTAAAGCAAGCTTTGTTCCTTTTTAATTTAGCACCTTATCCGTTCATCATAACAATATTTCTAAAGCAAGCTTTTTTCCTTTTTAATTTAGCACCTTATCCGTTCATCATAACAATATTTCTAAAGCAAGCTTTTTTCCTTTTTAATTTAGCACCTTATCCGTTCATCATAACAATATTTCTAAAGCAAGCTTTTTTCCTTTTTAATTTAGCACCTTATCCGTTCATCAAAACAATATTTCTAAAGCAAGCTTTTTTCCTTTTTAATTTATTTTCTGAAGTAAAAGTCCTATTAACGCCAAATGTCCATTTAATGTTTAATAGTGAATACATAAAAAAGGTAACAAAATACTTTTTTATATAACCATCATTGCTGAACAAAATCGATTACCCAATATTCGGGATCTAATTTTACGTTTGAAAAATTCATTTTGGAAGACATATTTATGTTGATATCGATAGTTGACGTCGTAAAATCAATTTGAAAACCGACCGCGACCTATTCGAGTAGGGGCGATTGTCAAGAATATGAAATCATAAAATAATTCTTAAATTTATACAGAAATGTCAGCTGTGTTATGGAAAGGGACTGGCGGATAACCAGTACAAGTATATACGGGTAGAACGTAACACCCTTCGTCAATAACAGCTGAATTTTTCAACGTGACTTTACATTAATAATTTAATTAAGCTGATTGAAGATTTTTTTTTGACTGACTTGAAGAATTTTTTCGCTTACAGATTCGTTCGTCAGCATTGTTAGTGCATTAGCTGACCCTCTTTTCACTTATTACATAAACATGATATATTTCTAGGACTAAAAATGAGCACAACGAAGAATGTTACGCTACATTTCAAACCATAAGACTTTAGCATGTGATGAATTAAAATTTTCAGAACACTGCAGCTTAGAATAGTCACTTTAAAAACCTTAAGGAGATAATCTAGAAGGAAAAAATGATTAAAATTTTCCATGAATTAAGAAACTTATTTCATTATTTTTCTTTCAATATCATCAAATTTTTCTCCTTTTGAATGCACCAATATGCATACGTACCGTAAGGTCACTGGTAGACAGTGACGATACTTCTTTTATTAATAAGTAAATACATATGCGTTATTAAATATAGTACGTTTATTAAAAATAGTTTAAATACCACCAGCATTAAATATCACCAGCTAGGTAGAATTAGGGTATTTGATTATCATTTCATTCATAAAAGCTAAGGAATGAATAATTTTTGACGAATCTTAAAAACTGATTAAAGTATAAAAATTTAAGCCTAATATTTGGATAAGAATGGCCATACTGAATTTTGTCTACATATTTAATAATGCTTATTGGATTCTATAAGAGCAGATAAAACAAGGAAATCACTCATCCTTAAATTTTCGTTCTGGGTTTTAACTAACTTCTTTTTTCATGACATTTTAGTAAAACAGCAAATTTAGGAATAGGTACCTTATTTTAAAAATTCAATGTGTGATAATTGCTTATGAAAAAAATACAAGGTGTTTGGAAGCTCGGTGCAAAGTTGAAAAGGAGCTGATAGCTCAAGCCATTTAAAATATTTGGAGCCATACATGACGAAATCGGATTATTTTCTTTGGCGCTATTTTAAGGTTTTCTTTTGAAAAATCCAACATGTGGGAGATAATTTCGGATAGAGTCCCAGTAAAATCTGGTATGTCAATGTGCTTTTATTTTTTTTTATTTAAGTAATATATAATCAATGTAATAAAACAGATTCCAAGTATCTATGTTATCAGAAAGATACTAGACACAATTGAACTTTAATCCATACTTGTCGGTGCCAATTATTTAAGTAGTAGCAGAATATAGTAATTTTAATTAATTCTATTGCAAATATTAACCAAATAAAAAGCCAAAAACTGTAGTTCTATCAAAATATGTCGAGGAGTGTGAGTGAGTGGTGTGAGCGCACAAACACGGCCTTTTTCAGCGATTAGTAGTGTTCCCTTAGTATGACACCACATTTTGTGTAGTACATTTTAATATGTTATTTTAAAACGATACACATTAAAGTTTCTTCTAATTATGTGAAGAAGAATAAAAATATTGCAGTACGTATGATATGTCCGTGCTGTTTATTCTCTACGCCAAAAAATATACCGTTGATTTAAAATAAACATTCCAGGGTTTCTCTTATATTGTAGTCTTAGAAATACCAATTGAATCGTGTTTAGAAGAATGGATGAAGTTAAGGATGAAAATATTTAAAAAAAATAAATACATTTTTGAAAACTAATATGTAATTAAAAACTTATTAAATTCTAAAAGTCTTTGTCTTTTAATCGTATAAAAAATTATACCAAAGAAAATAACTATCATTTACAAACTCAATAAACAATGTTAAAGAAACGACCAAATAAATGCCAGTTCAACATTTACTCTATAAAATTAAGCAGAACAATGGTTGTATAAATGATCTGTCTAATATTGAACATATACCCAAATGATTCCAGCCAAGTTACCGGTCTGATCGTGGACTAAACCAATAAATGGTGATACAAATTGGACGAAGGTGAACATCGGAAATATGCCTGAAGAGAGATCTACATAAATATGCTGATAAAACTTTACTAGTGTAAAATGTGTTGGTAGAATAAAAGTCGAATGTCAAATTATTGAACAAATGCACGAGTTCAATAATTTAGAAAATTCATCGCATTCTCGAAAGGAGCCGAGATGTGTTCCATTATCGCCAGCGGTGAATTATTATCCGATATGGGTTCTATTACCGACGGCTGCAGACGCGATGCCTCCATAAACTACATTTTCTAGTTATATTTTGTAATAAATCCAAGTAAAATATAATGCATTGTGAGATGTAATGGAATGGAATTTTAATATTATATCAGTTAAACCAAAATACTTGAAAAGAAACATAAAAATTACTCATTGATTATTTGTTTAACGTCTATACAATAAACTACTATTACATAATATTTTGCCGTGACACAGAATAACATAGGAAGAAAAGTGATTTTAAATATTTTGCTTACATTTTTACGTGTTTTTACAGTCTTTACATCGTTATCCTCTACATTTCGATTCCGAGTCAATAAAGAACCTAGCTTAAAGATATTCTTATCTAATAATATTTTCGTGAAAGATAAGGAATTATTAATGACTGCGATAAATTTCCACGTTCTGTAGGTAATTAGGAAAAGTTTTCATCCACATTCGCGAGACGTACAAGAACATTGCTTCTGCTTGATATTTATTTATTTTCGAAGAGTAAACAAACTTTAATATCTAAGGATGCTAACATACTGCATTGTACAAATTTACTATTGTTGGCAATATAATATATAAACGAGACCTATTAATACTTCTTCTGGGGTTAAAATAGGTTACATGGTTTCATTTAATAAATTTGGTGGATCATAATTTTCTGTCATTGAGCGCAAGTTGTCAAATGATTGGTAAGCACAATTGCCTTCTCAATCGGTTTCCTCAATCAAAGAAGTAGGATTTTTTAAGTATTTTCCAAACCCCTATTCCGTTCTAAAGTCATAAGTTTTTCTGTGATTATCACGTTGATCAAATGATAATCGTGCACATTACTAAGGCGTTTGACAGATTGTTTCAAGAAGTCATCGCTCTTTCCATATCATTTGCAGTTGCGTGCTTATGAAATAACTTAAAACATGTCAAGTTATACGCTCTACTGGACCTCGTTTCTAATTGTGTCTTAGGTTTCCTTATATTATTTTGATCATATGAATACATCAAAAATAATTCACCTATCACTATCCCGCCAAATTCATACTCATTTTCACAGTTTAAATATTGAGATTGCTTATTGCCACCTTGATTATTTTTTGCACTGCGAGGAAATTGTCAAGGATGTGATAAGCAATCTCTTTTGCTATATTGTTTTCAATGCTTTCAAAATTACACAATGGATCATATTATAAAGCTTTGGTTTCTCTCGTAGCATGGCTAAGTATCGATGATATTAACTTTCCATCGAACATTTAGTTTGAGTAATAAATTAGAACAAAACTGGAAGCTCATTTTTGAACTTACCCTTTTTTTATTCTGCACGTGCGGCAAAAACTCACGTTACTACTATTACTATTATATTTTGTACGCAATGTTATCCTTACTTAAGCTGAAATTATTTTAACTTTCTATTTCTTTCATTATATGCGATTCATATACAAATTGTAGATAAAATATCAAATATTCTATTACTCTAAATTCTGCTGACCCTTCGATCGGGAAAAATTGTGTCCTGTTACATATTTTTAGATCTTCAAAGATTTTCCGTTTGGGTTGCACCAAGGAGGGTACCACAAAATCTCATAAATGGTTACTAATTTGTAAATATGAATGCATTATTACATTAAAATCGTTTACTAAAATATCAACAAATACTTTCTTCCAACGAAAGTTATAAAATTGCATTTTAGTTCAAATAAAGTAATCGCCGTTTAATAAAGAATTATGAAACCATGATTATGACGGTAGCGGCATCTGTTCTTACTAAAGAACAAATTTCACTGTTAAATAGCTAAGTAACAATCTTAATTAATTGTTCCACCTTCATGAGGAATAGCACGTTTGTTTCCAGTGTATCGTGATCAATTCTCTACAGTTTAAACCTGCGGTCTCATTAAAATTCGTTCAGTGGTTTTTATTTCGCTTAACTCAAGTAAAATATATTATGTTGTCCTGTTTTGTTCCATCATTAAAATTTAACATTTCAAATTGTTGAAGTCACAATAATCAATAGAGGACTTTTTACATTCTTTTATGCTTGTCGTGTTTAACTTAATAACTCTTTATATCATTTTACAAAGAAAAGGGGTCATAACAACGTTCCACACTCAACAGTTTTTGAAATTTATTGTAAGATTGATTTTCTTTTGAATATAATTTTTATTTAAAAACAATGTTTTTATGTAAACTAACATTTTCATGAGCCATGTCATGTCTTGTGATAAGATGGTAGTGCGGATCGAGACAACCGATGCGGAAAGGAAAATATATTTTACCTCACTCTTTGTGTTTCCATCGAACGTACTTCGGTGAATATTAAGGGTTACGCGTCTTTTTGTATATTCGTGTGTTGATTTCACCAAACAGTTTTACGCGGACGTTAGCAGTGACTGGGATGTATCTAAAGATAAAAATTATATTGAAATATTTCAATCTTTTATTTGCGGTATAGATAACTGGCAGCGAGATTCGGTAGATGCTAAATACAACCGCCCCCAGATACTTCGGTAATGTATATTTTCATTAATATGTAAATGTAAATAGGAATGCTTCATCATGTTACAATTTTTTACTCTAGTCCTCTCGAATTTTAGGTGATCGAGTCAAATTCCCACTTGATGTTTTTTTTTTCATATATAATTTGAAGGATTTTAGTTCATTAATTAACAATTTAGTCAAGAAAGTAATTAGTTAGAGCTGATGCTAAATAAGTACACAACATTAAACCGTTTTATAATAGGTTGTAGCAATTAAATAAATGAAACTATTCAATAGTGACAAAGCTAAATAGGGAATAACGCGATCATGAAAACACAAATACCTACACCGTGTGAAAGTCATAATGGGCTGATAATAATAAGATTGAAGTAAATGTGATGGTAAATATAATGATTTAAGAAACTTAGCGAATTTAATTAATTAAACCAATACACATCTTAATATAAACGTATTAACAATGAGTAGAGCTTGCGTCACGCGATTTCGGCATGTATTTTACATATATGTAGATGTAGTGAAAAATGAAAAATCATCATATATTTTCAGTAGGGAAAAACAATTGAATTACAACTTCCGCATGCACTAAAGGCATTCCACCCCAAAACTAAATGTTTAAAGTAAAGTATTTCAGGCCCATGGCAGGTACTGAACCAGTTTTTGTTACCTATCCCTTAAACAGCTCCGACTCTTTAAATCAACCAATACTATTAAGGAACATAACGCTTTGTTTTGTAAATTATTATATAACGTGCATATTTCACTTGACTATAAGGGCTACTGAAGTTTTATGAAACGCAATTTAATTACTTTTCTAACTTCATGTTTCAAGTTATTACGATTTTCAAATACATATAATAATTTTATAAAAATACTTATACTTATATTTTGCATATACATATACCAATACTTGTATGTATACTATACTTATACTTATATTTTGCTGGGAGGCGAGTTCCTTTCACTCAAATAAAAGCACTACATTGCAATAAAATATCTTATCTTTTTTCGAAGCTGACGATTGCACCAGCTGTATAAATTGATATATTCCGGCAATAAAATAGCACGCATAAATTTGTCACAAATAATTTTTTACATTGACAAGAATAAAGAAAAAATTAGGGAAAACAGGAACATGAATTGTGAAGGAATTCTTCGTATGACTTTAAATATGTTTAAAAAGGGTCACATGACAACCATATTTTTCCATAAATATTCAGTAAAGGAAGGTTATACAAGGAAGTAATATTATTTGAGAATAGAGCAAGAAGATTTTCAGATCAAAATTCGAAGTCATTCGCCTAAATGGCTAAGAATCTGGACTTTCAATTAAAAGGCTATGTGGAAACTTACACTATGCTTTAGCTTTATGTAATTTGCAATATCCACTTTTTCCAGATCATCGTTCAAAATATTGTCTGATTAGAAAACAATAAATATAATGATTAAAAAAAATTATGAAAAATTTCGAAAATACATTAAAATTATTGGAATACTTACTACTTAAATATGATATATATTTCACGTCTTTAGTAATTGTAAATCTGAAAAATAGTGCTACGTACAAATTTGATGCAAGAAAACTGCTTCTGTAGAACGCGGCAACGTTAGGAAAAGTTAAAAAAATTACGTTTTATTTTCTTTATTTGATTTAGTTACTATTTCTTAATTAAATGAAACCTAGTAAATGTGAAAAAACGCTTTCTAATTAAATCATAAAAAATCAGGATTGTTAAAATTTCGAGTGTAAAAGACTCGTAATATAAAAACATTGTAAGTATATAAAAATATGTTGATAGTAATGAGTTTATATGACGTAATGCTTATGATTGAATTACAGTCGATAAAGAAACAGAATTCTGATTAATGAATGGAAATTACACAGACAACTCCATAATGGTATTTTTATAATGGTTAAGGCAACAAGAAAAAAAATATTAAGTGGAATCAATAACGCTATGCACAATAGATATGTTATAAACATACAGAATGGCAAAAAATATGGTCTCAGTTAGTGTCATATGCAAAAAAAGATGAACAGAATTAAATTATATAAAACAGACAAAAGTATTATGAAGATTACCTGTTTGTAGAATAACTTTCAGAGTGCATTGTTTTCAAATTCGCGATCTATTAATTACAATATATTTATAAGCAGATGACACATAACAGCATTAAAATCGCAACCAAAAGACGGAGTCTATCAAAACATATCCCTAAATAAATTGAGGGGGGTGTCTTAATGCAGAAGTAATACGTATCAGTATAAATATTTTCATATTGATGTATGCATATTTCATATTACATATAAATATTGTCAGTTTGACCTAAACTTTAATTCCATTTATGTGTATTAGTAAAGTTGAACTGAAAACTCTTTATGCCTGTGATTATTAAAAGAAAATGTTTGTGTGTATGCGTGTAGTTATGTATCTGCGAGACCCTCGTAATAATATATTTAAATAATTCTGGACTATTGATTTTGCTATATATATATATATATATATATATATATATATATATATATATATATATATATATACATATACATATATATACATATGTACAACATTATATTACTTAACACAAAGCAAAGAGACGTTATTAAGGCAGTGACCGTTATCCTGCGTATGGAATGGCACACACGAGTCCATGCCACGAAATAGGATGTACGCAATACCATATATTGGTGACCAATGAATCTGACTAAAACATTTTTTAATTTTTTATTTAGCTCTTTACCACAGCACATTTTTCTGTTATTGTAAAAGTAACCAAACTTTTAACACTTAATTAACAATCAATATTGATGCCTAATTAAAAATTTAGATTCTATTTCAGCTAATTTTTATCACCGTTCCTACCTTTACAATTTTTCAATTCAATTGAATCAGTTCTTTAACTTCTTAGCAGTGAACATTTCATCAAAACTTTTTAACAGTATTAACACGATACTCTCAAAAATAGTTAAAACCGATTTTATCCACCTGGTCCTCTTTCAGCTTTCAAAGTGTAATAAAAGGAGGACGTGTCTTAAATTTTAATTTGGGTTATTAGTTTTCACACAATAATAGTATTATGGTAGGATGTAGTTTAGTCTTTGTACTCTGTTTATTTGACAGTTTTGCCTGATGCTCCTTGTTAAAATTTATTCGCTTTGAGTAATCCTTAAAATTCCATGTTTGCAACAACTTGCGCGTCAAAACAATAAAAGACATAAAAATATCAAGTAAACAGTCTCAACTATTGTTTTTTTTTATATATGTAGTTCCCTCGTATCAAAACATATTGAATAAAATTTGTCATGACTTCTAATTTCGAATGCTTCATGGCGTTAGATAATACTAGATAATTTAATGTTCTTAGAACCCATTTTTTAATTAATATTTTCCATAAACATATTTACTTTTTAAGCATCCTAATATCGTCAAAAATTAAAGTACTTCAAACAATAGTTGCATTACTTGCGAACAATAGTACTCAAAGTCACCTATTAGCTCTTATCACGTTTTTAAATATCGAATTTATAATAAATTGTGAAATTAAAATGACCTTTCATAAACTATTATTCCCTCATTTCCACTTTATATTTCGTCAAACTGAAAAAGAAAGTATCAAATTTACATAATGAGATTTTCCTCTTAACAAAGTGCCGACTGCATCTAATTAAATATAAAACTTTCCGCATGCTCATTGAAACTTGGGCCCGCGTATTGCTTAATGCTACTCGCATTTTACTTGTAGTTTCACTCCACTCCACCGGTAGTGCCTTACAATACCACATCGCGTTTCTAATTAGCAAGAGAAATACCCTTTGTGCCGGAAAACTACCACCTAGAGTTGAAAAGGCTTATCAAAAGCAGGGCTAATTGTGTAATGAGGAAATGTGAATTATAAACGACAAAAACTTGTAAATATGAAACATATGAAACGGTAATTTACACACCAAATTAATTATAACACGAATTCATAAATATTAAACGTACTTAGTAATAATTATATTTAATGATAGCCGTGCTCGCAATTTCCGTCGTAGGCCTAGCGAGATTTACAAAATATTATTTACTGTCAGATTAATAAAAAAAAACAGTCTTATACAGCAACATGTATAAAAAATAAAAAAATTGTCTTTCAATATATGGCTTTTGGCAAAGAGCGAAACGATGTCTCTAGCAACAAAACAATTAAATTACATATGGTTTTAATTTTTTGAGATATTATTTTATTTTTATTATTTCAGTCTTATTAGTTTCAAGACTAAAAACTTTTTTCAATTTTATGAAATGATTGCATTGTCATTAGGCTTTGATACGTGTGCAAGATTTCAAATAATTCGGACATCTGAAAGTGGGTGAAAATTGAATTGAAATATTTCGTTACATTCATTCATACCCATATACGTACATAGATATACACATACAAGTGAAGTTAAAAAAAGCGTGTTAAAAATACCCTAGCAACATATGTGAAATGAAAATGAAACCACGTTTTCCTGTTACTATTAAAATAATGTATACACACACACAAGCGCTCCCGACCGCTCCCGCGCACTAACCCGCTCACGCACGCACGCAGGCACGCACGCACGCACACGCGCGCTGATAACGTTCGATGTATTAGGGCTATTATAATAACATTTGGCATACTAATACAATGTTCCACCAGCACTAAAAACGACATAATATTCGTAATTTCACTCACTGGATATTACAAATAACAAATCATTTAACAGAATAAAATGGCGTTAAACTAATTAACTGTTATGTCTAACTAAAGTTTGATTAATATCTAGCCAGAAGAAATGCGTCAGGGTTGCCATAATAAATAATAAATAATCCATAGATTAAATTTGTAATAAGCAATTAAAATTAATATTATTTTATTATTAAGAAGGGAATAATAATTTATCTAAACGAGAAATGAAAAAATATCGTATTAGAAGTTATTCCGACAAGTTTATTTTTAAAATTGATTATAATATTTTTTATAAACTTATACTAATATTTGAGGGAATAATGAATGGATGTTAAAGATTTTTAAATGGCAATAGTTTTTATTTACGAAATGGAAACCAAGTTGGCCTTGAAATTACTTTTGATATCCTTTTCTTTTTTTAACCTTTTTATGAAAAACTATGCAATTGAAAGGGATAGTTACATAAGTTAAATTCACTATCGATGGCTAAGAAGAGTAATCACGTAGTATTGCCACATTTCTTGCGTTTACCGAAATATATCTTATATTTCGATAAACGTGATGCATTTTCAGGTTTACGTTTATGTTACAAAAAATTCATCTCATTTGTCAATATTTTGTTTAATTGAACTAGTTAAAGTATCTGATGAATATCTGTATTATATATTAAATTTAATTGTTTTATATATTTCTAGTTTTAAAACTCTTTCCCTGCCATTTTACCTCTTACTATATGCTTACAGTTCGAGGTTTAGATCGTCAAAGAAGTTTTACTTCTTGCATATTTACTGAGTTACAAGCGATGAAATTATTTTAATTGACAATTGTCTTTTTTATTTCATTTGAAGATTTATTAAATGTTTACGTCGATTGAAATGATCTTTTATTATTTTTTCTGTATGTATAATATTAATATCTTATACGAATTTCGCACAATCTATAGACTTACACTTAGTACATTCTTTCTCTCTCTGCCTCTTTACACCTCACTGTATCCGAGGTTTAGATCGCTAAAGAAGTTTCACTTCTGTCCCTTGTACTGAGTTGCCCACGATTATTTTTTTTAAGTAAGTACACTTTGTACTGAAACGTCAAATTGCAATACAATTGTACACGTTTCCTAAATCAGCTTCGAATTTTATAAATTTTTTAGGAATAGAATAAATTTTTTTAATTATAGTAATGATGATAATTTCGGTAATGACTAGGTTATATGACCATGTTGTTGGGTCGGGTTGGATTGGTTTTGGGTTTGGTTGGTTTTTTTTTTTAATTTATTTGCTTTTGCTTGGCTGTGATTGAGTTAGGTTTACTTTGGTTCGGGTTGGGTTTGCTCTGGCTTGGATTTAGTTGGGTTAAATTTGGTTAAATCCTGTTTGGTTGGTTTTGGATCCTGGTTGGCTATGCATGGGGTGGGTTGGGTTGGATTGAGTTTGTTTTGAGTTGGGTTGGGCTGGCTTGGGCTTGCTATGATTTTGCTTTTTGTTGAGTTGTGTTTTATTCTATTTGGTTTGTATGGGGTAGGATCGTGCTGGGTTCGGATGTGTTGTGTATGCTTTGAAATGTGTCGGGTTAGATTGGCTCTGCTTTGGGTTGGGTTGTGTTGCGTTAAGTTGAATTGGTTTAAATTTCTGTAGAGATGACTTGGTTTGGGTTAGGTTGTTTTTGCTTTAGATTGGGTTTCCTTTTAATTGTGTTAAGGTGGGTTAACTTTAGTTTAGGTTGAGTTGGGTTGTCTTGGCGTTGCTTTGTGTTGAATCGAGTTGTATTAGTTTTGATTTGCCTTTGGTTGGATTGGGTTGGGTTTGTAATAGTTTGGGTTGGGTTGGATTGGATCGGATCGGGTTTTGTTGGATTTGCTTTGAGTTGAGTTGGGTTGGGTTGGTTTGAATTTGCTTTGGATGTTAAATTTGCTTCGGCTTAGGTAGGATTGGAGAGTTGAGTAAACTTGGGTAGAGTTAGACTAGATTTGGTTAAATTGGGTTGAGTTGGGTTTGCTTTGGGTTGGGTTAAAATGAGTTGGATTGGGTTTTCCTTGGGTCGGATTAGGTTGGATTGGGTTTTCTTTAGATTGATTTGGGTTAGATTTGTAGGGTTAGGTTGGGTTGGGTTGGGCTTATTTAGGTTGGGCTGGGTAGGAATGAATTGAGATTACCTTAAATTGTATCGGGTTGGGTTGGATTAGGTTTCTTTTTGGTTGGCTTGAGTTAAGTTGGGTTGAGTTGAGTTTGCTTTGGGTTGTATTGTAATTTACGGCAATTAATATCAAACATCTATGGTTTTTTTTTACAAAAAACAAGTGCTTGACAAGCAGTTTATACAAATTTTAAGCTTTTCCAAAAAATTAAATTATGAGTTGTGAGACATCCTTTCACTCTTAACCAAAATTTATAATTTAAAGGCTACTTTTTGGTTAGTATTGTTACGTAAGCGTTTTTCAGTTTTTTTTAAATTTTGGTTTTGAAACTAAAAAGGTATTCAGACTTTTTTACTAAACTACTTTGACTTAAAAAATGTTCTCGATAGTAGAGCAAATTTCTAAATAATTCCGACGTCTGGAAGTGGGTAAAAATTTAATTCAAAGATTCCATTATGCTTATATACAAGTGAACTTAAAATAAATGTGTTAAAAATACAAGGAAATATGTTCATAACAGCAAATATAACAATAATGTGAATGAAATGGAAAGGAAATATAATTTAAAATAAATCTCAAATATTTTAAGGATGTTGTACTTCACAGGAAAAAAATGAAACCTTTAAAAGATCCTCACATAGCTAGAAAATTGCAGAATAGGCGGAGCGACATAACAAAGTTATGTCCCTTATGGGAATTGCGAAATATTTCGTGCCAATATGTTGTACCTCTGTTATTCAAAATACTCGTGACTCATAACAAAACTTCTAAAGCCAGTTTTAGATAATTGTTTTTTTTTCTATAGTAAAGTGAAAGTCCTACTAATGTTGAACATCGATTTAACATTTGATGGTAAATAAAGAAAAATATAACAAAATATTATAAATTAACATTATAACACCGTGCTTTATAAATAATCGTAAAAACAGGTTACTAATATGCATGTAGTAGTCGTTATATTTATCACTTTGAATGCTGATGTTAACTTATTTGTGAACTGGCGGTAAGTTTTTTCAATAGACTTGAAAAGCAGACTTGAAAGCAGCGCAAAATATATTTTTAGCTAACTTTAGTTTAAACTACAAAAAGTATAACTTATTTGTTTTGTATTAAAATATAAATAACTCTAAGTCTTCTTATAACAAATTAATTCCTTTTCCCTTCTCAATTCCTAATATTTTGATGATAAAAATGGAATAATTTGAGTGAAAACCATATTATAATTAAGAAAATATTTATTCGTCATTCTCCTCATTTTCACTTTACTCTCCACATTTTAAAAGACTCAGTACCTGTGATGATAAGCTCTTACATTTTTTTTTCTCGTTTGGTACGAAGACTAATTATGATGTAATATTTCTTAGGTGTAACATTTCTTCTAGTATTTTCGTTCTATTAAATTTGCGTGTTCCTTACATTTTTTATGGTCTCTATTGCAAGCTTCTTGGATCTCTTCAGATAACATACGAATTGCTAATATGACGTCTTGATTTAGTCGCCCATTAGTGTGTGTATTAATAGTTTATAGAAACAATGGGGCATATAGTACCATTTATATTTTGATATATACAAGTCTGCAGTCTCAAAGTAATACTTTTTCAAATAGTCTCTTGTTCATTTAAAATATATCCCGCTTTTAAAATAACTCCAGAACGCCTTATTAGCAATTCATCCGCACGAGCGATGCTTGAAGCCATAGACGGATTTTCGAAAAACCCACGTACTATGTTACCATCATTACTCGTGTCGAATAAAGGTTTTGGTACACCTACCAAAAGTCCCAATTCACCAAGGGAACAATTTTGTACGCACTTTCTTCCAATATTGACAGCTTCTTTGACATTACTTTTTATTTGTCGCAACTTGGTATCTAACCTGTTTGATATATGTAAAATGCATTAATTTAATCGAAGCATGAAGGCTCGATAGTTCCGTCGTAATTGCAGTTTCGTTGCAGAGTTTTTCACGCGCAAAGCTTAAATTTTTTATTGCCATAAGGGTTGCTCAGCAAATATGCTAGCTCCGTGATGTTTGATTTAATAAAATGCTAGAAACTTTTCGGTTAATTAGTGTTAGAACAAAATCCTGTTTTACTGATATTTTGCGTCCTTCTTCAATAGCAGGAGATAATTTTTGTATTTTAAAATTTACAGTTTCAATTTCTTTTCTAATCAATTCTGGTGTCTCTCTCTTTAAAAGCACTTTTCTTAGTCGGCAATATTTTGTTAGTAAAGTCCGGGAATTATGCCATCAAATATTTTTTTCTGTCGATTTTTACTAGTACCAACTACAGAAATAGTTGTCATTTGCAGCGGCACTATTGAAGCTACAAAAACGTAAAAATAATTACATTCATCTTTTGCTGCAGACGACAAATACTGCTTGTACTGGCTCTAACCAAATATTCATTCACAACTCAGTTTGAAAACTTAGTGAAGAGTTGGAAGTATGTTTACACCTATATTTGTTTCTTTCAACATTTCGTACTGTACTACGATCAGTCGATTGATTGTGTGGTCGACCAATGATTGCGGTTAAATTTTCGTGGAAATTCTGTAATGTCAATGTCGTGTGGACAACACTGTCTTTTTGCTCTCAAATGCATGTGACAATTTGAAAAAATGTGGGTTTTGCGTGCTTTACTTGTTTGGCGCGTTAATATATACTGGTCCTTTGAAAATTGTTTATTTACAAAAACCAAGGCCTCACCACAGTCCATATTGATTGGAAGATCTTTTGGGGCCGAATACGTTTTTTTATTTATTTTGGTGGCCCTTTGGCGAATATTTCGATACCTGTTTAAAATCTGCGCAGCATCGTATCAACCTGCTGCTTGCGGACCTATTTAATTTGCGATACCAATATGGTTAATATTTTACAAATGCCTCGCTTTTAGTTTTTGACACGTTTTACTGCTGTCCTCAAACAATTTGCGAGGACGACCACTGAAAGAGCTACTTGTTTGAAATCTATGAATAATGGGAATATAATCAATGTTAAACACCAATTTTTCATTTAACCACTCATTATTTTTAGAAAAGAATCTATTCAAAATATAATGGAACTTGATCCACCATGATATCAGTTTTTTTTTACAAAATTTATCACTTTTAGATTGTACTTGTTTCGTTAAATGTCATCACAGCAATTCAGACATAAATTAACAGTAATATAATTATATACACAATTTACTCTCCTTGACATATCGACATCATTCTTCTGAACGTTAAATAACCCTATTCGCGTTACGCCATTTCCAACACTAAAATACCAACAAAGAAAAAAAAATTGGTTAAAGTTGGTTATAATTTATACATAAATGAATGAATGAAATGAATAACCCAAAAATGATGGTAATTTTTTTATAGACTTTTGTGGCCTTTTCCTTTACTAGCCTTAAGTTTATGAAAAAAGAATGTGAATTTTAATTATTTTTTATCAAATTTTAAAAAAATAATTTTAAAAGAAGCTTAACTAGAACGCTTAACTAGAAATTTAATTATATTGAATGTATGTAGATACCAGGAGGTAAACAATCCCCAAGTTTAACAGCGACTGCCAGCCGGTAGCGAGACAATAGAGCGGCCGGAGTAAACAATGGATTCATACTTGCTTGGCTATGTCGTAACGAACTATTTACGAATAAAAATTATAGCCCGTTACTACAAAAATATTAAGCTTATTTTTAACATTACTTAAAAGTTTACACGGCGTTTTTAATTTTATGCCTTTTGGACAACTGGATCATCAAAACAAATGTCATTGGGCGGGGGGAATGTCAAAGAATATGAAAATCATAAGTAAAAAAAATATTGTGCTTAAGACCATACTGTAGAAGTGAAAATTTTGACAACCAATATGCATATGTTGCAAATTTTGAATATGAAAGTTATGAAATAAGAATGATTGAAGGCAATATTAGTTGTGTACTACTTACACATTCACGGAGACATGTGAACAAACCAAAAGAATACAGTCGACATAATATGTCATCAAATCGACATAATATATAATTCAATTTGACATAATATATATGATATATTATTTCATAATAGTACGCTCAATGAATTTATACTACTGTTGCATTTAAACACAAAAAAACTACATAATATATAAATACATTTTTCTAAAGAGGAACTATAACATCTTCATTATAAATGTGGAATTTACATAACGAGTATATCCCGAGGGCGGAAGAGAGGGAGTCCTATTTGAATTCTATTATTCAGGTTCGAACTTAAATATTCAGCACATGATGAATTAAAATTTGCTTCCATATTTTCGAAAATTTCTTCTTTTGGGACTAACAGTTTTTTTACAAAGTCGTGACGATGTTGACTATGATGTGATGGTAACTAGAAGAGAACAATGACTAAAATTCTCCACGAACCAAGAAACTAATTTCATTATCCTCCTCATCTTTATTCTTCACTACCGTATTTTTTGCGATAATACTAAAATTTTCGCATTATTTTTAATATGTACTAAATCTTATTTATATTCCAAACTTGCAAATTCGCCCGCTCAAGGGAAGAATACTATTCTTCAAATTTTATTTCTGTAGGGGGCACACGGCAGGGCGTTTCAGGATTTAACAGGTAGTGGTGACATAAATATCGATGAAGGAATCAATAATGTCATCTAGAGAGAAATTGGGTTATTTACTATTTTTTAACAAATAATAATTTCAAGGTACAAGCTGACATGAGTACAAGTCTTAAAAATTTAGTAAGTTGTAAAATTTTTAACTTAACATATAGAAGACGAAGTGATGTCATTTTTAATAACTTTCACTGTATTCTATGGGAGCGAAAGGGACAGACCATTAAATTTAAAAGCTCATAGCTAGTTTATTTTTTAAGCAATTTTTATGTTTTCTTTCTAATACAGGTTTTTAATTAGCGTATATTTCCATGACATTTTATTAACAGCATATTTATGAGGAGTTTAACATCCTACTATAAAATTACACATTTATTAATGATAATGCCTATAAAAGAAATAGATGCCGCCTGTTATTAAGCATTAGTCTGTTAATTAAATGAGTAATGACAGAATTAAATAATGATTTTGATGATTTTTATTGCAGATACTGCCTTTGTAGATATGAAACCTTTAAATTTTAGAGTCGGCATAAAACTGCAGTTTCATTAAAGTTTATCCATTGATTTTTGCTTGATGCGCGCATAAACACAGCGCTTTTTGTTTTTCGATCAATCTTCAGTTTGTCGATCAATTAATTAAGGGCTACAAGTGTAACACTAGATTTTTTCATAGTGTATGTCAATGTATTACTCTAAAGTTCCGTCTAACTAGGTAAGTATTGGAAAGTAGTGCAGTGAGTAAGTGTTAATGCTGTTTAAACTTTACGCCAAAATTCATTCATTCTAAGCTGTTAAAAATAATGTGAAGTGTTCCTAGTATATTTTACTTGTAAAAGTTATACTAAATCGTGTTTCTAAGAATGGATAACGTCGAAGATACAAATGTTAAAAGAAAACCCTTTTTCTGAATAAACATGTAATTTGATAGTTGAATATTCTCAGTTACATGTTTGTTTTAAAAAAAACTTATGAAGAAGAAATTATACGTCTTTGGCATAATCCAAAAATAAATTTATTTAACAAGTAAATAATTAATGGAAATAAAATAATGAAAGAACTGAAATGTGATTATAAATACGGTTGGTAAAATGTAAAGTATATATATATATATTTATATTTATATATATATAACCAAATATCTTTATTACTTCATTTTCTTAATTTCGAAGCGAAGCCACGATTTCTCAGAAACAAGATAATTTCTCATTACGCAAGAAAATCTAATTAGTATCTATTACAATTCCACTACTATGTACATAACTTTCTGTACATATGTATACAAAGAGCTAACGCCCACATTGTTGATAAATTTCATAATAAACAGTATCTAAAACAATTGACTTTACAGAAGCGCCTAAAGAAAATATGATTCTTCGCTCGAAGTGCCTTAAGCGACCACACGCCATACATAATTCATTCGCTTATCGTAACGCTGATTGGGAATCTCACAATCAGGCGTTGCCCTGAAGGGTTTCGACGCTACAGATAATCAAATCTAGTTTGCGCTTTGTCCGCGGAAGTCATCGTTACCTACTCGGCGTAGTTTGAAGGCGTAGGTTGATTTTGTTTACCCTTTGTTAAGGTTAATGCGATAATGCTTGATTATATAAGAAATGCCACGGCTCCTTTATGTTTGTTTCATTAGAGACGAACACTTTTATAGATTATAGTTACATTTTTAGGGTAGCAAACAAGAAAACAAACTTAATAATTCCTTCTTTTGCTTCGCCCGCCCCTCAGAATCCCATTTTTTGCAATTTTAGGTTTTGTATGTATATGCTTCATATGGCTATGTTAATTATTACTAATATGTTTGTTATACTAAATATTGAACATATCGTTTTTAACAGCGGTCTATCTTATTACAACGATAAGCATATCGTTAGCTGCAGTGCTACGTTCTATCGTTAGTTTTCCAAGAACACCGACGCACATGTTATTTTTCACTGAGAGTTTGAATTATAATAGAATATTAAGTTATATTGACGTTCAATATCAGCATTTTTTTATTCGGGACTTTATTTTGTTTGCTTCTTTTAGAAATTTTAAAAACTTTTTACTCGCGGAAGTGTATTAGAAGTCCGTTTTTGCCTCAAAATCAATATTCTCTAGTATTCACCTGTTTTACGCGTCCTGGCTCTCAATTCAGTGGTTAGCACCATGATAGATTTTTCCATTTTTCTGTCAGATAACAACCTATAGAAAGCGATCATGAGATTTTGAGTGTTTTACAATAACTTTTAATATCTTATTAAACACTCGTCGACGAATGACGATATATTAAATAAATATATCATTGCACTTTAAATTAACTCACTAAAGACAAATATTGTCTTGTGTTTACTTAACTGGCATTTAATGTAATTTTACTTGTAGCGTGTGCTATGTGCGTGGCTATTTTTATACCGTACTATTTTATAGAAATAAATATAAATTATAAGAAAATTTTTCAATGCATAGTTACCTCCACTAAAATCTAGGGATAACATTTCATTTTTAATTATGTGCAAATAATGTTGAATTTTTTTACATTCTTTTTATTTATTTTAAAATACATAAGTAGAAGATAAAGATAAAAAAGTATGGAGTTATAGAGTAAATATAACACACTCAAGTATGAGGAACGTGAACTGATTTCTGCGGGTTATTTTTGAAAACTTCCAACGCTGAAACGCTTACTGAGATTTTAACTCGCTGATACGTAACTATAATGTCAAACTTATATGATTACAATTACCTCTTTTATATATTTTCTTCCCCCGTCTCTTTATTAGGATCGTTAGTAAGTAATATAAAACATATTCCTGCCTTGAGTTACTTTTTCAATTGATGAGTGTACAACATGTATCTTTAATATACTGAACCACATTGCTGTCATCTTTGTCCCGTGATTGATTCCTTCGTAATCATGCTGTCTATTTGGAACGTGTAACTACTTTATTCAATATTAAGATTTGGGCTCTCAATTTGTCAAACCTACATAATTAAATAGATGTAAGTACAATTAAAATGTCATAATCTCTGCGTACCTAATGTACGCACGTTATAAGCAACGTTGGATATTTAAATATATAAAGAAGAAGATAGAAGAGCATTCGTTTGTTGTAAAATTACAGTATTTATCTTTTTGTAATTATTCGATACCAAAATTCGTAAGTTCTTCACGAAGTTTCTTTAATTACATACCTAGTAACTCTGTAAATATGAAAGTTATAACTACTTTTCTTTAACAAAAAAATTCACAGTCTCACTAAATAGCGTTTTACGCTGATTATTTTGGACAAATAGTAATATTTTGATCTAATTATGGACTATATAGATTTTATCTTTATTAGTTCTTTCAGTAGAACGTGTCTTTCTGTGATTTATTTATTAATTTCTTTACATTTTCATTTAATTTGTGGGATCCCGCAGCGACGCCAGGAATTTCATCGTAAATCATCCCTTATATTTTAGACTTACATTTTAGATTTTAACATTTTACTTTACCCTTACATTTTAGATTACCTTTTCCCATTAAATTTTTTAAGTACATTTCAGATAGAGATTTAATTATGATATGAAAAATATTGTGAAAAAATTATTTCCCACGCTCGAATGGTACTCGAGGTGTACCATTTCAATATCCCATTTGGATTCCATTCACCATTTTCATTTCAACCCCATTGCAATAGTGATGACCTTTCTCTCTCCTTATATTATCCCCTTCTTTATACTTAGATCAAAAATTATAAAATTTATTATTAATATCACTTAATTAGGACTTTCAATTATAATTATTTTTAGGAATGAAGACTACTACAGAATTGTATTTACACGAAACCGTTTTTAAAAATTATTTTCATAAAAGTGAGTAAAAATGTAATGTTCCATTAAATTTCAAGAAATTTTCAGAAATACATATCAATAAGTAAATTACAGGAAAAATAATTTGATTTATCTTTCACAAATGCATTTATATTGGAAAAGAAACTTCAAATACGTGTCCTAATTTCTACCCTAACGCCTGCCTGCTGTAATTCAACACGTTTGAAATATTTATATGTTTCAAACGCGTTATTTACATAATGAATTAAAGTTATAAAAATTATAGAGAGTGAATTTACCTGTTTTTTTTTAAATTCAACCCTGGTTTACTCTTGATTTTTATTGTTGATATTTAAAAATTTTGAAAAGTAAATTTTTCTGAAGTAATTTTTTGACAATTTTTTAGAAACGACAAACGTTTCTTCACCGATCCTAATATAAATTATCAAATGTTGTTCTAAAAATAACCTGCGACTTTAAATTAAATTTACATATTTTTTATAATTGTAATTGTACACAAAAATGTGATTACAAAATGAACAATAAAAAAAAACGAAGAATGATTAATTACTGTACAATTAATGTACACTCAGTAAAGAACCTGCAAACTCCACAAGTCTCAAGTCGGTAGTGAATTTTAAACGATTTTGTGATTCAAGCGATACTTAATTATGCAAACAGTACAGCTGTAGTTCGGATGATCGAAACTGAAACTGAGCCGGAAGTTACGGAAAGGACTAAAGGAATTATAAAAGTTTGATATAAATTCCCATCATTAACTGGAACTATCATGAACTAAACTATAAATGTTCTTCGAAAGACACGTATCATTTTCATTTTCCTGTTACATGATATTTTACCTATTTAATAATATTAAAATTGGAAAAAATCCTAATTAATATTATAAACGCAAAAAAATGGATGGATGGATGTACATACATATAACTCCGTAATTATCTAGACGATCTAAAAAAATCCAAAGAGCAAAACGAAAGGAGAAGAGGAGGAAAAGATGGATGATCACGCATCACCAACTATATAAGAAGCACTTGACGCAATTAAATTTGTAGTCAAGTTCTTATTGTTCCACAACGATGATTTAAATCTTTCCCAAGATACAAACACAATGCTGAATGTATATGAGTAAATACAAAAAGTACAAAATAGTTATTGGAATAATAAACAAATTCAAAGTTGACGGACTATTTAAACAATTATTTTAAAGTGTACAAAACAAATGTAAGCGTAAAGATAAGGGAACCCGTTAAATATCTCTGAAAGTAAATACGAACAAACAATTTGAAATCTTAAAAAGATACACATTTTATTTACACAATCCACAAAGCGAAAACTGTCTACAACGAAAGAAAATACTAGGTCCTTTGAGTTTCGTCATAAAGTTTAAACTGTATGTGTATATATAAACATATATATATATATATATATATATATATATATATATATATATATATGTTTATATATACACATACAGTTTAAACTTATATAAATAATATGTAATACTTATATAAATATATATATATATATATATATATATATATACATATTTATATTTATATGTAGATATATGAAATTACCAAATTTACTGTTTAGATTAGTAAGATAAATGATTAAGTATATAGGAATTGTAACTCTGCCGTGCATCATTATTTCAATACTGCTGTAACGATTTAGGCTGCTAAGCAAAAATAGACCATAAGCAAAAATAGACATATTTACGCTTGATTTGCCTCCCAAATGTCACTGCAGATCGATAATGTCTTTGCATGCATTGTTATTATGTACGAGTATATTAACATTTAAAAAAAAACGATCTAACTAACTTAACAAACCGCGTCAAGCTCAATCCAGAAAATGTTTTGTTATAAGCGAACAACAAAAAGGCAGACGTTGCATTTTATAAATATGATGTATGGAAGATATCGGTGGGCAGATTGTTTTTTTTAACATTCGACTGAAGTAATCAACTATACCAGAAAGTTAATAAGAGTTAATGGTCATTTCTTACATGCATTTGTCAAATATTCCAAGTTTGTATAAACAATGGAATAAAAAACTTCATTTCGTCATTACAGTTCTGCTATTGTTGTTTTCCCAAAATAACCTGATAGAATGAGAGTTTGAATTAATTCAGCCACATTTATTAAAAAATTGCTTCTTGGTCATTCGCTATAAGCTTACAGTAAAATGCTTTAAATTAAGTTACCTAATTAAGCTATACGAACCCATCATGAACTCGAGTTTTGCCCGCCCACTAAAGCAGCAAAAGCAGCACCGCAGAGAGCGCGGTCAACAAACAGGTTGAAAAGCAAACGCAAACAATTATGCGGTTAAAATATCTCGATTGTCTTACCGAGGAACGAGTTCTGATTCTGTCTCACGCCCACTGAAAATGTAGATGTAATATGCTATCTGCGCGAATTGAATCTGTCTGCGTCTTCGGAGGAATTCAGTAAATATGGCGCTTGTAGAAAAGAGAAAATCGTAATACTTTGTATAAATGAGTGAATTAAAAGTTGTAAAGTATAAATTAATTAGATGTCAAGATTATTTACAACTGTAATGTATATATTGCATATCACGTCGCGTAGTTCAATAAATGAAAAGTGACAGGTATTTTAAAAATAAGCTAGTTCATTTCTTTACGTAACTATGTCCTTAAATTTAAAACAATTAGTACTTGAGCATATTAGGTGAAAAGTTAATTATAATGAAATAGTTCGTTAAATTATATTTTAATAATTTCTAAAGGTATATGTAATAAACTACTATCGGTCGAAAGCTGAAGGAATAAAGGTGTATTTGTGATTTTCAGACATAGAACCACGAGTGGCATGAAAAAGAAGGCTCCATCGTTTTGTGTACGATTCACCGCATTAGAAAAATGTTACCCACTTAACACTTGGATGTGGCACGATTTACATTTTAGTATCAATGTTTAGTATCAACTCTTTTCAAGAAGTATGAATCCAACGTATGACATCTAAATTTTAAAAAAGTTTCGTTGCAGGAAAATAAGTTTGAAATTATATATTACAATATGTGTGTTATAGATACAGGAAATTTTATTGGAAAACAGAAATTCCCCATAATTACTGCAATTATGAAAAATGAAGAAAGATTAAAGTTTTTTAACATTTTTCCTTAACTAATTAACTCTAAAGTAAGTATTGGGATTTAAATACAATAGTTCCCACCATTTTCAGCTGATAATATTAAGATTATAAAAAGGCCAGGAGAGGGGTTCGTCCCTAAAAAGAGAACCTGATGGAGTCTTGTTAAAACCAAGACTCCATATCTTTAAATAAACAAAACCAATTATTAGGAACTAAACTTTCTAATTTAAGAACAACAAAAGGTACAATAAATACAAAATATTAGGTATTCGTGTTAAATCACGTCTAACCTAAACGTGTCGCAATCCCGCTCTCGAAATTATGAATCGAATTCAGAAATAAGAAAAGTTGAGATGCCATGCACAATATTCTATTTAAAAGAAGTAAATGTTATGCATATTTGCAATCTCACACCCGCAATTATCAAAATATTAAATTTTAAAAAGCAGGTAAATATTTTAATTAAACTGGCTGATAAAACAAAGTGTGCACTCTCGCTCAAATAACAATCGGGATCGAAAAATATTAATAACGCTGATATATTGTCATTAAAATCTTCGATTTATTAAAAAAAGAATGAAAATCAAGACATCACTTTGAAATAAAACTGTATTTTTACAGGTCATTTAAAAAATCTGTTAAATACGATTAGAACCATATTACTAGGGTTTCGTTTACATTTAGATACATAAAAACACCGTCCATAGTATCTCTATTAAACTATTTTGAAATATTAATCGATATTTCTCATTATTTTATTGATTAACATGTCTTTCGTATGTGTAAGAAAATTATATAATATGTATTGGCGTAATGTATTTTCTAGTATACTTTTCACATACCTAAGAAAGAAATATTGTAAAGAAACGATTTCCTTCAAACAACATGAAAAATCAAAATAAAAAAATTCTTTGTTCGAGATATTACTTAAGAAGATAGAGGCGACACACACTCAATTTTCACATATATTCGGGTTCTACAAGCACTTATTACAACTGAAAAAATTTTAAAAATATTTTCCAATACTGCTTAGAACGCTTTTTATTCACATATAGAATGTATATATATATATATATATATATATATATATATATATATATATATATATATATATATATATGTATATGTATATATATATATATATATATATATATATATATATATATATCGATTAGAATTTTTTCGGGATAACTTGGCCGTTCTAGTCATTTAAAAAAAAAATGCGAATTTTGAATTCGGTCCTGACTTTGAATTACTATTCTGCATAGTTTATGCGAATTTTATGCACTTATAATTTAAATAACATTCAGATTGACAATCAAACGAATTAGTACAATAGTTCGTTTACGGAATTTTGAAGAAGGGGTTTGAGTGGAAGGGTTCGAACTCAATCTTTTAATTATCTCAAATACGAAAGGGTTAGTAATATTATAAAGAGACCAAATGGCTACGAATTACTCCGAACGAACAATTTACCCAAACATTTTATATACATAATGTTGCGAAAATCGCAAATGTATAGTTCAATAAATTATAAAATCCTGTGATTTACCAAGTCACTTACATTCTGCTTCGAAGCGACCAAGATAGGTCAATGCTCGTCATTTTGTATAAAGTCAAACTGACAACATGTGTACGTGTAAACATCATTATATTATGCTTTAGAAAACCCTCAAGCAGAATATAACACGATCACCATATGGCAATTTAACTAATTTTTTTAAACTAGAGTTGCAGCTAATATTTGGTTTTACCCACGCTGTTAGTATTCAGCTGAATATCGAATGCCGGGACACTTTTCGGCCGAATACCTACAAGTTATTTAACAATTTGATTTTTTGATCTAGAATTAAGTATTTAGTTGTCTTAATAATTGGCTTTATAATTAAGACTTAATAAATGTAGGTACATATAGTTTACTGTTATAACTGTCAAGGATTTAGTTAACGTTATAATCAAGATTATATCCGCGGAAGGTTTATATGTTGAAAAGTTTTTTCTGCTTTACCAGGAAAAAATTAATTTCTTTTCTTATTTCCAGACGTCAGTTTCGATAATTCGATATTTACAAGCTTTATCAGATTTTATGACAGCTGTACTCTAGTTACTGCTCACCAAGCGAATGATTTTTCATGTCAGTTTATTTGTGTTTGAAGTAAGTATTAAGTTCGTCGCTATGACGTTCTTGATCACACTTGATCCACTTGCATCGTAGTTTATTGCAGCTACCATCTCTAAAGAGTAATGCCAGAAAGACGAACGTGGTCTACGGTTATTTTCCGTTTAGTCCAAACAAGGGATGAGCATGCATTTTCGTCACTGTAAGTTTTATAACGTGATTAGACCTTCGAGTAAAATACACTAGCGATTTTTTTTTACAAAAAGTATTTATCCTCTTCATGTCGTAAAAAAAATTTAACACCTTCCGTGTGGGTAGTATGATAGATTTTAATTTGTACGTAAGATAGAGATGATGTGTTGAATAATTTTGGATATGCACATATCGTTGATATTATATCTATTCGAATAGTTTTATCAATACTTGTTTAGTCCGTCAGGTTTCTCGACTAATATACAGCATTCGGTTTAAGGTCGAATATATTATACGTTATTACTCAATTTCAAGCCTTTTTAGTCAATAACATTATAGTAAATACAGATGTCGTCAGTATATCAAAATTGATACTCAAAAAATCAGGAAATTGTATTGTCTTCATTAAAATAATTTCTTTCAAATATGTGTTTTCTTTCATCCTTTAACTCTTATTTATAGTCCAATTTTGATCTCTATATGCTTTCACATTCTTGTTCATTTTATAAAAGTGCGACGACATTTATAGATACGCCAGAATCTATTTAATATAATTTATCGTTTGCAGCAGTCGAATTTTTTTGTAGAAATTTTGGTATTAATATCGTTGGTTAATACCTACACTCTTTTCAGCTATAAGACTGTATGACTATTCAACCAATTATTATATAATTCGTGGACTTTTCGGTAAATGTATCGATTGATTATACATACCTCACTTTATTAAGCAGAATATATAAAACCAATTTTATAAAATAAACTGTTCGAAAGCACTCTTGGAGATTTGATTCAACAAACTACTCTGCAACCAACTCTTGGAATATATCGAGCGGAAAATCTATATCCAGTAGTGAGTGGGTATCTGCATCTACTCGTACTATCCCTTCAATTATTGACTAGAACTCTAATAAAACTATTCTCATCAGCCACTCTGCTCGCTGAGCTGAGTTTCAAATTAAATATTTTATTATTTGACTATTTATAACTTAATTTTGCGGACCAAATTGACAATTGAATGTAGAGTTTTTAGAGGAGCTTACGGCTGTGTGCGACGTAGTGCATAACAAGAAATTACCACATAACTAAGCTTTCGGTACAATTATATACTAAAATAATACCTAAATATCTCTATGATTCTGCTTAGGATTTGCTGTAATAATTCTAGTTGTATTTGCACTGACAGGAAGTGTGTCCTGGGTCATTTAATAATAATAATTGGATGCACGATAGTATATCACCAAGTTTCAAGTCAAGCTACTGGATACTGCAGTTGTTTGTCACGCTGTAACTTAGCTCCAGAGAATGTTGATAGTCTGATTTTTAGCAAATATGGGTGAGAATACCCAATTATAATGTATCACAACAGTGAATTTGGACACTGCCAATAGTTTTTACATATTGATCGTTTTAATAATTAGAGTTATGTGAAAAGAAACTGCAATAGTTTACGTCTTATTATATGGCAAAGCGATGGAGGGGTAAGAATGTATCGTGACCAAGTTCTGTGCAGTTATAGACATAATATTCAGTATACCTAAACACAAAGTTCTACATATGTATTTGAAAAATATTTCAATAAAAAATTTTACTTTCTGCTCTGTTTCTCCATATCAATTTTAACTATGTCAAATCTCACACAATTCCGTGCGCGCAATATTCTTAAAAAGGGGTACTAATATTTTTCTACACGTATTAATACATAAATACTAAAAATTACTACCAAGTTAACATATCATATGTGCTTTTTTAATTTGACACGTTAGAATTTAAATAAGCTCTAGTAATAACATATATTATTTTTCCACGCGTAGTTATTTTTGATCGTGATAGGTTTTTCGTCACGAAAATTTCGCTATCCGCGTTTAAATATAAATAAAATATATTAAATCTGTGTTTATAATTCCATAGACTCCAATGAATGGTTTCGATCTATTAACAGATGAAAAAAACTGTTTCAGTAATTCTATGCATAATTATCAACATAGAAAGTTTTTTTTAGAATTTATTGAATGTAATATTTGAGATCCTTCTTTTTCAATATGATATATTTGCATACATATTCGTCCGCATAGAAGCGTTCACAAGATCGTACGCAATTTATAAATGAACAATAAGACATGTCTTCTCTACCATGACCCAAATACTATGCGACATTATGTTACTTACTCGGTAACATATGGACTATGCTACTTAAAATATGTCCACAATGCAAAGCTGATTCTCTCACGCTCTTTTTCTCATATATTAAACGCATTATTGAACGTCTGTCGTATGTTGTACATCGTATCTTAATTTTTGGTAGAATTTCGGTATATTTTAAAAAAAATTTAAATGCTCCCTTAATACATTTCTTCATCTATTTGCAAGAATAATCTACTTTTTTGATGCAGTAAATAAAAAGGTTAGACCGAAATCAGACATGCAAAATTTTAGGAATATTTCAATTCTAATTATATTTAAGATTTTGCGTTTATTTCAATTTATTATCAGAATTAAATGTTGTATGAAACATCAACTAAATTTTTAAAGAAATTTGAACTACCATTTACTTGTCATTTATTCAGAAATGTTTATTTATTGAAATAAAGAACTACCGAAATAAGGAAAAAAAATAATTGTAAAAAATCGCAGCTTATCTCGTTTGACTCCAATCAAAACAGCGATGGAAATGAAATATATAGGCAATGCTTACAAATCCAGCCTAGCTGAATTTCATGTCTTACCTTCCTCAAGTACATCGACACAGGAATCATTCTCATAAGAATTTTCAAAGTTCAGGGTGATGATATAAAGGATGCTCACCTCTCTTCTCCCTGATCATCTGATCTAGAGTATTGGCTAAAGTTTGACGATACAAACTTCTTACCTACAGAATAAATGATGAAATTCTAATACTAGTCACCAACCTCCGAGTTATCTTTATAAAACATGAATGTTTCATCATAGGATACTAAAGTTTAAAGGCTTATCATTTTCTGGGTCAACCTGATGAGAAATGCTCGATCCCTTCTCATTTATCGTATAGTGAAATTTATTCTTTAGAAAAATTGTCATGATGATCTTATAAGAAATACATTGAAGAGTGCGAATACCAGTTACGTAACCATTTATTCATTCAGAGACTGTTATTGTTTGCGGACGCCCGCTACTTGCGTATGGTGAAAAATTAATGGACTCTGAATAATAGTTATTTTGCCTTTCAATAGATCAAAAGAACCGGTACGAATTAGAGCAAGGAAAACTCGACTGACATCGAAACTTACGACTGCCGATAAAACAGCACTACGACCATGGCCGGAAAAAACGACTTCCTAAACGCATTTTAAATGTATTTGTACGTACCCACTAGATGCATAAATTGTAAGCATGTCCTTTTAATATATTTCGAATGATTTTTAACTAATTCCTTGACTTTTCATTAATTTACTTAAAATTAAATTATTTATATTTAAGAATATTAAGATATATTTAATTCTTTATGAAATGAGAATCAAACGATAAACTCGAATGTTCATGTACTAACTACACAAGATTCGCAGATGTAATGGCGTCGGTCGCCGTTAATATTAAATATACGTTCAAATAGACGTCTTCAGGTAGTCACGACATTAACATCTTTAAATTTATAGTAGACGTCATAACAATAATGTGTATTTTTAACAAATTTAATACCCCGGTAGGAACTTCCGTCTTCCCATCTGAACGAAAAAACCTGTCAAAGGTGAGTCGGACTCGTGCACTAAGGATTCCGTAGCACCAATCAATATTAAACTTATAAGTTTTAGTTCTCAAATACACCGCGAAAAACAAAGTTTTTCCTGCGGTCGGTACGGAAAATATCCCATACGTCAAAAACTACAGAATATATTTTATTCAAACCAATTTCCTTTAAAAGTTTTTTTTAATTCTGGTACTTTATTTTTTTTTCAGAATTTTACACACGAAATAGTTAGAGGGGGGGCACACCTTTTATACTTAAGCATATCTCAAGACTTAAGCATATCTTATCAACTGTTAACTTAATTAAAAAGTTATTTTGGAATCTATACCATTTTAAAAACCTACCTAATGATATTTCACATGTCTACGTGCTTTGGTTTTTTTTCATCCCTTAGTTACATGTATGGAGTATCATCCCTAATATAATTTTTTTTCATAATTCCACTTTTTTACTGTATAGCGATTCATCGAAGACACATACCTTCCAAGTTCCATCTATATAGTGCCAATAGTCACCGAGTAAAAAAACTGGACAAATACACAGACGGAGAGGACGAACGTATAAGGGTTCCGTTTTTGCCATTTGTCTACGTAACTCTAAAAACCTTATATCATTTCATTGTCAAAAATAACTTACACAACCAACATTTTTATATGACCGTATTAGTGAAAACAATTCAACTTCATAAACGTTCATCAGTTTTTTATTCACTTCACTATGCTCATAACACATCAACTGCATTGGTTAAAATTACTGACGACACCTATGCTTAGCCATGTATAACGTTAAGATTAAGATCATGGCACTTCTCGACTTTATATTACATTACATCTTTTGAGTTTTATACTCTACTTCCTCAAATAAAATGATTCAATATTTTACAATCCTTTACACCTTCACTCAAAGTTATATATAGCGTTATAACTCCTATCGTTTATTCCAAGTGGACTTAATTGGTGGCTGGTGTTCCCAAATGAAGAATTTTTCTGCGTTCCTTTTTTCAAATTAATCGATAATAGTGTGAGTAATTTCCAGACTAAATATCATTCCCACGTAGAATATATATATATATATATATATATATATATATATATATATATATATATATATATATTTACTTACATTTAACCTCGGACTTAGTTTAGCTGCTATTAATGATTTACCTTTTTGAGAATTGCCTCCCATAGTCACGTTTTAAATATTTCATCTTAAAATATCAACTGTTGCATATTTATATACATATTGAAGAAAAGGGTCAAAAAGCCATATTTTTTGTAATTCTCATATTACTTAACTTTTTTCTTTCTATGCTCTGCTCCTTCTACACCAGGGATTAATTTTATATACATACACATTTATATTTATATACGTATCTTAGTTAATATGCCGAGACTTGTCAATTGCAACGTGCTGTAATACTGTTTTGGTAGGTTGCAAGGGGTTAATTTCGTAACAATAAAATAGATACATTTGTTAGGTATGTCATTAAAACGCGTAAATAAATAAAGATTTTTATAGACCTAGTGATTTTCGTTATCCGAAGTATTTCTCTATGTTTAAATAAGTATCTAATTTTTACATATAATCGTCCATGCAGTACGCTGTCTAATTAGAATGTCAAATAGGAAATATATTTCTCTGATTCTAAAAATACTGTGCGTTATTTTTTATGCTCTAACTTGTCTGTATATTGTCTCGATATTTAAAAGAAATTAAATGGAACTATTCACTATTAAATAAAAGTAGTTATTTTCATTAACATGCATATAATACAATCGATCTTGTTCGACACGCTTAATTTTCTCTCTGATATATAAAAAATATGTACACATAAATATCTAGGCCAATATCTAGGCCTATTTATGAGAGATACAATTAATTGCAAATGATGATATTTGACAAATTGCATGCCGAAATATCATCCTAAGATTATTTTAATACGAATTAACCCTACGTTAAGTTCGCCTACTTCGCGACTTCGACATAACGAAAACTCAGTTCGACATTATCTCTTAGAAAAAAAAACACGAACATAATAATAATAATCTTAATCTACGAAGTCTCTGTAATTATAGTACCGTCGCCTGATTAACTTGAAGCCGTAATTAGTAACTAAGGTTTCTGGATGCTAGTAATACTTCAAAGTGCTGCTGCGTATATAGGAATTTATATTATAGAATATGGGAATCATTTATCCGACAGGACCATAGGAATCGTTTATTTTGTACTAACATCGTTATCCTTAATTGGTCACCAAATTTTCTTTCATTAAATGACTTTCCTTGTATCCATTCCAATTCCAATTTACGAAGAAATGGTTTTATAGTCCGTTAGAAATATTATGCCCTCTCTTCGTGCGGTAAAATTTGTGCTGTTACTGCGTGTCCATATCTTCAACCTTTCTTTTTCTCTGCGGTAGGGGAGTCCGGGGATGGTTGACTAACTTTTGACTTAAGCTCGTATATCTCTCATGTTTAACTTAATATGACAAAAACAACAATTGCTACAGATAGAAGAACTATTTAGGTATCTAAAATACTATAATATGACCTATATATTCATCACTATAATACTTATTTAGCCGATTTTATAAACCCCTGACGCTTGGTCAACCTACCCCATGTCCGGGGTAAGTTGACCATACGCGTGGGTTAGGTTGATTTAGGCAATAATTAGTGTAAATGAAAAGGATTAAATTAAAATAAAACACCAAAATTTACTAAATCATAGAAACTTTGTATTTAAAATAAACAGACTTAAATTTGAGATCCATTTTCCGTTCACAAAGAACTTTGATAAATGTAAAAATATTTAATTCTTTTATTTTAAAGATTAAAAAAAAACTTAAAAATAACAATAAGTAAGATTAATTCTTTGTACTTTCTGTTCCAACCTTAATTGTAACTTGAATTATTGTAATAAATCGCTAATCAAAAATCACATTGCTGTCATATTAATATTATTCAACATACATAAACTTCTGAGTATCTAATATTATAAACTATCAAAACAGAAAACTTCGTTTCTTTAACTTTAAACTAAACAGTCTCATATTAGAGTCTTGAAGAATATCTCCTAACAAAATATTATCATCTTTAAATATGAATTTATCATAAACAATTTTAATCTTTTACTAAAACAAAAAATAGTTATTTCTAAAACAAAACTTATCTTTGAGTACAACCTGTCTCATATTATCTACTTTTAGTTAAGACCTATTTATATTCAGACCCTCATATCAGTCTTCTAAATCAGAATCACACTTCTTACATTGGTAAAATAGCAAATTACATTTTGCACATTTAGAATGAGCCCATAACTTACACGTAATGCACTGAATCCACTGTTCACCAGGTTTACTGGCTGAAGAGGATTGGGTGCATTCCAGACAAATTGCATCATCGTCGTCGCTTATATCTGAATGATCATCGTCATTCTTAGTTGTCTTACACTTCCCCTTCCCTTTACCTTTGCCCTTGCCTGTTACTTTGTTTTTCCTTTTGGTTTTAGGGTAGTTTTTTCTTTTTTCATTTTTTTTAAAGTATCCTTTCGTATTTGCTTCATTTTGTTTTCAAAAAGATTTTCTTTCTCAGGAGTGTCTGTGTAGATGGTGCTTTTACGTTTTCGTATGTTAATTCTACTTCCTAATCATGGTGCTGCTTTCAGAAAAGGCCTTATCTCTTCAGGTGAAAGAAAACTTTGGTTGGATCCAGATGGAGGTGGTGTGGTTCAATATGTGGTTCAACATGGGTGTGGTTTAATATGTTGAAGTATATCTTGATTTCATCCAGGTGGAGGTGGCGTTTCAAATGGATGTGCAGCAATACCTGAATGATTTATGTTTTCTATTTCTGGTTCTGTTTGTACGTCTTCTTCATCAAGGATAGAAGGTGATTCGCAAACGGTACTAGATGACCTTGATCTTTCGGGCAATACAGAAGCCATCAGATTAGCAAAAACTTCGCCTGAATTCAATGGAAGTTCCACAACTTGAGGTAAAGTAACAGATGAATTTGTTTTGGAAGTTGATGGAACAGCAATCGTACTTACAATGTCTTCATTATTTTGCGGATTTGATGGACCTGCGACTGCACTAACAACGGTTGAGGATCATCATCTTGTGCATCTGGTAATGGTCTATCAGTCACAAAGGCTCCACTAAATTCAGAATCAGGAAATATATTTTCATTAAGCGGCGAAATTCCGGTGACCCTGAATCCAGACTGTATATTGTCGATTGTAACCGACATTGGAAGAGATGTTTTTAACAATTCCGGAATATCATATATTGTCATCGTTTTTCCGGGGTGACTAGCTAGCCAATTGTCACTGGCTTTATTGAAATATTTCTTGAGAGGACCATAAACGCTTCTGTCAAGTGGTTGTAGTTTGTGGCTACAATGAGGGTGGAATGACAAAACTGTAACTCCATTGTTTTTGAAAAAATCAAGCACCTCTATAGATAAATGTGAGTCGTGGAAAAAAGAGCAGAAGAATAGGCTTTTCTTTACTGGGTTTAACGTGTTTCACAAAATGCTTTGCGTATTTTATAAAATTTTCTTCTTTCATCCAGCCAGATGGGTTAGCGTCACCTTCTGAACCTACAGGACCCGCAGTAAGAAAATGGTTCTTGATGTGTACCCTTGGAAAAACAAAAAAAGGGGGAACCATGTTGCCGAGAGCTGATATTGCTACCGCAATTATCACTAAAGTGCCTCTTTCAGCCGATGTCATTTTCCTAAGCTTTTAGTACCTCGGCGAGCTATGACTCTATTAGACACATGAACTGTTGTTATTCCCGTCTCATCAACATTCCAGATATCACCTGGGGTTAGATTTAATCGTTCGTAAACTGTTTTCAAGTTAACAAAAAAATCACTTACGTTTTTCTTGTTGAACGACGTAGCTCTAGACAGGCTTGTAGCTTGAGGTGATCTTATTGATAATGAGGGATG
Organism: Druceiella hillmani; assembly: GCA_039881145.1. NCBI lineage: Eukaryota > Metazoa > Arthropoda > Insecta > Lepidoptera > Hepialidae > Druceiella > Druceiella hillmani. The sequence continues at coordinate 24,291,107 of JAYKKI010000021.1, read as the reverse complement.
ACGTTTTAAAAAATTACCAAGCCAACCTTGGCCAGCCATTAATTTTGTATTCCAAGATTCAGGCATCGTTTTATTATTCCTTTTTGCGTATTCAAATGCAAACTTGCGTGTCTCATACGGTGTCAATCCATAATAAATACCAGCAGCCGTCTTCAAATAAGCTGCCAGTTTGTCTTCTTCTTCATCGCTAAATATCTGCCTATTTCTTATATACCCGGCCGTGTCCAGGGTCAAATCATCTCTGCTGAGGTTGGGATTACTTTCTAGCTTCTGTCTAAGTTTAGTTACATAACGATGCAACGTTTTGTATGGAATTTTGTATTTCTTGAATATGGCGTTTATGCTGCTATTATCGAAGATTACTGCGTGGCAAGCTCTTTCTAATATATCTTTTGGAGTATCACCCCTTTCGGATTTTCTTTTGTACGTCCTCATTGCCTGTAAAAATACAACTGTAAATTTTATTAGTATGTGACAGAAGACTATAATAGTGTTTACATTGATGATGTATCACACATTAATCATTAGCATGCGCAATTCTTTAAAATAATTATAAAATGTCATAGAAATAGTGATATTTATTTTACACCCAGAGTAAAATTGTTAAAAAGTACAAATGTTTTCCATCATTACAAACAACTTTTACAGTAGGACCAACTGGGATTGGTTGACTAATTAGTCTACCTACCCCGAACAAAATTTGTCAACCAGCCCCTGACGCCATTTTGAATTTTACCTGCTCATCATATGCAAACTCTGGCACTAACTTAGAAGCAATACTGTGTTATATATAATAGAACTATTATATTTTAATTTGACTAAGAACAACATTGTTTACATAACAGATTTATAAGCACATTAACAAAAAAAGTACGGATGAAAAAAATTACTTACCGAGACCAAAAACACAACATGTGATCTCGCTCACGAACACCTCGCGACTGCCGCGGCTCACTTCGCACAAGTTCGCGGGTCGCGGGGAGGCATCGACGCTCGTGATTGGTTGATGAAAATCACGCGATGGTGACGATTTATTGTTGTTTAGTCTACCTGCCCCTATAGCCAACCATCCCCGGTCTCCCCTACATTCGATGAGATGCCTGGTGATACTATTATATATAAAGAAGATATATTTGCAATACAAATATTAGTACTACCTGAATATAAATTAATTATTAAATTAAAAATTTTCATTAAATACACGGGATATTGGTTAATTGGAAGAGCAATATTTTTTTTCGATTCCTATTTAAAATATAAGACGGAAATATTGTACAACGTCTTTTGATTAGAACTTTTATTACTGAGGAATAGTTTTTTCTTTAATAAAAAAACATAATTTTCATAATTAATGAATCATATCTGCAGATTATTTCTACATAATTATACCCTTACCGTACCCGTATCGCTCAATATTCAAAACCAAATATAATGTGTTCGCGCGTTGCGTCTTATCGCTTGTTCCCAATATGCCATATAAAACTTAACGTTGAAATAGCGATTCTCAAGAATAGGATGAGACACGAAAAAAGACATTGATTATAACAGTCTTATTTTGTACTCAGAAATCGATGGAAACATGTCTGTTATACCATTTCAACAACACGCGTTTGTATCGATCTAGTAGAGAATTGTCGCTTAAGTAATTAAGTAGTTATCTATAAACTGCACAACTCTCTGAGCAATAATGTTATTATTTCTAAGGCAGATCTTAACCAAGAGGATTTTAAAGTTTAAAACAGTGAATATTTGCATTCAATTCAATGTGTGCCAGTAAAAAAACATTGAATGATATATATATATATATATATATATATATATATATATATATATATATATATATATATATAGACTATACAAACATTGTATAGATTAAGAAGATATCTACAGCATACATATATAGTATGCATAGCATACATACTATAGTGTGTTTGCTGTAGATATATCAATAAACTAAAAAGTTTTATAGACCTATTGTAAACGAAGTAATAAAAAATGAGACGACGAAGAAAACACGACACTAAGACCTTCGGTTAATTTATTTTAGGGAATATTTATTATTACAAGTAAGTCAATTACTACTCGTGATTTTACATTTGTACTCTGTAAATGTGAAACCGTATACAAACTGACGATAACATTTTACGTTCGCTTCACCTCCGTCCGAGTGATTTAGCCGATCGTAACCGTCGCGACGAAATAGCGCGCGCACGTCTCATGCCACTGTGTCGGCGGGATGACTATAATTTTATTTGTGTCGCGTGTCGTTTAAAATCTTTTTTTAGAGTTTATCGTGAGGAAAATATATTTTGTTGATATTTAAAGCCAAGTTTTTTATTATAGAGACTTAAAGTTTATCATGAATGTTTTCATTTTCCTATCTGTACTTCGATGCTATTTTACACCAAGATAAGAATAAACATAAATAACCAAATAAATGTTAAGCCGATGAATTTGTTTTCATATAATCCTCTTACATTTTGCTCTAAAATATTATATTTATATCTTCGCATAACTCTTTAAGTTTTAATCTAATTTAATCAGTAGTTATATAAGTGTTGAAGATCAAGCCCTTCTATCTTTACTTTTCAAACTCGTTTATTTCTGCAAATACAAATGCCAAAATATAAAATATAATAAAAGTAAAATTAAAAAATTTAAAGATATTTCAGGGTAGAATATATGGTGTGATATTATTTCTCCTTATCACGCTTACGTGTTTCGCAGTTTTTTTACATATTTACTGATAATATCAAATATACGTGAATGACCATTATACTTGGATATAACACGTTCCATCATAATAAACGTGGAATTTTTAAGTTAAGATCGAAAAGTGGGAAAACCGTTAACTGCAATTTTGAACCGAGAGCAAAATGAGATTACAACTAGCCAATAAGGTTGAAGACAATTAATAGTTTTATACTTACATATTAATTAAGTAACATTCGTTTGCTCATTAGCTACTTGTTTTTAATTTTGTTAAATTTATTTTATTTATTGGTCCAAGGAACTATATATATATATATATATATATATATATATATATATATATATATATATATATATATATATATGTATCGATTGAGTAGACTACGTACACTTACTCCGTCACACATAAAACCAGCCAAATTAGAATTATCAATCCATTTTGGTCAAATTATGAGAAGTATAAAAATATATTAATTTCCGAGGCAAAAATCAGTGACTGCACATCACCAAACTTCTTCATTTAATGCCAAATATTTTTTAATGAAAACAGTGTAATTTCCGACCAGTTGAACTGATTTAACCCAAACTTAGTTCGTTATTAAAAAAATTGTACTTATTTTAATAAAATATTCATAAAAATCATACGCATCCACTTCATTTTAAGTCAAATTAATAATAAAATGAAAAACGGAGTAGGTTTTTCACGTTGCATCTTCAGATAGTACCTTTCATTTACATTTGCATTGCATGTCTCTTTTTACCATTACTCACTAGCTAGCTATTATAAGATGCGAAAGATTATTTAACACAGAAACACTTTGAAAGTAATAAAGTATGATATATATTTCTTTAAATAGAATGTTTAATTAGAATCGGGCCGAGGAAATCATAACAGAGCTAACAAAACTAAATTGTTCCACGCAAGATAGGCTTTTAATAGAATTGCGCGAATGGTGGTCCATTTCACAGAAGACGGAAGGGAGAAGTGAGATATAAAAATGAAAAATATCGCAGCCAGCGCCAAGCGATCGCTCGTCCGGTTTATACTCGAGTTAGCCTTAATCTAATTAAAATGCTTGCCTTAAAGTTGATTGTGCCAATTCAGGTTAAATATTAAGTTATACTATTATCCTCAGGTAATAAATAAATTGAGCAATTTTCACTACCTGTTTAAATGACGCATGTAATTTAAGTGTTACGTTTTTACGCAATACCATAACCTGGAAAACTTAACTAATTTTCTGACCACGTACTAAGGGTTCCTATTTTCTTACGTACAATCATTTAAACATTTCGTTTTACAGAAATATAAAAGACTTATTTACCTATACAATACGTATGAAATATTCCAGACATTTATTGCTTCGTAGACAAATGGTAAAAGCATAACTTATAATTTCGTCATCTGCGTCTCTCCTTCAGCCCCTACAAATATTTCAGAATCAAAGCTCTTTCATTAAAACATCAACTGTCATAAAACTTTACAAGAAGAATTACTTAAACATATAGAAATTAACAGAATATCGTCTAATTACCTTTAAAGTTATATCCTTATAATACCTTTAAAGTATTAATAGAAATTTTGAATTATTTTGAAAAACGATCGAAAATCTACTAGACATTTTCGATATTTCTATATTTTGTATTTCTATATTTATTTTTCCTTACGGTAAAATTTTTATGTCGCTTAATATGACTGTGTTAAGCATTTTGCATTATGTCTGACGCGCCCCCACCCTCCCCAACTTTTTATCCACGTATCTCAAAAATGTGTACTATTTATCCTTAAAAGTTTAGCTTTTATATGTACATAAGTATTTATAGAGCGCTCTTAGTGCTAGTTTTACTAGCAGATTTATTTACGCTGAATTTTTACCGAAATTTATAAGATACCCAATATTTTTTACCATCATAATGTGTACAGCGCAACTATATTATTAACTATCACTATTACCGTTATGCGAAAAGTTACTTATTTCACTAATTCGGTCTTGGTGATTATAAAATATCCTCATCCCTGTAAAATAAATACCTCAACCCTATGATAGATCAATAGTATGTAACCTCATAAAGAAACAAATTTATAACAATGATCCCAGAATTTTTTTTAATTTTCTTAACATCATAATAGGGTATTGTGAAATTTTTTTTTAAACTTAAAATATGTCATTAAAATATAATTGTTATTTACAATAATTTAACATTTATGGTAATTACATTAGGAAAATTTACAACTAATTTCCGGTTAAAGTTTAAACGCTAAAACTTCGTAATGGTGTTCGATATGAGATAAAGCCACGAAAATTATTCTGTTTATTTCACATTCGGAACGAATTTTATTTGAATCGTTTCTCAGCGGGATGGGTGGCTTCCATCAATATTTACCATCAGACTAGGTTATCGATAGCTATATTTTATGTCCACTCCTACTTATCCGATCAAATCTGTCTAGGTTGAGACATTTCTGTTATGCTGAGGATAAACATTTTCGAGCCATCTTTCGCCTGCGAATAAGTAGCAATAATGGAATTCAAAACCTTCTTTAATTTTTATCATATACACTTCTATTTATTCTCTAAATAATCTTCTTAACTCCTTACATAATTTTCTCTGCAGTATTTTAGAGGAAAATAAGGTTATTATCACATTACTTAAATAAGTACCATTTGCTGTTTTCAATAAATCATTGATTCTGTTTTTATGAATTATTTGGCACATAATTCCTCCATAAATTAGCCTAACTTTACATACACTACTTCAATATAAATGACTGTTTATATTAACATAAGTGTTGCAATTAATATTTTGCTATGTTATTAGAGAAATTGTCCAGAGCGTAAACGACTATTTTCTTCTGCAGGGTTAAAATACAATTTTGAAAGGATAATCAAACTGGAGGAATAAACAGAAGAAACGGTTTAACCTGACCATGTAAATAGAACAATTGAAGAAAAGAATAATACCAATCAGCCTGAGAAGAAAAGTTTGTGAGAGTCTCGACCTATAAATATCAATCTACGATATTTGAATTTCTAATCCAAGGAAACACTAGCAAATATAGAATAACACAGCGAGCCATCATAATGTGTATCATTTTGGGGAAATGAAGGAGTAATAGCTTAAGCAAAAGTAACTGACACAACTGAAATAACTATATCAAATAGAATATCGTTAGAAGCCTATATGAAAAATATAAAAAAGCCTCTTTTCAGTTAAATAATGAAGAGTATGTTTGGTAATGTTTATAAAGATAATGTTTTTAAAGTTCCAAACCGCAAAATCAAAAAGTGTTATTGTAGCATCGCATATAAATCTATGTGAACAAGAAAGAAATTTAACAACGTAATAAAGATTTTGAACCTTGTGTTTTGCTGTAGTAGAAACCTAAGAAATATTTGTCTCACAATTTTGGAGGTGACAAGTTTAGTAACAATATATGTATATATGCTTTGCTGAAGTACTACACTTAACTGAACCTTTTAATTGCTTAGTTAAAAACTTAATATCTATAAGAATTTCAAAACAATAATTCTAAAAAAAATTTAGAATTTTAAGATAGCTTTAAAAATATTTACGGAAATTTACGTGCTCGAGACAAAAAATGTCTCTCATCCCTTTTCGAAAAAACCGTAGCGATGGTTTAAATCGCATAGTTACTGAGTGATCCACAATATTTTTATACCTGTGAAAGATATATTTGCATGGTCACATGACAAATGTTATATTAATTTAAATCGTTAAGTATATTTAAATTAACAAAAACAAAAAAGTGGCATACATATAATATACAATTTTTCACAAATTCGAATATATCATGTCACTAACTGGTTACAGCAAGACATTCAGTAATTTCATTTGCAAAAGAGAAACTTTAATTAAATAAAAAATGTTACTAATGATAACCGTAAAATTAAAACAATAGTTTTTATCCCAAAAAGGTAATTTGATATTTATTTTAATAAAGTAATACAGAAACAGCAGGCAACTATTCGGTACAAGTACAAATTAACTTTACAAATACTTCACGATATTAAAAAAATACTTAATCCATCCTAGAGTTAGACTAACCGGCCCCGATTAGTTCAAAAGTAAATATTAAAATAGGGCTTTATCTCGAGTTTCGATAAGGGAGGATAATGAAATTTCATCAAGTTTTCTTTACACTTTGTTGTTTCTTAATCTTCATTATGAGGGAATAAACAACTGGCCTTGGAGCTTCTTTTTGCTTCCTTCTCGTCTGTGCTATATAGAGCGTGGAGTGATTAATGATGGTTTAACGACTATTAAACAGTCGGTGTTAAATGTGTGGCTATAGTTTGCTGTGGCACATTATACTAGCACAGTTTCTCCTAAGTTAGGATAATTAAGAGTAAATAAGACTACAATATTTAAAAAAGATCTTCCAAGCTTATAGACTAAAATAAAAGTGGGTATTACATTTAAAATAATACTTCTTTTTTGTGGAAAAATTATTAGGTGTATATGTTGTTGAATTTCGTAAGAAAATTCTAAGTTATTTAGTGATTAAGTTATTATTTTACAATCATAGTTTAACATTAATTTTATCTCATACCGACTTAGTAAAAAGAGGGTTTTCCCTGACAATTTTAAAACATGATTTATTTATTAATTTGATATCTCCGAATTGAAAATTATATACTAAAATATTTTATACTTGGCGTATTTGTAAAATTATATTATATAATATGAATAACGAGCCAGTGCACTCTGTCAAAGGCGACGCATATATTGTTAGCATGCGTAACACTTAAATCGAATTAATTTTAGTGCAGGTCGAACACTGTTGTCATCTACATAAAGATAAATGAATTATCGTATTATTTTTATTAAGTATATTTCATAACAGTAGCAAATTTCGTTAGTAGATTATAAAATATCGCTACTTTTAAACTCATATATCTTTGTAAAAAAAATGTAATACAAAATTATAACAAATTGTAATTAATATCACTTTTTACTCATGAAATGAAAAAAAAAATCAGGAATGGACATCTATTTCAGCTTAAGTAAATCAATTGAAACGTTAAATTTATAAATACTTCCTAACTTTCCACTCTGTCGCGTACTTAAAAAACGGCTTTCATTTTATCCGTTCAATAAAATGAATGGTCTTTGTTCGAATATAGACTCTCATACGGTTATTGTGGCCTGTTATACGCCTTGCTTTTCATATATACACATTAATTTTTAACCTTATAAACGTCATTGGCTTTTTTATAATATCACGGTTTTTATTATATATTCTGAACATTTCACTTGCATATTTCCATTACACAATTTTCACAATTTAATGTGACTATATTAATACCTACTCTATACTACGGTTTATGTTAATAACTTGTACTGATGGCAAACTTAAATTTAATGTGTAATCTCATGGCTCAAAGGCAGATTATTGGCAAACTTCTAAATTATTTCAATTTGTTTGCTGCAAACTATTTAATGGTAGAAAACAAAATTAATAATAGCTTATACTTTTTTGAATTACTCATACTAAAACATATATAAAAATGTTTAAACATTTTTTTCTAAATTATTTGTGGAATTCTTACAATACTAAAATATCACGGTTTCGTCGACAGGTCATATAATAGTGCGAGCACTGACTCGCACTTAACCTTTTATTTCCAACTTACCTTTTTACCGATTTGGTGAATGGTTACCGAGTTGATTCCCATACTGAAGAATCAATATAGATCCGAAATAAATAATATACCGAATTTTATACCATTTTTAGGACTACAAGTCAAATGACAAGAACAAAGTCCTTATGATTTCGTCATATTTCCTCTTGTGCTCATTTGACTGTAAGCCACAGTATAGTAGCTTTCAGTTCAAAACTAATGTCCTCTTCTGTCCGTCCGTTCTTCTTATTTGGTAACCAAGCTGTAAGTACTTCCACGTAAAATATTTCGAGTCGACATGCAAAAATAAATTAGAAAATATATGGACGCTTATTTATCCTACGTCCGTGAAAGATGTACCAAGCAATATACTTAATGAAAAGTAACATCAATATGTATGAATAGTATGTACCTTTAATTATAATGATATAGCATGTTCTTTTATTATTTCAACTCTTATATCTATATGGAACTTTTGTAATGAAAGTTGCTACTCGTTGTCGTTGTTGTTACTCGTGCTTGATACGTTTATTTTTAAAGAAGTCTTTCAATTTTAATATATATATATATATTAAATAATTTAATTTCAATAGGACTTGAGCTTCATTTAAAATGACCTCAGCGCTTAATAGTATTGTGTTCGATAGTACCAGTATTTCAAATGATCCTAAATAAGTTAAGATTGGGACTTTAGAACTTTGCTGTTCACTAAAATTATTGATTGAATTGAAGGAAATATTACACCTTGCCAATTGTTAGAGCCTATAGCGGAGTACCAGAGCAACGTGCGGTAGAAGAGATTTACGATGGAATCAGCCTACTAAAACATAAAACTAAAAATTGGATATAAAATTCCACGGTCTCCCAATGCATCGAACTACTATTTTCACAATAATCAAATAATGGCACTTGTACTTAATCTGAGTTTATTGCCACTTTTTATTAGATACGACATAATTACTTGCCTTTTAATAATATGGTATCTATCTATATGTATCTGGAGTATAAGCTAAGGAATATTTTATGACTGAACGAATTCATTTCCATATATTTTTCTTTTGGTTTATAGACTTCTGTTGGCTATAATATGGAAAACGTCAATTCGTATAATATGAATCATATTTTTATTTTTAATGTATTACACCGAAAAGTATCACCTTCTATAATATCCGATGAAGTAAGTTTTTGTCTCAGGTAAGATCGTACATTATTTATGTACTTATTCACTATTCGCCCCGCTCGGCCTTGCTCGGTTATTAATGATACTATTACAAAATCGGTTTAATTTATCAATTTTAGGGTTTGATACACAACGGGCACAAGGGATACTGACGTGGTAATTGATAGGGTAGTAACATACGATAACTCTGTCTGTACATCAATGTGTCTGTTTATCTCTCAGATAATTATAATTCATAGTACGGGTATTTTTACGCTTTAAACATGCATCAGGTTTTGACTAATTTATTTTTACAAGTCGACCAGTATCGGCTCAACAATAAACGTACACGCTATGTATTTTTATCTATTTGCAAAGTGCTTCGTTTGCCTTTAGGAATGCGAAATTATATATTGATTAATAAATTATATAAACAAAATGTTGGGAAGATTTAAAGTAACTTGTAAATATATAGATGAGATTAATAACATCGTTATTTTGTATAGATAACTATTTGATTTTCATTTACAGTAATCATAGTAATATCAGTAAAATTGTTTATAGAGAAGCCTTACGGTAATGGTTGTAGAAGTATTAAAATAAGTTTTAATCACAACCAGTCTAGACGAAAGTATCTCTTTATTGTTTATTAATACTACTAGTCAGTTTAGTATTTTAACGAAAATATTGTAATAATATCAAAATTAATATTTATAAACATTAAGATCAACAATAGCACAAAAATATTTACCAGTGAAGTATCATTTGTAATTTCCGAGCACTTTTTAGTTCATTTACACCCTAATAAATGTAAACCTAATTATATTTCCAATCTGTTAGTACTAACGCGTCAATACGCCCCACCAACTAGTGAACGAAGTAAATGACAGCGAGTGACGTTCGCGTTCGAACGGAAACTAACAGGCGAAGATTACGAGAGATGATGTGGCCGTGTGGGAATTTGGGGTGAAATTTTATTGCAGTTACAGGTTCGAATTACTGTAACATTAATAGAGGTAATTTAACTAATATGTTGCAATATTTGTTTATCATTAAAACCTAATAACCGATACAAACTAAATGTTTGATTGATTTATGGAGGTTTTTTAATTTAAATTTTGTTTATTAGTAACGTAAATATAAGGTATGTTCAGATCAATTTAGACGTGTGCGTCGTATGTGTGCAGTGATATAAAGACAGAATGATACAAAGTATTGTAATTAAAAATAAAAAAATTATGTATACATAATAATAATTTTAATATATTATATTCAATGAAGAATTCATTAAATATATTACGATTTACATAATATTTTATTCTAATTTTTAAATTAAAATCGTCTTCGTCCTAGAGAGGGATGACATAGTTGTGATAATTGTTACCAACACATATAATATTGATAATATAATTGTATTCTGAGCACCGACGTTTTTTGTAAATTTAACAAAATTTGTAAAACACATTTCGATTTTGGCAGTGAAATACCATTTTAATAAACATGACGTATTCGAAATGTGTGTCTAACAATTCTTTTGTTTGTGAGCGTTTTAATAAAATAAGTTTCTAGTGTTTTAACCATCTAATAATAATTAGATGTTGTTATTTCGCCTATGTGCCCCATAAAACCAATATTTACTTATAATTTTATTTTTCTTGAAAATTTTACATGCCCAGAAAAATTTCCAAATTTTTTGACCATTTGGATTCTACTTCAAATATTTTTGATTCTATAATTTTGGAAAATATATTGAAGGTGACATATTTAACAGCCAATATTTTTTAAAAATATCTCGAAGAAACGTGGCGTGAAATCAAATTAAAATTAATCTTGCAATAGTTTTTATAATTTTCTAGTAGAAAACTTTCACCCGATACCCCACTCTCTGAAATATTTTTGATATTCCAAATTTGACCCTCAAAAAGCTAAAAAGCCTATCAAAGGATATACGTAATCATACGCTTAATTCACACTGAACTTGCTGTCTCATAAAAAGGTAGAAATATCGAAGGATTTAGTAGCAACTTCAAACTAACTTTTTCAATTCATTATATAAGTTGAATTTGTGAACTAAACAAACTATTTAATTAATAAAAAAACTAAATTACTTTGTTTACTACCTTAATGTATAACGCATGAAACAAAAATCGTTGCATATGTAACACTTCAGGGTGTATACCCGATCCATTTAACACGGCTCTCTGCCACGTTTTTAAGGGTCCGTGCTGTCTACATAGAAGCCAACTCTATACGTAGATACCCGCAAGCGGCGCAACCGCACGGCTTCACTCGTTGGTTCCGTTCATGTAACTGAAATTTGAAGCTGTAATATAGTTTATGCTATTTTTAGCGTTATGTTAGAGAGTGGCGACTGTGTTGTTTTAATAAGGACACTTTTGAAACAATATAGCGTCTATTTGAGGCTTTCGTTCGCAGAAAACTGAATAAAAGTTCAGACACTGGTGTGAAGTTAAATTACTGAGGTATTTTACATTGGAGACAATACAAAACAGGTTGCACGGTTGAACGATAAGACTCATAGAATTTTTTTAAAGTTTACTTGTTTGCTTATTATCGTCTAGGGGAAAAGCGACATTATTGAGTTAGTCGGGTAATAAAAACAAAAAAAAATCAACAACTGGAAATAAACAACAAATTAATATTCTGAAACGACCATGTAACACCCTGACACAAATAACTTTTACGCTAACTGCCCCAATATTGTTATTACATAAAATTAACATATGCTTTACTTTTATTCGTCGATACGCTGATTGACTAGAATCGGAAGGGGAAGTTCTATCCATCGCAATCGCTCTCTTCCACCATTAGCGATATGTTTCATTTTTTTGTTTCGATCTCAGTTCGCAATATGAAAACTTACATTAGCAAGATAAAATATTTTTCACTCCAAAAAAATTGAATTTGTCTATTCGAATATTTACAATAAAAGTATGTATTTGATGTATTCATTGTGAATAATGAATTTCAACAAAATTAATGCCAAATATATTCAACACGATAAAAGTTTTAAGTTAAAGGAAACCAAGAAAATATCCAGTTTTACTTGTCATACTCAATTCCTTAATGAACCTCAATAGACGGTAAGTAGTTCGATGGTGAAACACAAGGGATGTTTTTACCAATATTTTGAGAAATACTTTAATAAATAGAAATCCACTCGCTACTCATTGTATATCCATATATATATATATATATATATATATATATATATATATATATATATATATATATGTGTGTGTGTGTGTGTGTGTATGTACATATGTATATATATATATATTTTTTTTTTTTTCACTTATTACCGTTTACCATCTCATTTTATTACATGAGATGTCAATATATATAAATGTACCATACATTTTCTGGGTCGAAATTTCGGAACGAACCGTAGGTATTTCGTAATTAAAATAAGAAAATGTACATCATTTGTAATATAATTCATTGAATAAATATGTCTACAATAGCTTTGCATGAGAGTAATATTAAATAAAAACCACTTTAGTGAAATTATTTAAAGAAAAATAGCCACGAAAAAACTTGTATTGTTCCATAAACAACCACGAGCGACATGGTATTATCTAAGCTTTTATCAAAAGTTAGAAGCTCGAGCCGAAGATCTAAACGGTAATGTTTGGAAGCTTTCGACAGTCTCAGGTGTTTTTCACGTATTACCGCGTCTAAGAGTATAATGCTCATACATTATGTACGTTCGTGGACCCATAATGCTTTCAGCGCTGCCTTTTTTGATGTGATTATGTAAAACTGCTTTTATGGCATGAAACTTACGAATGCTTTCTGAGGCCTGAGGCATTACGCTTTGCGCTCTTGTGAAGGAATCGCAATTTATGAAGGGAATTGATGTTATTATAATAATTAGGAAAGTGATATTTTATACCTTATTAAATTACATTTAGACATTATAAGCGTTTCATGTCATAACTTGACGTTGACTTTTGAAATCAAATAAAGATTCACGTGAAGAAACATGTCCTGAATAAATGATTTGTGAAACGCACTGAAGATAGACACATGATATTTGAAAAGAAGATTTTAGAGATGCTATATTATATACAAGTAATTTTAAACTGAGTATATGTCCTTATATCCTTATATATATATATATATATATATATATATATATATATATATATATATATATATATGTATATATATATATATATTTATACAAAACAGTTTTTTTTTAAATCCAATTTATAAGGCGGAGAGAGTATACTAATCATAATAAAACGACTACTTCGCCGGTTTCCGAAATTCAACCCAATAGAGGATGAAAGCGGATGGGAACGTTTGCAGATTAAATCTTTTCGATTCTCTAACTAAAAATACTTTATACCAAATTCCGATAAACAGGAACTAATTTCGCGAGCGCCATAGCGCTCGTGTAATTTAGTAAGTACGCGCACGAGCGCGAAGGCGCTCGTCGGCACTCAAACGGTCAATATATAATTATGTATTTTGTATTGCCTAATAAAATAAGAATGCATAGTCTGTAATTATATTTAATTCGGCCATTATTAAGAGTAGTTTGACATCAAATAGATGTCAAATTTAATCAATCTAATGTTTTTGTAATAATTCATAAGGTTAAAATTATTTTAAATGTCATTTGTTTTTGAAAATTATATTAGAGTCATTATATTAGATTTCTCCAGTAAAAGGTATTACAAGAAAAAAAGGAAAATTATTTCCTTTTTCGACCGCCGAATCGACGCCGAATTTGAATACTCTCCGAAATAAGAAGAGCTATGAAGACGATTACAAGATTTGTGGACATTATACATTAATATATTTTCTTTTCTTTTCACTAGACACAATTGGTAATGAATCATAAGGAGTAGAGTAATGGATAGAACTGGACATATATCTTGCCACCGAAACCGGTTAATGTACTTACATCTACGCGAAATAAGTATGATATATTTTTAAATGATAATATGCATCAATTAAAGGACGACTAAAATTATATATATATATATATATATATATATATATATATATATACATATATATATATATATATATATGTATATATATATATATATATATATAGTTTGACATAATTTAAAAAAAAGCATTTATTATGATGTCAGTTACTTGGTGAAGTTTGGTAGAAATGAAATCAAAATAAATATAAATGATAAAAATAAAAGTATTAAAGCATGAATCTCATTCATCCGGTTCCACCCAGAAGTCAATTATTTGACCTAAGTAATATTCAAAAAGCATTCAGGAAATAAATAAAAAATCAAAATAACAAAATTATATTGGAGTATCATCGCTGTATTTAATTCAATCTAGATACTGAATTAAATATTTGTACTGCTGAGTATAAAATTAAATTTATTTACAAGGTGTCACTTTTCAGTGAATACTGTATCAATTAGAAAATTTATGTCACGTCGAAGTCAATAAATGTTAGTTGGGAAGCTTTGATAGTAAAAAGTACGCTGTTCGTTCGATCAATTTTCTGTGCCGGCTAAATAATTAGTAGTGATTGCGATCTAAACACCCCTCCACGCGTCTTTCTCCCTACTTGCGTTTAAAAATTATTTTAATTAGAAATATGAAATTGGAAGGGACGGTGGAAAGTCATGCCTTCCACCATCTGTGTGAGCATAAGCGTGGTTCATGAAGATGCCTCTTTATTTTCTCACAATCGAAATAAAATATTTATTAAGTGTTAAATAATTGGAGAGGGAAACGAGAACGTTATAGTGTCATGCACGCGTGCACAAACTCTCAAACCGTTGGATGCACAAAGTTGAAATTTGACACAGAAGTAAAGCTTATCAACTTGCATATTCCACAAAAGTGAGAAACTAAAAATTGTTTTGGCTTAATGTATGAACCTGAAAAATGTTTGGCTGATAATTACGTAATTGACGTAGGTTTGATATAAAAAAATGGTTTTGCGTGAACCTGAAAAATGTTGGCTGATAATTACGTAATTGATGTAAGTTTGATATAAAAAATGGTTTTGCATGAACCTGAAAAATGCTTGGCTAACAATTACGTAATTGACGTACGTTTGATATAAAAAAAGATTTTGACCCTCAATTATAAAGGGCATCAATTCTAAAATAAATTTTCAAAAAAGCTGCCAGCTCCTATTTATTAAATGGCTCAAATTAAAATAATGAAAGGATAGTGTTATTAAAAATTTATCTAAATTTTTCCTGTTAAACTATAACCATCATCCTAGATTTCAGAGTTATTGAGAAATTTACCACGTTTTAAGCCTGTGAAAAATATGATGAGCAATATATTTAAGTGTTTAAAAATATTATTACTATTTGTAAACATTTAAATTTTACACTTTATATGTACCTATATGAGTATATACAGAGTCCAAATGGGGCAGTGGTAGAAGTTCTACTCGTCCTTAACGTCTTTTTTACGAATTCGTAATAAAATAAGGAATTCTCATAACTGTATCTGTATATATATATATATATATATATATATATATATATATATATATATATATATATATATATATATATATAAATATATATATATATATATATATGTATATATATATGTATATATATATATATATATATACATATATATATATATATTTAATTTCTTCGGGTCCAAACGTTCACTCGTCCGTCAAAACCTCACAGTTTCTGCAGTTTTAGACTTGTATCCTGCTCGCCTGCTATAAATAAAGTTCTGTAAAGGTTTGTATCAACAATTTCAAAATTTTTAGACAATTAGGGATCTTACTTTGTCCATATTCCTACACGCGATTGGCCAATTTTTTATTTACCCCATCTACCTCAGAAGTATCAACGCAACTATACGGAGTCATCGCGGACAGGTACTCTAAAGATTTTGATCGTTGTATTCATTCGATATATGTGTGAACAAACATAAAAATTATGAAGATCTGATTAAAAATCTCTTTCTTCCTTTGAAGTTAATTCAAAGTACTGACGATTTGTGACTTGGTTCAATTAAACCAATATCCATTAAAACTAAGACAAAAATATGTCTATAAACGCAACGTTGTAAATTAATTTAAATAGCACAAGATTAACACTTGATGATTCGATCGTATAAAAAATTGGACAACCTTCAATTAGAGCGTCGTGTACATACCTATTCATCTATTATCCACGTACCATTGTCCGTACTACATCGTGCGCATGCATACTTCATAGCGCCCCGCTATCGGAAACATATTATTCACGTCTCGCAGTGAAAACCAGATTTCGGAAAGGGCGCGACGGATTCATTAAGTATTAACGAGCCAATGAAAAGTGGATTCGCTCGCACGCGCCGTTAGAGCGGTGCGCGCTTTGTGCACATATTTCATCTCTATATCGTCATATTTGAAAATACGTTTTCCTTCCGCCGTTTTGGTTCTTTTAATAATCTTAAAAGAGATAAAATAAATAGATTTAGAGATAAAATTTCATTTGCAAATGTAAAAATCGTCTTTGTGTAAATCGAAATCTCATTATTTAATAAATTTCTAAAGGTACTTTAAGTCAATTTACACTATTTTTTTTCCAGAATTTCAATGTACCTACTGTTTAGTTATTATATTACGTAGTTTTATTTTTATTATAAAAAAATCAAACATAGATTATTAAATTAAATTATTTGAAATAAACTAAAAGATAAATAATGGAAACTATTTCAGTCAAACTAAAATAAATATAAATATGTTAAGATTAAAAAAAGATTGTCAGAACGAATGAAAGTCAAATTGTGTGCACGTAAATTTCAAGTGCCAAGGTCATCATCTCAACATCTCAATGCAGGTATATTATTTTTGTCTATTTTAACAACATACTGTGGAGAGCACTGTTTCCAAGATAGTACTGAATTTGTATTGAATACGTGAATGCGATAGTAACGATACAAGAGATAAGTTATTTGTTATATTACAAAGATTTACGCTCGTTTTACTTTTGTTAAACATTGTAAGTATTTTTACTGGCCTCTGATTTATTTTTATCAAACCGAGTCTCACGGTTTAACTTAAATAATTTATTCGTACTTTAAAAAATAGACGTACATCTATTTGTAAAGAATTTTCTTTTGTAGGAAAATTGTCTATAATTTGCAATGAAAATAAAAATATGGTATAAATTGGTTATCAAAAATGTTGACTTTATAGAAAAATTAGCAATCCTCTACGTTCTTTACGCAGAAAAAATTAAATTAATTTTACATTTATATGTATTCAAAGTTTTTTCCTTCCGTGTTCACCCAGATAGCTTTCCATACTTTAATAAATCTAGACCATACTGCGGTTACTAATAGTAGGTGTAAACGTATTTTTCAATTTAAAATATTTATTAAAAATAAAATAAAGATTGCCATTTATTAAAGGATTACGAAACAATATTCCGTTAAAAATAAAACAAAGGTGGAAGTATCCACCTAGTGAAGAATTGTGAAACTACATTGGGGTGGTTGCTTACGTAATAAATAGATGTCGCCTTTAATTAATTAACGTAATTGCCTAAGGAAGTT
This sequence comes from Druceiella hillmani, assembly GCA_039881145.1. Lineage (NCBI taxonomy): Eukaryota > Metazoa > Arthropoda > Insecta > Lepidoptera > Hepialidae > Druceiella > Druceiella hillmani. Next base: position 24,273,056 of record JAYKKI010000021.1, on the reverse strand, counting down.
ACTGTTTCTTTTTCTCTATTCCATAAGCATAATATTTTTTTAGATTTGTTTCTCACGGGGTAGTATCGTATTGTTTTACGTTTGCTATGTTAATTGGCGAATCACATTTCAGTTGTTTTTGTGTCGAAATGACTGTGAATTTAAAATTATGTATTGATATCGTTCGCTAGACTCCATTATTGATAAATAAAACACTGAGCTATATGATTCAATTTTGACGTCATAAATCTTTCGTATCATGTAAGTACTGGCAACAAAATTATTAAATACCTATTACATTTTTGCGGATAAAAAGCTTAACTGAAAATAATTATTTGTAGCATTTCTTGGAAGATCAGGCAAAATTAAAATGTTTATATTAATAAACAAAAACTTTTAAATAACCCTAAAGAAGGAATAAATTTGAAGACATTAACTCAGTTTCTAAAGTCTAAGGTTAAATCGCTGGTCGAACGCTGTGCACGTAGGCACGACCTAGTTTCATTTTATAACATGTGTTACTATGTCATAAATTCGTTGAACAAAATTACCATACGCTATTAATACATATGTAACTTGCTGCAGAACTTAAATGATCACACTTTCAGTGACCTCATTCTGTAGTTAACAAAGTTGTAGCGATAAAGGTTACCTACGTACTTCCGTATGTATGCGAATATGAAATATAAGTTATCACTAAGTTCTAGAAGGTTGACCTCGTAATTTATGGAATCGTGCTTGCCTACGCTGTTATTAAGATCGAGTGCACGTTTAATATTGCAGTTGCGTACGTAGACCAAATAAATTGTTGTAGGCATAACTCTGGACGTATTATTCGAGTGTTAATAAATAAGCTGAGATTCGTCTACTCTTTCTATGATGCCCGTAATAAGAAATATATTGTTATTATATCCTAGCTTCTTGCCATGACGACAAAAGTAAATTAAATAATCGGTACTTACGTTTTGATATCAAGTACTTTTTGTGTTGAATTATAGTATCAAAAGCAAAGTATTGGCATCGAAAGGAAAGTACTTGATTTTCATATTTAAGCAGTGCAGCTGGCAATCTTTTGGACTGAAACCCAAATTCTGTAATATTACTAATGGTTTTACTTTTGCTTAATATTATGACATATACTTCGTGTTTCCGTGTTTATACAAATTTGTTTTGCTATACTAAATTGTTGTTGCAACGGCTTCCCTTATTTTCAAAAGTCTAGCAAATATCTAATATTTTAGGGTAATACGGATAAAGCAGAATTGTTTATACGAGTATGCATTTTTACCGATTCAATTAAATTATTGATGATAACACTAATTAAATTTCTAATTAAATTAATTTCTAAATAAAAATTGATTTACTAATTAAATTTCATGTACCTATACCTATTCATTAAATAGACATTTTCTACGAAATGATAAGATTTTCTTTGAACGACTTTAGAAAATCTATAAATATTTCTTACCCCTTTACCGACTTACAAAAATATCGATCTTACACACACACACACAAATATGACAGACTATTGATATTTTGTCGGGACTAGGTTTATTCATGTTCATCGGCAGTCACGTAATATCAATCTTAAATAACTAAACATGTACGTTTTAACGTCGACAAGTGAACAAACACCAACCTTCGATAAATATAATTTACATAGTGATTCGAAAAAGAATTAAATTTTTTTTAATATTACAAATTTTTTTTTCATAGTAATATTAAAGCTATAATATAAATTTTCATCAATAAATTGTCGAATTCAAAGGGCCAACATTTGTTCCATCACGTCGAACTTTCTCATATTTAAAAGATTGGTCGGTTACTAATTTATTGTCTTTTCTTTATTCAGTAATATCATCAATATCAATAAACATGGATATTTCGATAATTATCCGTTATCGATGTTTGTGTTGTCGGCGTCGATAATGATATTGATGAATTTTCGTTATCCCTCATCCCTATAGTATCTTCCTAATATTCTTCTTTTAACAAAGCATTATCGACGTTTATTTATTCTTTAAAATAAATAAACGTCGATAATGCTTTGTTATATCTAATAATCTTGACATACTTATCTAACCTCACCCATAGGTACATATATCGAGAATACTAGTAAACAAATAATTACGCGGAAGGTCCTCTGTGATAGTAGTTCGAGTTTAAATATGGATGAGCAGGATTGTTTATGGTTAAATACTATCATGTTTTGACAGATCAAACTCTTTGAAAATATTTTTAAAATTAATAAATTCAAAAAGGCTGAAAGTGTACTCTCTTTTATCACATCCTTTCCAGTATATTAAATAATAGTACATATAAAAAGTCCTGAAATATTTTCATATGCGTACGGAGAAAATCGCTATAATTTTAAGAAAAACGATATTGCTATATGGCTTTGGCGACTATTATATTTTTATTCAGATGAATAATATCACAAACACTTGCCAAGCTTAGAAGTTAAATTATTAATTATGCCAAGCTCAGAAGCTAAAAATTTCGTTGAGGATTACTACATAATACTACCCATCGACCTACGCATGGAAATACACTTTATTACATCTCTCTTTTTCTTTTATTTAATAACATCCGTAAGAGATTTTACCCAAGTATTTAAATATATATGTTCCTTTTTCTTATTAATAGTAAATGATATTTTTTTTAGTACGACGTTTTAAATTGGTTTTAACATTATGTTGCAAATGATGTTATGAAATATTGTGTACGTGTATAATACTGAAAAGAACTGTTTTAGTAGTTGAAAGTCCACCTTTTCAAAAATCTATTTGTATCCGTGTTCTGCGTAAGGAGCCAGTCGTGTGAATATGCTCCGTGACTACCTATCTCACAGACGCAAACTCCGCCCATTTATCGGCCCGCCCGGCCCCCGCACGCTAGCACGCGCCAGCGCGCCCTCTTGCTTCCGTGCCGGCCAGCTGCGCGACCGAATATTAAAATACTTAGTGGCTGTGCCGTACCCAATTAGGTACTTCGCGATTATAAAATAAACAATAATAATTTGTAAAGAAATATGAGATAAATATCCGACACTCATTTAATAAAAGACATGAATTGATTTAACAAGTAGATAGCCTTTAATTGGTGGATTAATAGGTAGGTGTAGACATAAAAATAATATTAAATTCGCACAGACCATCGTAGGTAATATGTAAAGGTATAGTTCTTACTCGCTGAATAGTTATGTAAGAATTCCTTTATAGGGCTCCGAACCCTAAGTATGTCCTTATCTACCCATTCATCAGTCTGTTGGAAGCTTCTAATTTATAAATAGGATGAGATTGAAACTCAAAATTCACACATATTATTCCTCAGATCTAAGATTGCTACGAACACTCAAAATAGTATTAAAATGACTTAACATTATATTGCGAATGGGTTCCCAAACATGTAAAACGAGGCTGAAAACAATTTACGTCCAGGCACGTGGGCATCATTGAAAAGAGCTATTTGAGATTCAAGTATGAAGCACATGGGTATCATTGAACTAATCGAGATTTGAGTAGAACACAAACCGCTTTTTATTTTTTATTGCACTGAAAAAATCATTTGGTGGACCATGAAATATCCCAGATGACCATGAAATATCCCGCGTGATGATATTCGTGAGACAGCACGAATGTCATTACACAGGAAGATGTATTTCAGGTTTAATATTGATTTTGCGCTATATTTAAACAAGAAATACAAAAAAGAGCTAAATATAAAATAATAAAAAAAATGTGAGTAATAAAACCAAAGTAGTTTTGAGAAAATTAAAATATTTTTAAGATTGTAAATACTGGCCAATTTATTTTACCTTAATTTTGTAAATAGTTTAATATTAACACCATGTATTCCAAATTTTCTAAATTTGTATATGCACGTCAATATGTATGGAAACCTCACTGTGCCTTCTTTGCAGAAACATCCTATTATAAGACATATCGTAGGTATGTATTCGTTTATTACCTCCTCCGGAGGCACTTATCTACACCCTCATTACGCAAGCATTTGATTTCAAGTTCCTGTATCTATTGGAAGCGATCTAAAGGTTACGATAATATGTCAGTCAGTGAGTGAGTCATTAAGTGCCTAAATTAGTGATTTTTGAAGATACATGTCTGGGGATATATCAAAACTAGATTTGTAAACATTTGCACAATAAGTGACTTTAATTAAGTACTCTGTTTGTGCTGAATTGTCAAATCTGTACTGAATTACAGAAGAAGAAAAATCAACTGGGAATAATTGGTGTTAATAAAGAATAGCGCCTTGCGGCAGATTTTTGGAGAAATTAATTTCCGCCGTCGTGTACTTAGGTAAATAATTTATTGAATATGTTAAAAATGTATCAAAGAATACGAATTTCTCATAACTTCCAGATAGGAAACTTCTGCAGCTTTGGACTTAATATCTGATTTCAAAAATCCTTTTTTCAGATTTATTCCAATGAGATAGGTATACATTTTTGCGACCAGTAACTAAATTTTGTTACCGAAAAATAATTACGACATATGAAATTTAGTTAGATAAAATGCATTTCCCAGCATAAGTAAGTATAAGAGAACACCAAAATAAAAATTAAATTAGCACCCCTTGAGCCTTATGAAATCCCATATGAAATAACTGGCCGCAGAACCGCCATTATCATTTACCGATATATTTTTTCGATATATACTAAAAAACGAATTAGGAATCCTTTCATTATTTCAAATTGTTAAAATAGGAGGAAAATGTGCCCTGTTTAGTAGTATTCCTTTTAGTAGAAAATGCCCTCCGTTTATTAGTATTCAGTGAAAGTTGACTAAATATTTTTTTTATTAATGACGTAACGTAATAAACTATTTCTAAATGTTTTTCGGATCTTTTACTGAAATCGATGATGAAAACTTCATTAAAAAATTAATTGTTGAATATATTTGGCGTTAATTTTGTAGAAATCCATTATTCACAATTAAATGAAACTACGTGATGTAGTATTATTTCTACTATCTTTAATTTCTTTACCTCGACCCAGGTTTCGTTATATTACAACATCTTCAGGTGGGATATTAGCAAAGATCATCTAGCATCTTTGCTAATATCCCACCTGAAGATGTTGTAATACAACGAAACCTAGGTCGAGGTAAAGAAATTAAAGATAGTAGAAATAATACTACATCATGTAGTTTCATTTAATTGTAAAAAATTAATTTTTAAGAAACATCACAATATGTGTTTAAAAGTCCATTTCTTTCCCATCTCCTTCCTTATTCTTTATTTCAGATATAAATCGGATTTATTTGTACTTAGTGTAATATATAAAATAGAAAATTCGTTTCTTTATATATTACCCGTTTATTTAGAAACTACCAAGTTAACATATTTTGATTGTCGATCCAAAAAAATATTCATTTTGACCGGTAGCAATGTAACCGGTAGTTTATTCGTTTTCATTTTATAACCATATCAAATATTTCAATAAACTGACAAGTAATCTAATTATATTACTATCGGAATCTTAGCAAAATTTCATCGATTTATACCTCGGTAGATAAATAATATCGCAAAGAATTTATTGAAAAGTTTATTGAATTTTGTTATGTAATCATATCAGTCGAGTAGCATGAATTTATTACGCTATCTGTCGGAGGATAGTTAAAATAATGTTAAGTGTTGCTCGGTAATGCTCTAATAAATTCACAATTTCCTCAAAATAATATCATAATGTCATTACCGTGCTATGGCCTTTGATGGCACGGCCCACCGCGGGGACCCGGATTCGATTCCTGGCCGCTCGTCGAGCGGGACTGGACTGGTGTTATGGTTGGCTGTCACAGATTTCTCTCGTAGCACTAAGTCAGCCATATGTATCAATTAGATACATTAAAGTAGATTACATTACAGTAGTAAAATGATCAATTATTAAACTTCAAATGGTGTGTAACATAAGATATGTTACACAATTTTTAATTATTAATCGTCGTATAATAATTTATTAATCGTCGATTTCAAAAATGTAAAAAATTTTCTATTGGAGTAATTTTGACAAGTTTACGCCAACAATTTAAAGAGACATACACAACTACGAGTCTCTACCTTATGCGTCTTCTGTTGTACATTTGGTAGGTTTTTATTTACGTGAAGTGTGTAAAATAGGACAAATAAAGAAAGATGCAGAGAGATTTAAGATTCGGGAAATTTATAGATTTGCGGATATACTCATTTCAATAAAACAACTGAAGTTACTGATAAAAGGATCGGAACCGGAAGAACTTAATTATTTAAATAGTCACGCTATCCAAATCTAAAAAAATCCATACAAATGCTAGGTAGAGCGTTTTTAAATCTTCTTAAATGTTCCCTTCCACAACTGACTTTTATTGAGACAGAGTTACCAATTTTTAAAGAGTTTTGTATATCAATATAATTTCTTTTCCTCGAATATTTTTTATTGCCCGAACCTTTTTCCCTTTCAATCGCTCATTGTCGTGCGTTACTTCAAACTTATAAAACATATTACAAGAAATTGAAAGCATATTACTGTCTTCTCTTTTTGAGAGGCAACTAAATTAACTTGAAATTAAATAAAAATGTTCAATGTTTTAAACCTTTTAAAACTTAATATAGATGAGGCTAAAACGTAGACAAAGAATAAATAAATTTCCTCTTTAATTAAAAAATAGGCATACAACTAGCATTGTTAATAGCGGCATTATTTAAGTGAATCTAACTGTTAAACAAAATTCAATGCATTTCCAACCCTTCGAGGATGGCCGAGGGTAACATAACAAGGATGGCAGAGGATAACATAGCAAGGATGGTAGGGATGACCGCCCTAAAAAGCTTACAAAAGAATGACGACCTGGCATGCTATCTGGGTTTATTATTATAGGACCACTTTAAGCGACGTATTATTTTATCTGAGGTACCATATTAGACTCCAAGTTGAGCTATAACTTAAAATAATTAACGTGAAACATTTAAACGTTCCAAAATTGAAGAAAAAAGAACGAACTTGAGAGTCATAAATAATTCAGTATCTAGTGATGAATCTACTTTTGTTATAGTCGACCGCAAAGGGTGGAAGGCGGGGGCAATTACCAGCCTTGGCTTTTTTCTTAATTGAAAGGCTGACTATTAAATTTCATCTGATTCATGCTTTAGTATCCCAGAAGGGAAGGAATAAAATTCATTATTTTTTTACGATGTTCGGGCCCGTATTTTTTGCATGGATTTTTTATTTAATTAGCACAAATTTCGTGGTGAAGTATAAAATTATTTTTAAATACTTTTGAATGTGAACGTTAAAAACATTTATTACTTATATTCCACAAATCTATCTGAATGTGCTCCTGTTACACATTTAGTGAAAGACTGTATGTAATACAGTGTTAACTGTTGCATACAACATATATGATTTCAGTTCTTGCTCCTTGCGATAAATTCTCTTAACAATTCGTTTTTTTTTAATTTTATGAAAACTTTTGCTTTATTCACATATTTTATTCCATTTTACCAACCCATCTGAATATATACAGTATTAACTGCACATTTGAGTAATTTTCCCTTTATTACAAATTTTCTTTCGGTCTTATAGAAATGTACCTAATGGAAAAAACCTTTTTTTACTTTATTCTCAGATTTTATTCCATTTTGCACATAACGGATATTTCAGTGATTGCTCCATATGATAAGAAAATTTTTGCTTTGTTTACAAACCACCTGGTGAAATATGCTTAAAATATGTTTTTTTGTCTCATAATCATTTTTAAATTAAATTAAAGATTTTAAGATATTATGCACATTATAATTTTACCTATTCTCCCTACTGTCCTACGCTTGAACGCTGAAATGCTGTCCTACGCTTGTCGTACCTGTATTATGAATAACCCAAGGACAGCTGTCAAAACTGTGGAAGCAGATGGATGTAAAAGAATACTTTTAATATCGCCTCTGGCAAATTCTCCGATTGCCTACCTAATTTATTTGAAATAATTAACCAATCGTTTGTATTTAATGACATGTTATAAAGATGGTAACTGATCTCATGCGTTCCCGGCACAGGCGCGCGGTATGAGCGCGGCCTGGCTGCGTCGGCCGGCGCTCTATCGATCCGCCCCCCGCGACCGCACCTTTCTCGCGCCTATCGCTATCTCGCTCGCACGTCTAGACACGCGCCCGGCGCGAGAGCGGCAGGGCCCCGGAGATGACGGGGATGTTTGGGTTGAATTAGCGCAGTGTGCCAGTGGCGCCGAAGCCACATACATACGCGGCACCTTCCTTTTAAAAAATGTTTGCGCTAGTTCGCTTCGATAACTTCGCTTTATATGCGTCGGAGCAAGATATATATATATATATATATATATATATATATATATACATATATATATATATATATATATATTTATTTATTTTTATATATATATATATATATATATATATATACATGTATATATATACGTAATATTTTAAAATTACTTCAAAAAATGGAGGTGGTTCTCTATTCGTTGGAATCTTTTTTTCTTTTTATATGTAGGTACAGCGATAATTCTTCACCAAGTGGACCGATATCAATGATTCTCTTTTTGTTGGAAAGGGGGTAGTTTAAGGTTAATCCCGTATAAGTATGGTGGTAACCTGATGATGAGTTCCGAATATGAACAACGGAAATCCTTGAGGAATGGCAGTAAATCAATTATGATCCAAGATATGTATTTGCTGTGGGTAGTTATTACTTTACAAAATAACTACACTACTCATCGGTTTAGGGTTTAATGATGAGTCCCCGAGATTAATGATGGATGTTAGTAAATCAACCATGGTTAAAAATATTTGCTACTAGTAGATGTTACTTTGCAAAATAACTACTTCACTTATCGAGTCAGGGCCTGATGATGAGTTCTCGAAGATGGCCTGATGATCAGGACCTGATGAACAATGGAACTCCTTAATGGATGTTAGTAAATCAACAGCGTTTAAGGATATTTGCTACTAGTAGTACTTAGCAAAATAATTACACCGTTGACCAATTCAGGGTCTGATGATGAATTCTGGAGATGAACATTAGAACTCGTTATAGGTGGTAGTAAATTAAACTTTTTTTTAAAATTAATTATTGTGATTCAAGATGTTTGCTACTGATAGTTGTTACTTTGAAAAACAAATACAGCTTCGACCATGTCAGAGTCTGATGATGCATTCTGGAGGTTCCGATAAACAGTTTCATTGTTCACCTGAACAATGAAACTGCTTATCGGAAAGTAGTAAATCAATCGTAATCGCTACTGGTAATTTTTACTTTGAAAAATAACTTCACCATCGACCAGGTCAGTTTTTGATGATGAGTTCTGGTAGTTGTCACTTTGTAAACTCTGATGTTGGACTTCGGATACGGAGAATGAAATTACTCAACGTTAACCGCTAGCGGCTACCACTATTGCTGGGCTCCTGTATGTTGTTAATAACCAACTTTAAACAAAGAGGAAATTATCCATGTACTAGTTTTCTCCCGTGATTATTAATAAGTGTACAATATTCTATGAGAGAAAACAATTAATTGTTAGGCATAGTGTGATAATTAATACTATTAATCACTAAATATTTTAAAATAAAATATTTTTTAAAAAATCGATATCAAAAAACCTACTTATTCTCAATAAAAAACTAAGTTATTTATTTTTGAAGTCGGTGCCAGCACCACCGATCAACTTAAACAAATGCAAAATTTTATACTATAATGCACCCTTTATGAAACAATTTCGTATTATGAGTAAATTAGAAGTTAAAGTTTTAAATTTACCTTATAAATTAAGTAAAATTATAAATTGGTCTCAGTTGGTAGACAGAGCTGGCACCGACTTAAAAAATAAGTGACTTAGATATTTATAGCTAAACCATAGGTAATTTTTTAAAGTCAATTTATGAAAAAATATTTTAATAATTACTAAAAAATCCAATAATATCCGCACTAAAAGTATGCGATACCCAGCTTCTTGACACGAGATACAGGTGTCCAGTGGCAGATTTCAATGTTTGAAAAATTGTAAAAAAAAACTACACCTCTAATACAATGTATTTTTATATTAATTATTATAACTTTATAACAACAAATGCGGATTTCATTTTTTAAAAACCACGTTTTCCAAATGGCGGCCATCGAGTCTGACACACTCTTCGAGTCTAGCACGCATGTTTTCAAAAACGCGTCTGCAGAGCGACTGGGGTATCCTACTGACTTCGGCTTATATAAGTTGTGTCACAGTGCTCGGATTTGTTTTGTAAACAACGGATATTAAGTATCCCCATAAGAAAAAGTCACATGGGCTTAAATCGGGTGACCTAGGTGGCCACGGTACGGTACCGTTTCGGGATATGTTTTTTTATGGAAATAACTGCTGCACTGCATTCATGGACACATTAGCAGTGTGAGCTGTGGCCCGGCCTCCTGGAACCATGTGTTTTGGTTGAAGGATGGACTATTCTGTAGTTCTACTCTAAAAAATTCGTTTAACATCTGGGCATATCTCTCCGAATTCACAGTTACAGTTTGGCCACGTTGATTTTCAAAGAAATAAGACCCTATGATTGCAGATGCAGACATGGCACACCAGACTGTTACTTTAGGCTTATGTAAAGGCACTTGATGCATTTGTCTTGGGTTGTGTACATCCCAATAACGAAAGTTCTGCTTATTCACATATCCTCCAATGTGAAAGTGAGCTTCGTCACTAAAGAATATGTTGCCCATCCGGGTAGCAGTATGAAATCTCAACAACATCACCTCTGCGTAAGTTTTTCTTAATTCAAAGTCAGAATCGTGTAAATCTTGAACAATTTGAATTTTATATGGATGGAACTTGAGCTTTTTTCGCATTATTACCTGTAAAGTTGATTTCGGAATTCCCAATATCGATGAACGTGGCTACCAATGGTGTAGGTCCTGGCTTGGGCCTATTTAATGTTGATCCTGTAGCTCTGAACCTTGCTACCCATGACCGAATGAAGTTGATCGATGGTCCATCACGTAATCGACGAATACTGTAACGATTATTAAATCGACGGCGTGCTACAGACAGCGAAAATCCACTCGAAATTTACGCCTCGACGGCAAAAGCGCGGTGCTCTCCACTCCACTGTTCCATGGCTACTAAAACATCCGCACCGCTCGCGCTTCTAACGACGCCCCCCGCGCCCCTCTTATTTGTTGCGTTCCGAAACTATGTTTGTTCAAACTTTTAAATCTGCAACTGGACAGCCTGTATATTGATGAACAACTTCACTGTGTTCGTTTGAGTAGTTGCAACCTGAAACAGTGACAAACAAATAAAGAAACTCGTCTTTGCATTTACAATGTTACTAGTTAGAATTATTTGTGACTATTCGTGACGTAAACGGGTAGTGGAAAGGCGAGTCGCTGCGCACTGACTGGCTGTTTCATGAAACAAAACAAAGCACGTCTCATTCCTCTGCCTTCGGAAAGTGGGAGTGGGGGAAGGGGAGTTGTGTTTATTTTGCTTATCGTTGTCAACTTTTATGTAACCAAAGGTACGTAATTCAATAATCTCACTCTTATGAATCACGTTGTGGTCAACGTATATTATACAAACAGTTTCATATGGGAACAAATCAGGTCGCTCAGATTTCCGAATAGATTTCCGGTATTCCTAGACATATTTGATTACCATTGACTATATACATGTTGATAAATTGAAATAATATAACAATTTCTGTGTGTTCCTGGTTTAGAAACAATGCCATTATTATCAGTAAATCTTTCTTACATCTCAACCCATTCACGAGACATATTTCGAGCATTTCAATTTTAACGCAAACATTAAGCGTCGCACCCACACGACCGCAGCGCAGCATCATCAAAAATATGACGCGATTTATAAATAAATTCTTAATTGGACTATTGAGCGGTGCGAGTAACATTTGCTGGAAAGAAAAATCGACTGTTTTAACAAGTCATTGCTTTTCTTAAGTTATTTCTTTAAAAAAGTGTTATAATAATGAAATGCTAAACTGCAATCAGTAGCGTATAGTGTGTCCTGGGGAGAATTCAAGATTTACCGAACACCGGAGTTCATCCAACTATTATAAAAAGTTGATACACATTAAAAATAAACTACGTAATCATTATAGCTATTACCGGAAATAATATCTATTTTATGTTGGTAATATTTATTTTATGTAGTCTTTCAAAAATCTATTTTGTAAGTGTATTCTCTGAATAAAAATGTGAAGTAAAAATAATTAAGGGCATCATTTGTATGACAACATGGACCAATAAAAAATACCAATAAAATAATTGTACACCAATTCATATAAAACAGGTATACAAAAGAGCAAAACAGCATTTACGTTATAGTACCCAGAGAAGTAAAATATTCGAAATGTTTGATTGGAAATAATAATTATGCGCAAGATTTTGAAAAGTGTGAAGGACTCTTTCATAATTTCGGAAGGTATAATAATGGCATAGAGGAAGTAGCAAAAAACAAATGTTTTTGCTAATTAATAGTATCATAAATTAGTAAATTAGAAAAAAAAATACTTTTTTTGAAGAATCTGATCTTGAAGATTCCAGTTGTTTTCAATGCATAAATATTTATTTAATTTATGACACATTTAATATGGAAAGTTTTTTATACATGCGTTTGAATCTCATTTCCATGCAGCCTCAATCATTGGGTATTTAATTTCTGAAGCGTACACACATTCTCATTACAGCTGTACTGACCTTAGTAAAACTAAAATGTAATAACGTAAAGTAACTTTTGTTTCTTTTAGGTAGTAACTTTTTGTTTGTTGTCATGCCTGACGTAGAAATTCGTAGAATGGCGCTCAAATGCTCATTTGTCAGACGAGAATTGAAAATGTTTGTTCGCATAAGTAAGTACTGCCAAACATTGTAATTAGTTGCTAAGCATATATTTTCAATTTGTTAAAATTAGGTGGCAAACTGACATTACATTTAACAAGATCATTGATTTCATAGGAGTTTTTGAGAGTGTCATTCTTTCCAGCTTTTTCTCAATATGTTTTATGACGAGCTTCTTTTTCATTTGGAATGCCTTTACGTCTGTGTGCATATCAGATATTAGCTTGATATTTTCTTGAAGCTTCATATCCAGCATATTTAACTCATGAGTTAAATCTGTTAAAAACCTAAGATCTATTAACCATTGAGGAACTGTAAGTTCTGGAACAGATTTGCCTTTTTCAATCATAAAAGTGTTGATTTCTTTTCTGAGATCAAAATTTTTTTTCAGGACTCCACCTCTACTTAACTACTTCAGAATAATACAAGATATATCCGTGATCTGCTTTCATATCTTGTGAAATTGGCGATGCTTCAAGGCATTTTTTTCTAATAGTGACAGTTGACAGTGATTATCACGATCTCCATTATTTCTTTCCAAGCAAGAACTTTGCAGCACAACGCTTCTTCGTAGACAATGGAATGAAAAAATAATGGGATTTCGCTACTCATCTCTGCTAGTTTGGTTTTAATTCTACCTACCAGGCCCTTGTTTTTTCCACTCATGTTTCTGACGCCATCAGTTGTAACGCTTACCAATTTTACCCATGGTAATTGCATTGACGCTATCGCTTGTTCTAAATGTCGAAATAAATCTTCCCCTGTAGTCATTCGTTTCAAACTGCATAACTGTAAAAGCTTCTCAAAAACATTAAAATTCTCATCGATTCCGTGCACAAATATCAGTAGTAGCGCAGTATCTGAAACGTCATCACTTTCATCGATAGCTAAAGAAAACCATTCACATTATCGTGATTTTTCCGGAAGCTGTTCTGATAAATTATTGCCAAATCCTCAATACGCCGGGTGCAGGTTCTGGAAGATAGACTAATATTTTTAATTTGTTTTTAATCTGAACACACCTCCTCGGTCATAATTAAAGCATATTGTTTTACTAAGTCGGCCGGACTTCGCAAGTACTCGTTATTTCGTACTTGTACCTTGAAAACACTTTGTTGGCTCTTTATTGACGATTTGAGTGTATTTATTTTAATTTTCAGTAAATCATTCACAAGTCATGCAAATTATGCTCGCTATCGTAATAAGGCTTGAGATTATATTCTATTTCAACAGCAATTGTTTTTTGGCATATTAAGTATAAGGGCTTGCCTTTACAATCATTAAAAAAGTATAAATCGGTCCATGCACCGTTGAACACCGTATTTTCTTCCAATAGCTTCCTTTTTTTTGAAGCCATGAGTGATAGTTATTAGGCCTACCCAGAGTAAGTGCTGCAACAATTTAACTAGGTATCAGCGAGTTGAATATACGCTGTTTAGCTTTCTGACCACAAGTACGTAAAATAAAAAAATCTCACGCTTACTGAAATGCAAAAGAAAATAGTTATTTCATTAGTTTCGTTCACTGAATTGGTTAGCACGGTTGGTGCGCAGGCGGCAACTGTGATCGCAGACGGCGTTTCGTACGATTTACGGAATGGGCGGAAAGTGGGTGGGGTCCGAACGAGCAATGGCGTTCGCGGCCGATGGAGTAAACAGTTTTCTAGGACCCAATGGTTGTTTTTCGCGGGTGTCACAGAATCAGTTTAGGGCGAAATTAAGATAATTCCAAATGAAAAGCCCTTTATATAGAATACAGAAAACGGCCGCTGCTTGCCGACCCCTGAATTACACCATCAATATTAATGGCATTTGCGTGATTTTACATGATCGACATTGTAGGTAATTAGCTAATTGTATCTCAGCATGCTCATTATGGACATGTTAAGTACCTTCGCAACATAGCTATATTACAAAAGGATAACCGTATATAATTTCTTTGTGTAAGTAAAAATTCCTCAAAAGTTTGAATTGGATTAGATTAATTAAGATCAAAATTCTCGCACACCGTTGATATTTTCCATCAATAAGAATTATATTTTTTACGTGACTTGTATACTTTTTTCTAAAACCTAACCGGATTTTCCGAACTTTGCAGGGATAGGGTCAGAAAGGAAAAAAATGTCTTATTTTTTTAAACTCATTCAATAATTTAAGCAAGAATAAATAATTTATGGAAACGTATACAAAGAAAAAGACATCAAAATTCATGAAAATAAAATCAGTCACTTGAATTGATAATTTGCTTCGAGAGTCATTTTTATAAAGGAAATATTATTAAAACAAATTAAGGAATTTACAGAATTATGGCTTGGAATTCAAGATAAAAATCAACCTTTTGTCAACCGCCACCTTTTTTTAATGAAGTAAGATGATACGAAACCGTATATATATATATTTTTGTCAATGACCAAGGTTAAATGTACGTACATTTATTCATGCCTATCTAGATACAAAATATATATAAACCCGCCAACGCAAAATGCATTTTCCGAATATTATGTACAGATAGATTTTTAACACAAATTTTAAAGCAGAAAATTTATTAAAAGAATGTCAATAAATTTTTAACACATATAAAATACAATTTATAGTTAAAAATTACGTAGAATGCAAAATGCGCATTGTAAATATAAAAAAGTTGAGTTAAAATGTTAATCTATTATTAGAAGTTCCACAGTCACTGGCCTACAAGAGTTCACATTATCAGAAACTCTCTCAGTGGATGGTGAGCCTGAAATTTTAATTATTACTTTAGCCAATTTGTATTGATAATAGCCAATAATTAATGATATGTACGAGTATTGAACAATAATATTGCTACTTGTTATGTTTTAAGGCTTACCTGAAGTAAATTGGTTTGAAATATTAGAAGTCTTCTCATCCAAATAGGGTAAATCAATAGGTATTTACACCGTCACCTATTTGCAATTCACATTCTACACTATCAAGCGTTATAAATATTGGCATATTATTGTTACTCATTATTGTAACTCCGGTAGAGTTACAGACCATGCTATCATTTGATTCACTACCAAGTTCATCGCCTGATTTATAGGTGCAGGATTACAAAGGTACTCCTCTGTTTAATCTTCTGATCACTCTGTACGTTTCTCTATTTTCTTTTAACACTGTTGCTCTTTTTTCACATCAATTTTTAAGAAAAAAAAACTTAAAAAGCTGCTTAGAACACGATCAACTGACACGGGCTGAGAAAAATTAACATTTAGGTTATAAAACCTTCCACAACATTTTAAAAATTATTTAGGAGTCAATATTTTTAAAATTTGTTAAGGAAAAAGTTTGGTAGAAAACTAATAGAAATCGCTAGACGTCAACGTCAAAAGGAATAGCTACAAATTGGTATTTAATTGAGTCGGTGTACAGGGTTATTAGTTATATGTTATGTTCTCTTTAAGAGGTTCTAGGGGAGTTCATTACCAACCAAATTACTCTTAGGTACATTATAACAACATAGACCGTAATCGATATATTAGTATTTATATAAATTTTCAGAAATTCTGGGTAGACGTTTTTAAAATCAATAAATAAAAAACAATGGAATTTCGAGGTATTTACTTTTATTTTCTAGTTTGTATACATTGTGATACGTAATAAACAGTAATTACATATAAATAATCTATATAACAGTTTTAATACAAGTTCCGGAACTCGACAAGTTTTATAATTTGTATCAAATTCTTAAAAAAAATTATTTATGTCTGCAAAAAGTCATTGATGTAAGTACATAGTCAGTGGAACATTTTTAAAACATTTACGTATGATTAGCTACCTAATAAGATACAAATATTTACCTTAAGTTACAAAACTATTGAACAAACTTAATTATTTTGGTGAAAGGGGAAAATCATCTTCTTTTAAAAATTAAAAAAGTTCTTTATTTGAAATTGTTCATAAAAATGAAATAATTAAAGAAGGTATTTCCAGTTGGTTTTCAAAATGTGAGCTTATAGGTATTTAGGATAAAGGTCTTTTACTACAGAACTTGATAAATTGATTCTTTTTTAATTTGTTGCCTTTATTATTAAGTCATTAGGTTATTTCTCTAAGATCGTTTATTGAAGGCACAGGCGATACGTCGTAAATCTAACTTTTCATGTGTCTCCAGTTGTATTAGTCCATCGGCCTCAGGTGTGGGCATTTTGCCGGTCAAGGGATGGATCCCCCTCTGCCCATTCAGGGATCGAGAAATTCATTATCCAACCACCGTCTCACAGTAATTATAAAATGTGCATGATATCCGTCATGTTGATAAAACATTCTCCTTCTTGTTTACATAGGCAAGTCTTCAAGTAGTCCAAACATACCTTACCTTAAAAACTGTTCGTACGCTTCTGCGTTTAAATTATGGAGAAGAAAATCTGGGCCAATTAAATTGTGGTTAATAATTCCCATCCACACGTTCAACGAAAAACGTCGCTGTGACCCTGGTGGCGTCTTTTTGTTTGGGTTTCCTTATCATTTTGGAGCCTAAAAATTAACGTTGTAGTAATTCGCAATGCCGTCTTGGTCAAACTTCGATTCGTTTGTCCACAATATTTTTCTGAAAAACATGAGATCCTTTGCATTAGCATTTAGAATGAATCTGCAGAAGTCTAACCATCTGGCAGGATCTCCTTCATCGATTACATGCACGGGATATAATGATATGGATACAACCCTGTGAACAGTGAACCACACTTTCCATTCAGACGTACTTAGTTGGTTCGCCAAATGGTGTTGTGGGGTCTTCTTGAAAAAGATGAAGAGTTTCTTCTTTTTTATCCTGAGTATACATGCGGTCTGCCAATATCATACCGTATCCTTCGCATACGTCCAGTGTCTCTAATTCGTCGATACATTCCAATGAATATAGTATTCTCAGATGTCCGGCGGTTAGGAAATCGATGATGATAATTACGACGAGCAGCTGCAGCGTTGCCGTCACAATATCCGTAACAGTACATTATATCATCCTATTCGTCTTTCGAGTAGGGATGTCGAAAAAATTTCCTTCTGCAGCCATGACAATTCTTTAATAGCGCCAAGTCGTCGGGAGAGCAATCACTCACAGTCCAGTATACAAGCCGAATTACAAAAGAATACAGAAACAGTCCAATAAGCAAAGCCAAGTCTAATAATTCTGAAATAAAACTCAATGTACGTTTAGGATGCATCCGCAAGGTAAAATTGGTACGAGCAGACTAATTACTTGTAGTCTCAATTGCAGGAAGAAAGCTTCTCATCTTATCGAATTATAAATAATGTCATAAATAAGCACATTTACTGGTTTCCGAACCTTTCTTCTTATTATCAAACAAACAATGACAGAAAACAAACAATACTCCAAATGTAATGCACTGCACCCTCGGAACCTTTCGGACGAGTTTCATGACACGTATTTACAAGCATATGTTCATTTATAACTTAGCCACTGACATTGCTTTTGTGTAAATGCAAGTAATTGTTTAACAAAACTCCGAAGAGTTTTAAGAAATCTCCGACCTTGTTTTTTTTTAATAAAATTATTTCTTGAAATTGTGATAGTAATGACGATTTTATACCATATTGGATACCTAATAATACGTAGATATCTTTAAAATGTTCCGCTGATTATGGACATCAGTGATTTTTTGCAGAAAGAAATAATTTTTGTTCGAGTATTTTATAAAAAGATAATTTTTTTTATTTAAGAAACGCTTATTAAAAAAATTGTACGTATTATTTAAATGTAATTACTGTCTATTACGTATCAGAATGTGTACAAACCAGCAAATAAAAGTATATACCATAAAATTTCATTGTTTTTTTCATTAATTTTTAAAAATATCTACCCAGATTTTCTCAAAAATGTATAAAAAACAAATATCTCGATAACTCAAGATCAATCAAGGGTCATTTGGTTGCTAATGACCTTTCCCAATATCCCTTATAGCTCAATTTGAAAATGGTCATTTACCCTTTAGATATGTTGTTCTTAAAGAATTAAACAAATATTTTAAATTATAAAAAATATGTCAATAGCGCCATCTTTGTTCTGAAATTAAAATTTCGACGTCCATTTCAAACCGTGTTGAACTCTTTTTTAAAAGTTAACAGCGTCATCTATGAGTTTTGATCGAAATTTCAACATCCGTTCTCACGTTGCGCTAACACACCAGAAAATAAGTTGAACAATTATTTTTTTAAATCATACTTTAGAAATAAAATATTTCGCTATTCAGTAAAAAGGGAAATATAACTCAGAGATCGTTTCTCGAAAAATAAATGTTCAAATTCTTTTTTCCATGATGAAATGCAACTTTTGCACTTTTTGATCATTACTAATCTCAATGTCAGATTACCATGTAAGTATTTTTAATTGCTATGAGATGGCGCTACCCTATTTATATTTGTAGTATATTTGTAATTATTATGCCAATAATTAAAAATGTAATATTTTAACAAACTTGTACATATAAAAAGAAAAAACATTTGATTTTATTAGAGTGACAAGACATTTCGTAATTAGACAATTTTCTTGTAAATGCTCGTTTAGAAGCATGCTTAAGAAAATTCTACTACTTGAAATAGGGAATCTTACCCAAAGTTAAAAGTAGATGGCGCCACTGAGGTAAGAAGTAAACAGACTGGCTGTCAAACAAGTATATTTTTATAGGGTGCAAAATTAAAACTTTCGTGTAAAGAGAAAAAAATGGTGAAAAATTACGAATAATTAAAAATAATAGAATTAATAAATTAGTATAAAATGAATGGTTTGAACAAAGCCGAGGTTTTGTTTTGTTGCTTTAAAGTTTTTACAACGCACAGCTATTTCCCGTAGCTTCCGACGTTGTCTGTCCTTAGGAAATAAATAGACAACTAACCGTAGAAAATTGGTGCATAATTATTATAAATGGAGATTGAATCTTCAAAAAAACCAATAAAATTTAATACTTCTCAAGATAGATAGATATAAATTACAAAATTTCACATCACGTTTATTTATAATGTTTACGTTGTAGTACAAGTAGCCCTCTAACGAGAGAAATTGGTAGTATGGTCCTATTGAATGGCCCATAGATGTCATTGCCACTAATATATTAAAGTTGCAATGACGTGTAGTTACACATTATGAAAATAATATAGAGAAGCAAAGATAATTTATTGCATAATGTTTTTTTCTTTTATTTATTTTAGCTCGTTTTCAGTATAATGCTTGAACCGATCCCAACTAATTTATTTTCAAATAGGTATCCCTGTAATTTTAAGGTCCATCACGGATTTAGCATAACTTAATCCAATATAAATCTCAACGGTAGAGCGAAGCGAAGGGAAGGCGAAGAATCCAAGTTCGTGCGATCCGACGACGACTGACATTCTTGTAAAATCGTAGATAAAAAAGGTCTTACTAATAATCCTTTGTGAGAATTATCCTTTGTTAATGGTCTTTACGTGCGAGACTCATCTTTGTATCGCAAGTAGTGTGGCTTCTTGTTAATAATGTACCGCATATTCGTATTTGTATCCGTCTCTGATCCGACAAAAACAAACACCCGGATCAGCATTCGCTTTCAAATTACGAGTATCAAGTAAATTAGGCTCCATCAAAGCTTTAGTTGCCGCAAGTTTTAAGTATTTCTTGACGCACGCCAGCAAACACATAAATGAACCGATCACGATACAAAATTCCACGCACTCTGCATCGTTCCGCGATAAAATAATCGTTCAAATTTTAATAACTGGTAATGGTGTAAATAAATGATGTGTATGTATCCGAAAAATCTTGATATTTTACAATGTATTGCATTACGGGGAAAAATATAGTTTAGTGGTAATATAGTTATTACAGTTGATAGGTAAAATTAAAAAACTGTCAAGTTTAAGATTTAAGAATATATTTTGAGAGTTATATGGATTAATTATAATTTAGTATTTAAATGAACGTGCATATTGTTTTCTTTTCTATTTTCAACAATTTATTAACGCTTTTAGCATTTTGATATTTTAAAAAATAATTTCGAAAATGTGAGGTTAGGCTATGAAATAATAAAAAAATGATAAAATCATAACCTTTTAAAGAAATATTAGGATTAATGTTATAAAAATTACTCAATAAAAATATTAATAAAAAAAATAACATTGTTAAATAAAATAAAATATTTAATATAAATGATATGTACATAATTAATTAAAAATAAATTAATGACAACATATTTAACCAATTTATCTTCAATCGGACCCCTTGTTAATGACAATATAGATAATTAGTTAATGACAATATAGATGCAATAATGACATATCGATAAAATTACAAAAGGAACTGCGTAATATGATTTCTTTTCACATTTTACAAATATGACACATGATGTATAAACAGGAGGCATAAGGACATACAATGAGGCGAACTTATCGTTTTCTGCTGGTAAATATGTGTACGTAGCATTAACGGATTAAAAACATATTTACTTACAAATATTCAAATATCTCAATGAAATCCCTCGAGTTCGTTTTTCTTTCGGGGCTTTCAAATTTTATAGAGGACCCTTTAACCTTAGATCTCGAGATCTCGAGTGCTTGGGATGTACAGATTCTGTATGCAAACAATTTTTCTAAAATTCCATAAATTTTGTCAACATTTGGCTTTCAATGTCAGTGAAATTGTTTCACCAGACCTGACATGCAACACATGAACATGCAACGTAAACATTTGGAAATAGTCAGGTGACCTTGAATCGAAACCACAACACAAATCATGGATTTTGTTCAAATTCAGTCGCCCATTTTTACTTGTCTGCCATGTATTTAGCTTTTTTGCTTAAATGCTTTTCCGGCTGACGTATAGGCTGCAGAAGAAAGGTGTGTTTAATTTCTTCGATGCCATTTGGGTTCTCTCAGCGCTTACTTGATTTTGCATAACTTGTTTGATGCCCAACGGCCTGCTGCATAGTACACTCGACATTTTGTTCCCAGTATTCGCAACTGTATTATTTAAATTCGCAGAAAACGTTTGTAAATGTGTAAAAATAGAACTGAATAACATAAAACTAGAGTTAGTGGTTTGGTTGACATAGATTTTTCACCGCATTAACTCAAACTTAGAATACACTTTGTTTCACTCACGTTGCAAATTAAATTAAGATTTAATGAAAAATTAATTGTGTTTTCTGATTTACTGCGCAAATGGATCAGAATAAAATATTTGGTCACATATGCCGATAGGATCCGTAGTCGGGCAAAGAAATAGGCAAAGTCTACTATTGACTTCGCCTATATTTTTACCCTTACCTTTCTTTGGATTCATAATAATTTATTTGTTTTGTAATTTTGTATACATGTATTATTACTGAAACGGGACAATAATCCATAATATCCACGCTTGTATTATAAAGAGACAAACACACTTTGGGTTTTTGATGCAATCTCTGAAACTATTCACCGATTTGGATAATTCTTTCACGGATGGAAAGTTTTTTTTTATTTTACGGTGTATATAAGTAAATATTTATGAATAATTTGTGCACATACTAAAATTGTAACGAAGTGCATTCTGTACATTGAAAATATTTAAAAAAAAGTGATTGATTTAGCGTACAGAAGGTCCGTTTGTTAGAAATTCTGTCTGTCTGCATGTTAATGTGAGCGGGTATCAGGCAAAATCGATTGAACAGGTTTTTATTTGTGACATTAGTTTACTTATGCATTCGTGAATGCTCTAAGAATATGCCCCCTATGAGTGGACGGTTTTATATTTAGAATATTTAGCGTCGTCCATTACCTCCGTTTTAAAGTTATGTAGTTCTCATACACTATCTTGGTTTATTATATATTGTCTTTGTAACTACTTGTTGTAATATATTCTTGTTGCGTACGGTATTTGATGAAATTGTGTAAATAAATATATACTCTATGGCAACAGGAAACTGGAAAGTGACTCGTGAATAGTATTTTATTGTTTATATTTTTCCGTTGAATAAAAAATACAATACAAATAGCTTCGATAGTAATGATAACCCTTCCATCTCTCGTTTCATTTCTTTTGAACAGAGTTTTAAAGTATAAAAGTTTAAATTAAAAAAAAAGAGTGTGCTTTAGACCACACGACTGAATTAAAACTTCAAATTCACAAAATATGAACTTGAAAATGAATTTATAAAAAGAGGGAGGGGGAGGGGAGAGTTCCCATTTCCCTTCCCCTTAAGTAAAAGTAATATTTTATAAACATTTCATCATAAGCTGTCTTAAACTGAAAGAGTTACTGGGCTGTAAATTTTAATAACATACGTGCATGATTAAAGTATAAGAGATCCGTTTTAGCTATTAGGTTGTGGAATATAAGAAGATAAAAGAAAAGTAAAAGTAAGTATAATTTTTCATTTACAAATATCTATTTCCACACTCCACGTTTTCGAAAAATGGCCTATAACTCAATCGGACTAAGAATGCTTCTCCGATGGACGTATAGCTCATACACACATAAAATAATATAAAATTGGATATATAAATGTTTAATACGTATATAATTTGCTAAATCTGAATCACCTTTTAATGATTTATATATTTTTATTTTAATAAATCTAATACCAAAACGTTATTCGTTCCATGCTTTATTGAAATATCTACATCGCATGGCTATCACAGTTACGTCTTTACCATAGATGCAATAAATATGTAGGAAAGGAGTAAATTTGAGACATTGGCCATAATAAAAAAGAAAAGTTATCAGTTTTTCCTTCGTTTATATTTAAATGTGTGCGGATGTCATGTCTTTGGTCATGTCATGTCTGTGGATTCGCTTTCCAAAAAACCCAGTGCATCGGTTTTGAGGAATCATATATTACCAATCGACGATAAATTGCAAGCAAAACTTATTTATCTATGATATAGATTTCCATGAAAAAGTTATTACATAAAGATACCTAACATTAGTCATACCCAACTCAGGGTCATATTTAAGTATAATTTAGTATATGTGATTACTGCCAGAATCAAAAGGTAACGTCATGAAAGCAGATAAGCATTAAATTAGAGTGATACTTATATCAGTACAATGAAATGCGAATTGATAATTATTATAGGTGATATTTGCACTTTTAAAACTATTTCAATTTTAAAATCTTTCTTTAGACTTTAAGTTCTTTCGGGTGAAATTTGGTATCTTTGAATGCCAATTAACGTTTAATACTTCGTATTTACCTGTGTTGTTTTCAATTAATTCTCAAAGATTTTTCCCAAAATTTTCAAGTCAATTCTTGAAACAAAGCATTCTTTTTGGAGCAATTTTATTTCGTTTTTATCTAAGCATATAACCTTCTTGATTTAAGCTTATTTGAATTCTTTGTGATTTTTTATGCAATACAAGTTTTGCCAAAAAGTTATTGTTCACTTTTGAAAGTATTATGCTGAAAAATGATTCTTACATACAAAATTCTTAGCAATAAAGTGTCATTAATCAAAATATAGTTTTAAGTTTTAACTACAAAACGATTTGTAAATACAATAAAATATTCCTGAATTCTGTGAAAATAGTCAAGCTGAATGTGGCAGATAATAATTAAAGCTTTTATTTACGAATTAAAAATTGTAATTGCCTCGGTGAAGAAAACGTAAACTCAATGTAACGTTTTTACAGTTTCACGAATTTACTATTTTTGTATTAAGGTGCTATAATATCTAACACGCGATTTGTAAATACAGTAATTAAATTAAAGGAAATTGTAGCAAAACTGAAGTTGTTTTTGTATAGATACATTTTTGTAAAATTTTGATTTATCTCGTAATTAATTGTTTTTTAATTCGATTTTGGTTTTTGTTCTCGGAACCTATTTGTAATTCTCCGTACCATACAATATTTTGTGATACTTAATAATTCCTCGATTTGTTGAAATATATTACTCGTGCATTTGTGTATAAAAGACTTAGTAAGTAAGCATTCAGTAGTTACCATCCATCTTTTGTATGTCTCACTTTTGAAACACTTTGTCAACCTTGGGGTGGTCAGTTGTAAAAACCTATCTTAAATAAATGCTTTTATATTGAAAAACGTATTTCATTCGAAAATTGAAGATCCAGAGAACCTGGAGGGTTTAAGACATTTTTATTTATCACAAATTCACGAACTGAAACAAATATGAACGAATCAGGTATATAATTTTGAAATGATGAATGAAAACACATTAGATTTGGATGAGCATCAAATAGTATTTGAGGTTTATATTTATTTATCACCAATATACACTGACGGTTTGAAAATATTATGAGCGAATCAGGTGGGCAAATGAAAGAAATGTAAAAGTTTGATATGATAAATTAAAACAAATTACACTTTGATGAACATTTATCTTTGAGGTTAGACCATGAGCCACTATGAATTAGAAATAAACATTGTGTTGAAATATTTGGTAGCGATAAAAATATATGAGCATATTAAATACAAATATATATATATATATATATATATATATATATATATATATATATATATATTTCAATAGCTTAACATTTTCTAAATTAATCTAATTTGAGCTAAAATAACATTGAAATTAAACAAAATATTTAGGAGATTAGAGGGCAAAATAATATTTATTGTTATTCACAATTAAATGAAACCACGTGATGTAGTATTATTTCTACTTTCTTTAAGTTCTTTACCAACAATCTAGGTTTCGTTGTATTACAACATCTTCAGGTGGGATATTAGCAAAGAATAACTCTTAGGAATATCCAACAGCATTTATATGTTTCAAACACAATAGCGGAAGCCTGGTCTGTGTGAGTTTTCCCACTGATTGTGTTAGAAATAAACAGACGTAAAAAAGACACTAACGTTAATATATTAAATGAACAACTAAATATAGTACCATTACCCATACTTAATATCTTCTAAACATAATACAATTAGACAACATTGATACTACAGTACTCTTCAAATTGTTTCAACCTACATACACATATAACGATATACCATATAAGTATGTAAAAATTAAATATATAAATAAATAAAGATATAAATAAATAAATATATGAATAAATAAAATCGGAGATATGTAGAATTAGTGGTATAACCTTGTTCTAACTTTCAGATACCCTTGCTTTTGTTTAAATATTTATTACATACATCCAAACACTTGAATTGTACAACCTCATAGAATAACAACAATTGAACTTATTAACCTCACTAAAATACAGGTATATCGTATAACTCTCGGAAATATAATAAAACCTACACCGCTCCCCTACAATAAACTCACTAACACAAGCAGTGGGAAAACCCACACAGACTTCCGCTATTGTGTTTGAAACATATAAATGCTGTCGGATGTTCCTAAGAGTTATTCTTTGCTAATATCTCACCTGACGATGTTGTAATACAACGAAATCTAGGTTGTGGTAAAGAACTTAAAGAAAGTAGAAATAATACTACAACACGTAGTTCCATTTAATTGTGAATAATGAATTTCTACAAAATTAACGCCAAATATATTCAATATTTATTGTTATGTTACAAATCCACGACCACATTTTACATTTCAATTTCATTTACACAGATTTCAAGAAGTAGCAAGTTTTGTATATATTTCTGATTGAAGGTCTTACTTTCTACTGCTTAGGACATATTTTGGAAGCGTACAATTGCTAACTTGATCATTAAAAAACTGACATATTCATTTGTGATAAAAAAACTTCAATGAAAAGAAACGAACTGAGATGAAGTAAAAAATGTATGACCAAGATAGCTTTCAAATTTAAATAACATTTTGATATAAATATAATGGCGAAAGTTTATAACTGTCGAGAGAAGTAAGGAGTCTGAAGTTTCGGGGTAAAAGTCTAATTAATTTCTGTCGTGTTCAATTACAGGTATCTCGGTAATAAAAGTGAATTCTCTACTAATATCGTCTTGAAAAACATTCAGAGAAAATGGAGGTTTTATTTAAGATGTTCTTTATACTTTGTAGATGTTACGTAGGCGCTTGTTACTGTTTTTCTAGTCAGTTATGGTCTATGAAATTTTCTTTTTCATAACAACTTCAATTGAAAACTTTCCTTGTCTAGAATATAGATACGTCCTTTAATTACTATACCTTAATAGAGTACGACGTAAATTTATTACGTTTATATTGAACATTTATAATAAATAAAGGCCAAACGTAACGGTTATTATTAATATATATATCGAACATAATACATTTAATTATGAGTGAAATTCAGCAATCAAAATTATCACAAAACCTAAATCACCTTAAAAAAGAGTGGGTTTTACATTATGAGTATTAACTGTTTCCGTCTAATTCTTTATATAAAATAAAATGATTAGAAGATTTGTCAAAAGGGAATTAAAATAAATCTATTTAATATTGACTAAGAGGATACTACGTTAATATTTCATTGGTTCTAAAACGACATAAAAAGGAGACATGAAATAAGGAGCGGCGTCATGTGGCAAAACTATTCAAGAAAGCTTAATTCATTCAAATATAATAGGTCTTCAGATCTATCGAGTTCATATAAGAATTAGCATCAGGTCAGTATGCTAAGCTGAAAAAGTTGGCCTTTTTGTACAGCTAGATGTTTTGAATCACACCAAATTGTACGGAGGAATTATCGCAGGTTGTCTGTTGGTGATCTATTTTATGTGGCAAAATCAGATTATAGAAATTTAATTTATTTAAACAAACGAAACTTTATAGCCGCATCAAGGTAATGCCTAAAAAATATACAAAATAAACTTTTATATGGATATTATTAAGTATATTCGTTTAATATGTTATGTGCGTGGTTGATTATTACAGATATCATGTTAGAAGATTTGACCGTGCACTTCTGTACTTGACTCAAAGACAGAATAAGTAAGTGAACCGTTGAGAATAGCATTAATTAATTAACCGTAAATAACTATTGGATAAAAAAGAGATAAAAACGAAGTGCGGTCATTCGGCCTTTTTGACGTACAAAGTCAGGATATATAGGTGGTAACTAGATATACCAAGAAAAGAGAATATGTATTAATATACATGCTTGCTATACTTTTGGAGTAAAAATATAAACCCGAAACTAAGAAAAAAAATAAGTTATAAAGTTTTACTATATTGAGAAAAATAAAATCCAGAAGAAGATTCTCCAGGATATTAATCCTAAGATGTAATTTACATAAATATATCGGTACAATTTTGTTTTAAATTAAAGTTAGGACGAAAATACGGTAGGTGGAGTATCTATCATGTTCGCGATACTTGCATAGATTTTATTTTCAAACAATAATTAATATAATTTGGAGACAGCAGTGGATAAAACCTGAAATCAGTAATTTAACTTTTCATAAAAATGAAAAAAAATTAATGTAATGAATCATCTCAAACTTACTAACGGAAAAATAATGTATTATACTTTAAAAAAGAAACAGTATGGAAAGTACACGAAAAAATATATATTGTCAACTACAATGTTACATTTCATTTCTATAAGTTTATATTGCTATTTAAATTCTGTTACAGTGTACGAAATTATAAATATTGCAATAACCTATTAAATATTTTTGAATATTAAATACATAAAAAATCATATCGTGAAGTTCTATTAGCGATTGCTTTAAAAAAAATGTGACGACAATAAGGCTTTACTTCAACATATAGCACTGATGCAAAGATAAATCATTAAATAGTTAATGAAATTGAAACCCCTGAATGGCATTCCATTTTAGTTTTTTTCTTTGAGTAAAGCACAATTTCGCCTATTATGCAAATGAGTCTGAAAATTTATTTTATTTTCATGAAGTAATTTAGCACAGAACTATTTCTTAACAATCTATTGAAAATATATTTTTAATTTTGTAATAGAAAAGAGAGCATTACCTCGTTATCAATATACATATACGTGCGAGTATAAAGGGAGAAGGATTAATATGTTACTTTATATAGTTACAATTTGAATCCTTCTCCTTTTATACTTGTATGTATACATATATTGATAACGAGGTAATTGTGAAAAACATTATTGGACATTTGTGTACTTTTATATACATTGTAATAAACACTATTTACAAGTTTTATATACATTGTAATAAACACTATTTACAATAGAAAAGAGAGCATTACCTCGTTATCAATATACATATACATGCGAGTATAAAGGGAGAAGGATTAATATGTTACTTTATATAGTTACAATTTGAATCCTTCTCCTTTTATACTTGTATGTATACATATATTGATAACGAGGTAATTGTGAAAAACATTATTGGACATTTGTGTACTTTTATATACATTGTAATAAACACTATTTACAAGTTATATCAACTTGATTTTATTTGTTTAATGATTGTTTCCTATATTATTTTCTAACACTGACGTTTGAACTTATTTTTAAATATTTTAGATTAGCTGTTCTCCGCGACTTTGATGCACGGAATTAGTATTTTTTTCAGATGCAGAACATTCTTTATTTATTTCCGCGACACACGCTATATTTTAGACGAATTTTATAGAGATCGATTAAATATTTGAGTTGTGGAAGTGGGACAAGTAAATAAATAAGCAAAATCACTATCGCATTCATTGTATTCATTAATAATAACTCTCTTTTTAACGTTCATATTTTACAAGAATGTGAGAAAGTGTATTAATTAAAAAATTAAAGCGTCTTTATGATATGAAACCTTACATCGTAAAAGTTTTCTTCTAATAATGATAAGGCTCATCTTGACCTCGTAACTTTAATAATATTAGTGATGTTACTTAGAAGTTTAACGCATAGGTTAATTTAACTTGGCCAGCCTTTAACTATATTCGATAAATTTTGTATACGTTTGAAGACCTTTAAAAATAAGTGTCCAGTTTCGATTGCTTTACAAAAACTTAAATTTATTCTTTTGGAGCTACATTTAATATTCCTCGCAAATGTATGTCAAGAACGTTCTAATTTAGTTGTTCAAATTGTGTACTTAAATAAACTCAAATAAAAAAAATATTCTACATTTTGATTAACCTATCTGTCTCGATTTCTAAAATTTTACACATCAATTATTTTTTTCGTCAAGTATTTTTTACAAATCTTCTGATATTTTCTATAATCTATTGTTTCTTTTTAATTTATTTTTTCTTGGTTAAGGTTTAGAAGTGACTTTTGTTTTTTGAAGGAAACTTTTCTTTCAGATAATTTTTTTTAATATCTCATTCACTGTTGAAGCAATATGGGATTGATTCAGTTCCACAACACAAATAAATATTATATACGTTTATATTTATAAATAAAATCGGTCATATATTAAAACAGATTATTTAAAAGAAGGACGTTTAAATAATCGGTTTTAATACACGACCGTCTCACCTGCGCACGCGGACTCGTAGGAGACGACATGGCTGCCAGAGGGACATGGAAGCCAGTTTGGAGGGGAGGTGAAGAAAGCGGAGGCTCTGGATCGTTTTATTTTTATATGCGAGAATAGAAGAAAAATTAACAAATGAATTATTTGAATTTTGAATTATTTTTACATCGTATAGAGAAGTGATTAAAATATCACTTTCCTTCCCCACCGTGAAAGTTGTTTTGCCCGCTCTCGTAGCTCCATGTATTAATCGGTTTTTTTATTGAATTAATTTGAGTTTTTTTATTAGCTGTATTCTAAACGGTTTACTTATTCATTTCTAGACTTCAGTCGAGTCCATAATAGTATAACGCAGCTTTGTGATCTAAAATTACTTATAAAAAACTATAGTCTAAAATAATTTTAAACATTATTTTGATGTACCTGTAATGGATAACAAAAATTTATTTTGAAGCATTAAACGGGTGATAACAGACAATTTTAACAGTTGGCAATTTACTAGTTTTTGTTTTTTGTAGATTTTCATATCGCTTACAATATCATGACACAATAGTTTAATATAGCAATAATGGTATGAAAGGTTAACCCATTATTTACACGTTATAAAGAAATGATTTACCATAGATCCATCCGGATAATCTAAACAATGCAATCGACAGTCGAATCCTTAAATAAACAAACAAAACTTTACTTTTTATAAAGTATTAGTACGAATAAATTAGCGGTCTTTTACCTCCATAGCAACTGACACAATTTTTTCGTGAGGAGTTACTTTTTGATAAATATCTTGAAAAAAAATTTCAGACTGAAATGATATCACTCATTTTATTTCCAAATACTTCTACTGCACAGGTAGCATTCCAAAGATTATTTTAATGTGAATAAATAGACATTTATCGGTGATTGAAAACTAAATGTTGGCAATATGACGCATCGACCAAATCGCGTATTTTCGGCCCGCATTGTCACTTTACATTCCTATCTTGATAAGAGTTATCTGCGGCCGATACCGGCCGCTAATCGGCTGATTGCTGGCCTCTAATCTTCGCCGCAATCCAGTCGTCATTAGTGTGACCGACTGACGGATCATGGCGCGCGCTAAACGATCGTTTATCATTGGTTCTGTATTTGTGTGTGCTTTGACCACTCTGTTAATTATAGTGGCGATTTCCACTAATAATTGGGTAAGTTTTCTCTTTGCTTATTTGAATACCTTTAATTCGAGCAAAGTAAATTCAAACAATTTCATTACCAACATTTGTGAAGTCTGTCACAAAGTGTTATTTTACATTTTTAATTTGCGTGTGAATCGTGGGCGTTATGTTTTGTCTAAAGGACTAAATGCCTGATTTTATTATCATTACTTTCGAGTAAACATGACAATAATACGTTTTTTGTATTGTTTAAAAATATGTTAAAATAATTCTTTATACTATACGTTCATTTTAAAAGTTGTAAATTATTTAAACCGTCGTCATACCGAATGTGTTTAGATACGCATTAAGTATACGTATATGAGCTTCTACTGGTATACAATACTCACTATCTTTTAGGTAGGTATAAAGATATGCATAGAACTTTTAGATAGTACACATTACTTTTAAGCTTTGTTCGCGTGGACGTTGGGACGTTGAACTTTAGTGATAGAAATATATAAATATTCCCCCATGCCTTTTTTGTGCAAATATAAAAGAGTAGACTAATACTTTTAATGTATCTGATACTTCCTGTTTATTGAATAAATTTTACATTTCAAAACATGTTGACAGATTGCAATTGTTGCTTTAATGGACATGTGGCACGAATTTGACTTAAATTACGAGTGCGCCATCGATAATGTGATAGCTGCGAATTTTGAGACAATTTCTCAGAAAAGAAGTCGGAAAGTTGTAACGTCCACTGTCATATAAGATTCAGTAGAGCTTTGGGAATTAATTATGTTTGGTATCTTTGAAACAATTCAATTGAGTTTGCGAATATTATAAAATTCTGTCTCTGGTCGTAATGGGCTACGCGATAAATTCGATAACAACGTAACCTATTTATAAGCGGTTTTAGCTGATAGGGTTAGATATATATTGTGAACCTCTTAATGTAATGTCATTTAAAAAAAATCACATCAGCTACAATTAACACTGTTAAATATATATTGAAATGACATTTGAATCAATCGTAGCTCCTAAAAAGGATAACAATTGGAATCAGTAGTAGAATTTCCAAGGGTGTCTGCCATTAAAACTAATAAAATAAGTGTATATGATACTACGCGGGTTCCGTACATGTAAATTTTGAAGCGTTAATTATAGTTCTATTAAACTATTTATGAATATTAATATTTTACAGTCTATATGTTGCCTACTACCTATTACTTTTCAGAGGCGTAAAACAATGTGCATAATTAAAAAATGATAAGAACTGAATAAGTTAGTTTCCTTGTACTTTCTAGTTAGATTTTTTGACCTTTTCACAATTTTCGTTTCAGTACTTTCGAAAATAAGGAGAGTGGGAGAGAATGTTTTCTTTATGCATATTTTTCGGATATTTTTTTAAATTTGCAATTGAAAATTATGAAAAAAAAATGTTTGTGTCCCTCATAACAATGCCATTAAAATGAGATTTACAGAATATATAAAATTAAAATAAAATTGACTACCCTCTCGAATTCTTATGTAAATATTTTTAAAAGCTTAGCTATTACTATGCCAAATTTCAAGTTTCTACATCGCATAATTTCTGAAAAAATCGGCTATGACAGACGGACTGACAGAGAGACATGAGTGATCTTATTACTGGTATCGTTTTTTAGATTGGGGTATAGAACCTTAAAAAAGAAATTGATTTCAACAATCGTCCTAACTTCTTTTTTAACTCTTAATATATTTTAAATAATTATAATTCGTGGGATGTGGACACAAAATTTTTTTTAAATTTTTTTGACCTAATAGGTCACCGGTTTACATAAATCAAGGTGAGATTCTTAAAAGAAATCTTAAGTGATCATCAAGTTTCATCTGGTTCAAAATTTAGAAACACGTAACAAATATTAAAAAATACAGGAGCCATTTGGTTTTGGAGATGTGAAGCAATGAAATTATATTTACGATCAAGGCGTGCCCATGGCCGATTGCTTTAGATAGGACATATCGTGATGGTATAAATAGATAATGAATAGGCATCGTACTAAAACCTATTCACAGTGAATTTATTGGATTTACTTTGAATAGGTTTTAATACAATGAAATTGAATTTTTTTTGCCTTTTCACGAGAATTAATTGAAATTAAGTGAAACAAGATTAACATAACACAAAAGGCTTGTTTTAATTTCTTCGCTCTTTTATCAAAAAGAAATATTAAATGAAACGCTTAAAAATATATTTTTGAATAAAAAATTCCTTGCCAAAATTCTACTCGAGAGAAACATTTTTTATCATAAAATAAATTACTTATGTACACAGAGAAAATGGGGTGATAAGAAAATTATATCAATATAATCCAAATTTTATCCATTAAATTTAATGATTACGTGAAACAGCCTTCTATTTGAAAAGGCTCTCTGCAGTACAGTAGATTTTGTATTCTAGTTTTGGAAGCGCTTATAGCTAATTCTGATTTCGCTGTGTGATTTAATATTTAGTGGCAATTGAAAGTTTTCCGAAAATCCAATACGAATTTTCCTGAATTTATATTTAGATTATCGTAAAATAAATAGTAGAATTTCAATAATTTTGGTCTGTTTTATTAGTTACTCGTTTTCCACCCTCAACAATTTGGAGAACGTGTAGTGTTTGTACATGCGTGGGTGTCCGTTATTACCAATTTAATTTTAAATTAGTTTTCACGGTTGTTTGTTATTATAATTGACTGTCGTATATTTTTTTTTATTTCAACTTGTAATATTTAAAAAATTGCATACCAGGAAGGAAGTAGCTTTTAAAGGTTTGATCGTTTGCTAATTAAACTCCTATCTGTGATAAAAGAAGGAGCCGTTGTGACTTCGTCAGGTACTCTCGTCCGTCCGTTTGTCAAAGCCCCTTATTTTTATAAAACTTAACAACTATTATGAACATCTTGAAATGCAAATGTCACAAAGGAATCGAATTACTTATGCACTATATTCATTTATCTGTCATTTGTCTCCACATAGTAGGCGATGAGATAATAACCTCAGCGTAAATATCTGGTGAATTGAATCAAAAAAATTGACAAGGATTTTCGAAGTTCTTCAATAGTGTTGAATTTTATTAAGCTATAAATAATTGCTGAGAGGTCTGAACAACGATAATAACATAATGTCGGGTTACTAAAGTGTATGCACTAATATAACCCATATATTAGTGCATACGTCTTAGTAACCTCTTATATTTGACGTATATATTTTGTGGTATGCCGTCGACAGTAATAACTCATGAAAAAATTGAAACTAAATCATGCCGTTGACTAATGACGTAATGTCTTTTTGTATTTTGTAATGAAATATTTTAGAGGGTTCGACAATCTTTCCGAAAAAGTCCTGAATTCGTAGCTAAAAACTAATTAGCCAACCCAATAAATGTAAGTGTGCAGGGGTAAACGTCAAGTGACGCTTGTAGTCATTCAAATATTGCATTTATTAATTTATATATTACATTAGTACTTCAAATTAAGAATCATTTTCAAATACCTATGATAAAGAGCTAACACACTTCGTTAAAAAACATTGCATTTTTATAAGTAATTGGAATACTGTTAAGAAAGGTAGTAAAATACACAATGTCTGCTTAAATAACTCATATCGATAGATAAAAAGATAAAAATCATGTTTGTAATTCAATTAGTGGCAATTGAAACGAATTTATGCATTGGGAATGTAATTACGTATGCATTATATTGAGGTGATATGCATGATAAATATTCGACAGGAATGTAATAAAAACATAAATCAAAAATATGATAAAATAAAAAAAAAGTCAAAAGTCATTTATTTAAAATAACTCAGTAGTGATTTCTAAATAAAAAATAAGAAAATAATGAGAATTTACTTCCATTATTTTTATGTTTTATGCTGATTAAAAACTAAAACCTTGCTTACAAAAGTCAAAGACGATATTTATTTAAAAAAATAGAAACTCGTTAAAATCTTAATTAAATGGATTATTACGCGTGTTATTCAACGGTGAAGACGTTGAGTCAATGACGATGACGTTGAGTCATAAATGTAAGTAAAATAAATTGAAGGAAATCTAGCCTGTAAAAATAATTGTCTAAATGTGCGTGCGTCTGCAGTGCGTACCAAATTCTCCCCTATACACCCGCCCTGCGCTATTCGCATAAATTATTTAAACCATTTCGTATTTATCCTCCTGTATCTTAGTACTTATTTTTATGAAGAGTTAATAGTTAGCTGTACTTGTGATTTACTTGAAAATCAAATATAATAAAAAACTGAGCGCCAGAAAAAATAATATGGTGGTACAGTAATAAAAATATAATTTTACTAAAATATTTGCAAACAGGCTTCTTTAAATTATTTTGTGCACCTTTTAAGAAGATATAACTGGAATGGAAGAAAAAAACGTTTACTTTTTACATCTTTTATTATTATTATTAATTTGCTTTTATTTGTATTTTTCATTTATTGGAGTATTACTCATATTTTTAATATTACGCGTCTTCTTAATATAAACAGAAAGGGCTAAAAACAACTTTGCGTAAATAAACAACGAGATGAATTGACAGAATGACAGAGAAACAAAAACAGTAATCTTAATAGGATTTATCATAATTAAAATAGATCTAAATTCAATTAACTAATGTATATTCTAATAAAACATAGAATTTAGAATTAAAGTAAATTTATTTTAAGCTTACTCGATGATGTGCTGTTTAGTGTCATCTGAACTCCTATGGAAAGGAGTTAAAATTTGTTTGAATGACTGATCTTCAATAGAAATGAGTTAAAATATGGTTTTAAATACCAATCTCATTTCAGGTTTTATCCATCTCAGGAATGAGGGAATTGTGTTAGAAAACTCTCAGCCACGGTCACCGAATTTAAATTTATACTGAGCGTATAAATATCCACTGCAGCCTTGCTTATAGTTTAAAGTTCCATGTGAGACAAGGAATCTTCATAACTTCGTAATTTCTCTTCATCCATCCGCCCGTCTGTTAAAACCTGATCGTTTGGTTTGATACATACAAAAATAGTATTTATATTACCTCTTCATATACAGGTGTCAGATTTCAATGTTTTAAAAATTGTTAAAAAAAAACTACACCTCTAATACAATGTATTTTTATATTAATTATTATAACTTTATAACAACAAATGCGGATTTCATTTTTTAAAAACCACGTTTTCCAAATGGCGGCCATCGACTCTGACACACTCTTCGAGTCTAGCACGCATGTTTTCAAAAACGCGTTTGCAGAGCGACTGGGGTATCCTACTGACTTCGGCTTATATAAGTCGTGTCACAGTGCTCGGATTTGTTTTGTAAACAACGGATATTAAGTATCCCCATAAGAAAAAGTCACATGGGCTTAAATCGTGTGACCTAGGTGGCCACGGTAGGGTACCGTTTCGGGATATGTTTTTTTATGGAAATAACTGCCGCACTGCATTCATGGACACATTAGCAGTGTGAGCTGTGGCCCCGTCCTCCTGGAACCATGTGTTTTGGTTGAAGGATGGACTATTCTGTAGTTCTACTCGGAAAAATTCATTTAACATCTGGGCATATCTCTCCGAATTCTCAGTTACAGTTTGGCCACGTTGATTTTCAAAGAAATAAGACCCTATGATTGCAGATGCAGACATGGCACACCAGACTGTTACTTTAGGCTTATGTAAAGGCACTTGATCCATTTGTCTTGGGTTGTGTACATCCCAGTAACGAAAGTTCTGCTTATTCACATATCCTCCAATGTGAAAGTGAGCTTCGTCACTAAAGAATATGTTGCCCATCCGGGTAGCAGTACGAAATCTCAACAACATCACCTCCGCGTAAGTTTTTCTTAATTCAAAGTCAGAATCGTGTAAATCTTGAACAATTTGAATTTCATATGGATGGAAATTGAGCTTTTTTCGCATTATTACCTGTAAAGTTGATTTCGGAATTCCCAATATCGATGAACGTGTACGCAGTGATAAACGGGGATTTTCAACGACAGAAACCATAACACGCTCGACATTTTCAAATGTGGCTACCAATGGTGTAGGTCCTGGCCTGGGCCTATTTAATGTCGATCCTGTAGCTCTGAACCTTGTTACCCATGACCGAATGAGGTTGATCGATGGTCCATCACGTAATCGACGAATACTGTAATGATTATTAAATCGACGGCGTGCTACAGACAGCGAAAATCCACTCGAAATGTACGCCTCGTCGGCAAAAGCGCGGTGCTCTCCACTCCACTGTTCCATGGCTACTAAAACATCCGCACCGCGCCCCTCTTATGTGTTGCGTTCAGAAACTATGTTTGTTCAAACTTTGAAATCTGACACTGGACTGGATTTTGTTGTTCACTCCATTGAGGGAAGTATCATGAAATGAAAGTAAAATATTGGATATTTAAAAGTAAATTTTTTTAAATATTGAATATATTTGGCGTTAATTTTTGTAGAAATTCATTATTCACAATTAAATGAAACTACGTGATGTACTATTATTTCTACTATCTTTAATTTCTTTACCACGAATGATGATGAAGATGCTTATCATAGATATCTTTGCTTATATCCCACCTGAGGATGTTGTAATACAACGAAACCTAGGTCGTGGTAAAGAAATTAAAGATAGTAGAAATAATAGTACATCACGTAGTTTCATTTAATTGTGAATAATGAATTTCTACAAAATTAACGCCAAATATATTCAATATTTGAAAACAGCCAATTTGGCTACATTGGCGATATGGTACCGTCGACTCCGAATTAAATTTCGGAAGGCGGTACAAAGCATATGGTTTAACAAAACGTGCATAAAGTGTAATCTAACACCCAGTCACGTGAACGTAAAGATTAGTGGAACAACTTGAGGATCTTTGCTTATATCCCACCTGAAGATGTTGTAATACAACGAAACCTAGGTCGTGGTAAAGAAATTAAAGATAGTAGAAATAATACTACATCACGTAGTTTCATTTAATTGTGAGTAAAATTTTTGTTAAAAAATAGAAATTAAGGTTCTATTTATAGTTTTTTTTATTTATAAGCAACGTTTGCATAATTTTAAGTACCAAAAATCATGTGCCCTAATTCCTTTCCTCCTATTTTTCCAACCATGAATTTGAAAAACCGGAA
Organism: Druceiella hillmani; assembly: GCA_039881145.1. Classification (NCBI taxonomy): domain Eukaryota; kingdom Metazoa; phylum Arthropoda; class Insecta; order Lepidoptera; family Hepialidae; genus Druceiella; species Druceiella hillmani. The sequence goes on along the minus strand of JAYKKI010000021.1, from coordinate 24,234,626 downwards.
AAAATTCTATGTCCCTGGTTTTCACAAGAAGGTATAATAAAAATTATTCCGTTTAACTCGTATAAACAATTTCCAGGTCTGTAGACAAGTATTGAATACTACTTTATAAGTTTTTTTTTAATAACGCATGCTGTGACAAGACAGATGAAAGCACAAGACAGATGAAAGCAGTTTTTGTGTGAGGTTTAAGCCAAGTATTAAGTGTAAATATATCTCACAGAAAGAAATTATATATTTAACTGCGAACAAATACGATATAAACCGTATACCTAAAGGAAAACGATGGTTTATAAGGTAAATAAAATAATTAAACATTAAAATGAAAATATTTACAGCGTATCGAATTTTGACGCTGCACAAAGTTAAAACCCAGCAGCCTAGTTAATGTAACAATTTTATAGGTTATAATGTATCGACGTTGAAACAAACGTTGATACGGGAGCTAAGATTAGCTCGAGGACGCACTCGTACAGACGAATAACATTCCCCTTGACAGCTCTCCGGTATAGCAGGCTTTCAAGAAACTTAATGGAGATTGAATGGTTTGATATTCCATTGGCATATTGACAATCTGTTAGCACATTTGTAATTTACGTCAATGTTCTCGATGCCAATATTAAACGAGATTTTATTTTTACACAATGCAGCTGCCTAGATGGTATGAATGCTGTGTATGGGTGAATGGATTAAGTATATTTTTATGAATATTTTATTTTCCGTTTCGGAAAAAAAATGTATTGATTTTGATGTATAATATGTCATTCAAGTGCCTGGTTCGTGAGTTTATAAGTACTGAATGCAATCAGAGCTTCATTTGATTCATAGTTATTCGGTACTTTTGAAGAAATCGGTTCGATGTTTTTGTAGTGCCGCGTGGAAATCCTCCATGTTCGTGTATTAAAGAAGAGATTTCGCTGATACTTCGTATTAAACTTACAAAATAAACCAATATTTTCGATAAATTATAAAATGTTAATATCTTAACAACATTTTTTATTCTTTCAATAGAGCAAAAGAAAATTTGAAAATCCGTGATTGCGTTTGATTCTGAAATGCATTAAATAAGTTTATTGATATTAAATAAATTTAAATTAATTTCATAAAATATGAATCTAGTTTCAGTGCGTCAAAATCCTAATTTTGTTTTTGTACAAAACATTTAAGTAAATGTGCGTCCTGTTATGGGTTTTTGAATAACTCTAAAAACACTAATTTTAAAACCAAGTTTTCCTAGAAATTTATCCCTTTCTATAATATTATTTCCAAAATAACAAGATAATCGACTTTAATTTTTTTACGAATCCAATAATGTCGAAAAAATATATCTAATAAAGTTTCTAAAAAAGACTAAAAAACTATTCCAGCTACTATACTTTAGTGGTTTATTTCGATGAAAATATTTTCCCAATTCCCGTCCCCCAAAAAAAAGATTGCAGCAAAATTAATTTTAATCTAATTTCACTTAGAGTTAATATAAAATTCAAAATAGTGTAACAGTGTAAATATTTGCGGAAAATAAGCTCCATTTATGAATATTGCCCAAGAGACCCTCATATAGATTGGAACAATACAATGGTAGTAAAACGGCAGTATGTCACTTATGTTACCTTGCTAGCATGCAGCATTCATCTTTGTATCCTTTTGCACGACTATATTTTATAATTTCAATCGATAAACATCTGTAAGGTTTATTTATTATAACACCTTTTTACATTACTTATTTATTTTTTAATATTGTGTGATCTCTTTTGAAATGAAAACTTTTTTGGGCTCACATTCTATAATTTTTTGATGGGAAAAAATACAGATTCAAGTCCCGTCACGAGCTGACCGAGTATGTGAGCGTAGGCCGAGTACGGCCGAATGAGAGGAATGTCGAGCGGCCGAAAACAGTTTCTTTCTCTCTCTATCCATCGGGGTATACTCAATATATAAAGATCACGTTTTTAAGGAAGACCTACATTATTCTACTAATGTATTTATATAATTTGTAAATTAACTTAATTAAAAAATATTAGTATTTCGTGACTCGTGGTAATAAAAAAATTTACGCGTGTATTTTCCATTCCTGATGGAATGTTTATATAGAATTATGCAAAAAAATTATGCGCTTAACGATGTGATATTTGCATAGAATTCAAAATATAATTATGCAAAAACGTGACAAAGACACTTTTACTAAATTTATTTGATTATTTGACTAAGGAAATATTGTTCCTTAGTAAAATTTTTTTAGTTTAAGAAAAGTAAGCATTATATAATTTCTTTAATTTTCAATCGGTTTTTAATTCATGTTGAATATGACGTAAAGGAAACATTAGCGATGACAACTCACAAAACAAACAGGAAAAAAATATATTCTATAAGATTTCATAATGGTTTAAATTTGTAGATAAATAGATATGCATATAATTTAATGTTAGTATTTGATTAATTAAATGTCAATCATTTCAATTACATTCAAATGTTGTATAATAGCTCAAATTTGCTGCTACATGAAACAAAAAATTAACTTAAAATTTTTATTTGTGTTGTTCTTAGGATTTATTAGTTAAACAAGGAATCCATACATTGTTTTTGTTAGTCTGTTCGTTGGTGCGTCCATCTGTCCGACTACTACAGCTTCACAGTTTTTGCGGTTTGAAACATGTATGCACGATGTTTTGAAGTTATATGTTTCAGGTATCGTATCGTATAGTATCGTAGGTACGAATATCTCAATTATAGGAAATGAAATAATTTTAGCTCATTTTTTCTCAGAGTAAAAAAATGAAACACTCCCACGCCCCGGAAAAATCGCTCTGACATGTTCTGCTGTGGGTATCATTTATTTTTATTGCAAACCGTTTAATGGAGAATTTTAAAATTTGGTTTATTATTGGTATAAAGCACGTTAACTCATATCTATCTCAATAGTTATGGTTAACTTTTATCTCAATAGCTAACTGTTACGTTTAATAGCTAACGTTTATCTCAATAGCAAACTGTTGTCTCCGTGGTGTGTTGGGCTAACCATAAGGCATACAGCCTTTGACGGCAGGGCGTACCGTGGGGTTCGATTCCTCGCCGCTCGTCGAGCGGGGTTGGACTGGTATTCTGGTTGGCTGTAAGTGATTGCCCTCGTACCAATAAGTCCGCCATACGTATCAACTGTATACATTAAAATACATAAATAAATAAATAACATTCAAAAATATCCTCATGGAAATTTCAAAAAGGTTTTTTCAGGACACAAAATTGAAAGAATAAGATGTAAGGAATCCAAAACTATTTTTTTAGGCTATTAAAATATATTTTAAAATTGTTTTAGAAATATTCCTCTAAATATCAGAATAATGTGCCCCCTTTCCCCTATTTTCGAAACTGCGAAAGTCAAATTCATGAAAACAATAAGGATATTTTATTTTTTTAGTAGTTATGTTATTAGAGTTGCCAGAAATTTACGTAAAAGTTTCACTGAAAAATAATTGATTGAGAATTTCATAGTTATTCAAATATTTACGAAATTTATACCCTTGTAAATAAATTATTAGGCAACATATTATAAAATAATATAAATATTTGTAAATAGTTTAATAGAAATAGAATACACCTTCCAAAGTTTAGAAATGCAAAAGCGTGTACCCTGGAAGAACAAAATCTATTTGTACTTAAAAATGTAATTTTTTTATTGTCTATTCATTCACACGAGTATATGTAAGGTAAAAACGATTTTTTTCGCGCTTTTCTTCGAGTATGGTATCAAAAGATAGCATTTTTAAATCGAATTGAGGTATCATTTATTATATCACGAAATATTTAACGTTAAAAATTACGTGGAAAGTCAATCTTCCTACCCTTTCTAATTTTCAAATTTGAAAAATCTGAAAAGAAATTATATATGATATACAATTAAAACTGCCAATTGAAAATTACCTCGCTTAACTTGCATCAACAATTTAATGAGATATAAAACATTAAAAATGACAAATTATACGTGTTTTGGCACGGCCAGCTTTTTAGATCTAAATATATGCGTATAAGCGAAAGTGCCAAACAGTGAAACCAATTGAGATGATCGTATTCTCTTGAATTTTTGGAGAAAAATATTGGCTATTATCGTCATCACACTACTTTTAATTTGGTATAAAATAAAAAAGAAATCGATATATTAATATGTGAAGAGAAAATGTTGTACCCATTTTTAAGCATATTGTGCCATTTTTAAGTTTATATGAAGAAGGAGTGCAGAAAGCTAAAATTTAGATTTAATATGTGTGATACAAATATATTAAAAGATTGCTTTTCTTCAACAATAAAAGATTCATTTTTTATGTTCATACTGTCAATGTCAAACTCATTACATTCCAGAGGTATACTTTTTGACTAAAAAAAACTTCAATAACGTTAAAACTTAGATATTTAATGAAATACGGTCGAATTGCGATCACTTGGCGACCACTAGTGAGTATAAATAAGTCCTCGTCAATTATGAGCAGAACTTGCTCAACGAGGTTTCCATACATATTTACGTATATGTAAACATGTACGGAACTGTATCTAAGCTGATGTTTTTTGTGCAATGGTCGTTTCATTTTGGCACTTTAATCGTACAATTGGACTACTGTAACTTGGACTGAAAGAAATCGAATTATACATTCAAACATTACGTATTGTAAAGTGCAACAAAACGTGGTTTCCTAGCACAATTTACTGTACGAGAGTTATATTTTAAGCATATCAGTATGAAAAGGAAAGTTACATTGAAAATTACACTATTTCAACGTGAAATAGCTGGCGGTACGTGTTTTAATGTAGTAATATCCATATTTAGTGCACTAAAGTATATAATGTTTACATGAACATCAGGGACCCATTTATTATACGATCCTAAAAACTCCTTCGGAAAAAACTTACGTAACTCTTGTATATCAGGAATTTCTCTTTTGAATTTTCGTATTTTTACTACATTTGGGGGTGACAAATAAATTTTAACTTACAAAAATTATTCATGTGTAAGTTTCTTATTATTTCATAGTTTTTTGAAATAGTCATCATTATGCTTTTGTGTCTGTTGGAACAACGGAATAAAGCACTGAACCTATTGACTTAAGGATTTGCAATATTTCTGTTAAATCATTTCGAAGTATTAATATTATTCTTAATTATATATATAGATAACTTGAATAAAACTTCCGAATAGAACTTCAACTCCGAAAAAGAAATACTTTAATGTTCTTGAAGGGAATGACCTTTTATTAGACAGGTTATGCTCGTGTATAAAAACTTGTTAGATACGAGTAGAATAAGATTACGAGGATTCCGGTCACGCTTAGATACTTATAAATATTTAAAATTACACATTTATATTTAAGAGTATACAAATTTATACTTTAAAATATATTTCTATAATATACTTTAAATTAGAAATTTTATGTATTTTTCTCTAGGTGAATTTCCCAAAAACTAAGAGATCTACAGTCATCGCTGTAGTTTTTATGAAAATTTTAGGTACACTTCAAGTAACGTCTTTCTCGTCATTTTGAATTCATGAATTTTGATAATGAAAGGGACGTTTTTTGAACCATAATATCTTTAAAACCATCTCACATACAATTTTGAAAAAAATAGCTTCGGGATCTCTAGAATACATCAAACGGTTTCTGAAAACGGTTGAATACGCGAATGATCCTACAAGGGTTCTTTTCTATTTATCATTTTGAGGTATAGGAACCTGACAGCGAAGAAAAAAGTTGTTCCGAGTAGTGTGTACACCGAAACTATTAAGAGAGATAAAATGTGTCACTAACTGAAAGTTATTATAATTTTTTTAGTGTTAATCGTATTACGTTAATTTTAAATATCAATATAATGTAGTATTTATATTCAATGCTAGTAGTAAACGAGATACAAAATAAGTGCAGATATCCGTAAAGTTTCTAGTCATCTTCCACGCAGTGAGATGAAATGTAGCTATAAAGCAACAATACGAGCACATATTTTAAATATAAAACTAGGAAATTAACTAAAACTTTATTGCATTAAAATCTAATTGGAAAGGTGTTTACATGAGATTTATTTTTTTTTCTGTTCATTCAAGTTGGGGTGATAATAAAATGTCGCTAATCGACACCTAGATCGACGCGACGTCTTGATGACTGTGCATTTATTCGATTACACTCTGAATTGACGAAAAGTAAATGATATAGAATCATAGTTTTATTAAATAATACTTTATTTTTATACCTCATGGTCAGTAGATTGATAGCAAATAGTCTACTAGAGCAGGCAGTTAATTTTGTGAACATGAAATTTACAATTCTAAAAAATAGTTCATCCTGTCCACAAGGAAAGTTATTTTCAAATTTATCTGAGTTTCATTCCCAAAACACACTCTTTATAAATATTAAAGGTTTAAAATGATTGTTTATAACACTTTTCATTATTTTGTCTAATTTATTTGGAAACGCCAAAACTAAAATTTTTTTTATTTGAAACTATCGATGAAAAGGAGTGAAATGTTTCGTTGTCGTTTTTATTTCACATCAAAGATATGGAAAGTGAAATAAACGAGATATTGACGCGTCATGGCCCCTTGACGCAGAGTGAAAATAAATTCAATAAAAGCTGAGATCGCGGGTCGCGTACGTCAAAGCGCAGCTTTCGTTATAAGATGCCGTTATCGCTCGAGTCTAAGCGATAACTGATAAAGCGGAAATATTTTTTTTCAAATAAACATGTGTAAGCAATTCAGTTATGTTTACTTAAATATTATCGCATTAGAAAAAAAATATGAAGATTTTCATTGCCAACGAATTTTAGTAAATATTTGTGTTGATTAAAAACTATTGTAATTTAATGGCTGAACAAAAATAAAATGAAATAATTGAATGCAATAATAATACTTTATTATTAAAGATTATTTAATTTGTCTCAAACATTATTAAAGTTTTAAGGCATTTATGACCTGTGTAAATTTTTGAGTCGATCTTAAAGAATGTGTGTGTGTTTTACCTGTGTACGTGTGATTAACACCACACCGTTCCAATCTACCTTTCCTTAGATAGATTAGACTATACTTTGACGTTGCCGAATCTAGTTGATTCTTATCTTTCTGTTCATACATCAAATAATTGACGTGCTCCGACACTATATATTTAGCGTGCCGCTTTGATTTGAATTATCGCGATCAGTCATTGCAATAAAAAGTGTAGGCGTTCTCAATTAATAAGGTAATGCAATCACGACGCGGTGTTCTTTTCGACGCAAAAAATATTTAGACTTCGATTTTTAGTCATTTATCAGGCGAACATATTATTTCGTGAGCCTTCTCTTCCAGTCCATTAAAATATTTCATATTGAGAACTTAGTGGTACGAAAGTTTGTGTCATGCTCTTTGAGAGAAATGAGGAATTTTGTAATGTAATTAAATTAACAATTAATAATTACGAACGATTGGATAGAATAGGAGAGAAGTTGAAGGGAAAAGTAGTACTATGGAAACAAGATAGGAATACCTTTTTAACGACATTTGACAATATATATATATATATATATATATATATATATATATATATATATATATATATATATATATATACACATATAAGAGAGGTGTACACCTGTCTGTTTGATATTTTCATGCCTGTTAGAATATCGAACAGACAGGTTCAGCCAACAGACAGGGAGGATTGGTACTACACACTGATTGAGGATGTGCGCTTTGAAGTGGTTCTTGATGTTCGTTTTGCATGCCAATTCAAGTTTTGAGACCCATTCCAGTATTATACGTCTGTACACTTCGTTGGTCGGATTCTTTTTACCCATTCGTACTTCTTCGCTCAGGCATAAATATTTATATACGCGTTTGAGTTTAGTATCGAGTTTAGTATTTGTGGTTGCGGGGCTATCGGTTTTCGACGTCATGACTTTTGTCTTGTCGAGATTAATTTCGAATCCTACCAATAGGAAGGCTTCATTTAGTTCCTGGATGGATCATAGTCTGTAGAATTAATCTACTGGAGCATAGTTCACTAGAATTGATAATTAAAATTTAGTTACTAAGTGAAGTTAACGCAAAACTTATTCTGTGTCAATTACCAATTTAATAATTAACCGCTATGCCCCCTTGAGAAATAATGTAATTATTTTGATTGTGAATCTTAACCAAGTCTCTAATGTAGAAAACTGTAAACTGTTTTAAAAATCGCTTACGGTTTAGCGTAATGTGCAAATAAGTTTCGTTACTTTTTTATTACACGTGTAGATTTACGCACCCGTTACTTCGTATCACGTTTGGTGTAGTGTTATAGCACCTACATTCAATTATAGCAAAATCATTTACCGTGCTTATAATTGTGGAATAGAGCTTTAGGTTAAGATTATTTAAAATTAAAACAGATATACCTTTTTTATATAATTTTAAAAGTATGTTAAAGAAAATAGTGTTAAAATATTCATAATCAATAACAATAATCATAAAAATATTACATACCAATTATCGCCAATACATAATGCGCTAAAATGGAATACTAATTTTCACATTTCCTAACCCGAAGGACTTACACGGAATCCTACTATTATTACAACGTTTTTTGTCCAGGCGTTTATTTAAGGTTTCTAACTTAGAAGGTTTCTAACTTTTTTATAAGTTAGGGTTTTAAATATACATAATAAGTAGATTTTTAGCTTTCCTCCAAATTGAAAATTGTATTTAAAATTATGTAAAATTTTCTTCCAAGAGAGAGTTCACATAAGAGAAAAGGGGAAAAGTGTGTTACGAAAAATATTTAAGTCTCGCTATTCGAATCTCATGGAATAATTTTTTTGTTGGCGTAAGAGAGACAATTTCTAGACTTATTTTGTTACCAGGTCTATCGCGATAACTCTGATACAAATACATCTGGAATATGCAGTAAATCTGGAATATGCAGTAAAATTACTAATGTATAAGAGTGGAAACAATTAAATGAACAATATATTATTTACATGTATTACAACAAAACTACTGTGATAATTTTCAACTATAATAGTTTGTAACTTATGAACAATACAAAGAAAAGTTTTTCAGGGATACCATCATTTAAAATATGGTGTACTCAAATCAATTGTTTACTTAGATAATGTTTTTTAATTTACTATAAATCTGCTTTCCAAATATGTATAAGATTTTAAATCATGCAGATGCGGAATCACGTATTGATAACTTGACATGATTTTTGCCATTTTTTGACGTCTCTACTTACAAACTTTTTATTTTTATTTTTCAAATATTTTCCCACTTAATTTTTTAAAGTTTGAAATATTTTGTAAGGATATTTCCCAAATCCCGTGGTTTTGCTTCGCTGAAGTACATCAGTAGTTCAATTTAGGCTAACGAGCACCTCCGATATATCACCCAAAAAATGGCTTAACTTTTGTTTTTTTTCTTATAGTTTAAAATTAGCAAATCATTTTTAATTTTTTTCCAATTTTTTCTGATAATATGTTGAAAATTGGGTAATTAAGCTATTCATCAAATATATATTTTAAATGTAAGAAACATTCAAAAAATGTAATAATAAAATCAACGAACTCGACACGCTAAGTTTTCAATTAATCGCCTAAAAGAGCTCCGAAATATTTTTTTACTCCAAAAAAAATCGACTCAAATATATGTCTTCGCTCGGTGGAAGTATAAAATGAGAAGCAGAAGGAAATTTTGCAAATAACTTTTTTAATTTTTATAATTTAATAATAAGAGCGACGACACTTGTGGGAAATAAACATTTCTTACTGGTAAAATAATAAACAGAATTTAACAAAAAATGTGTCTAAAGTTAAATTCCCTATTTTCGTAATCGTTTTCCTTATTTCGTAGTTATATATATATATATATATATATATATATATATATATATATATATATATATATATATATATATATATACATAAAATTACCTCTTTTATTATTACTTAGTACTTAGACTTTTCTGTTGGTAAGAATTATAAAAGTTTGAACATTATTGATGAATTTTAGTCATTCATATCCTTTCGATAATATTAATTGGATAGGATTCACCTATAGCTTTCAGTATGTAGTCATGTTTATTACGAGTTAAAAAATGTCTTAAATTATGAGTCTAATAAGTAATGTGAATCTACATACAAGAAGACTATAATTACAAATGCAGTGTAATAACATATCCGATTGAAATAAAATTAATCCAAACGTTATCGCAGAAACTAACCACTAATGATACGATGTTTAAGGAAAACACATAACGCTACGTCATCTTAGCTTATCTCACCTAGTCGGAAATGCCGTTAAGGCGTAAATAAAAAAATTACATTGCGAACGAAATATTACAGAATTTGCTTATCTTATACTCATTTTTCTATGCTTCTAATATTAAATTTGAGTCTCGATATAAGCATACTTATTATAAATTCCTAACATTAATTTCAAGATATGAATATATTATAACATTTTATTTTATAATACCGGTATACCAATTTCGCCATTAAAAACTGATCAACATAAATGCAACATTTTGTTTCATAATTAAAATTTAATTCAATAACGTATTTTAAAAATATTGAAATATATAATGTATGCATAATTTGGGGGCGTTTAAACTTTCAAAATTCGCTGTTCGAGCTCAAACTTCTTTCAAATCTTTATAAGGTGTACCGGTGTAGAATTTGCATACGAAACTCGAAGAAAATATTTGCTTCGAAGCTTTTATTAGACAATTAAATAAACTGAGTTTTCGCAATGTCTCTTCAGAGGCACTTCCCGAGGTTCAGACCTTTATTTAAATTCACATTCAATAGTGTTACTTTAAGCATAATAAAATAAGTGTTTTTAACTATTAAATGCGAGTGTGAAAACTGAAAATAGTAAGTTCACAAATTATAACTGAAAATAGTACGTTCACAAATTATTTTAAGACTTTTTTAATAACACCTTGGCGTTTCGTCTTCTTGATTTTATTTACTAAAATAAGGAATGTTTGTTCATGTAAAAAAAATCAGATGTTAAAAACTTACTTTTTCAAGAGAAACTATGTCGTTAAAAATAATATAACATGTACACACACACACACACACACATACACACACACACACACACACACACACACACACACACACACACACACATATATATATATATATATATTTATATGTGTGTGTGTGTAAAGTTGGAATTTTAATGTTTTGTTGATTAGGTATGGAAGCACTGGTAGCGAGTGTAATTCGCACAAATAAACATTTACAGTTATTGAGAGACACGTAGTAACAAGTTCAATACTTGAAATAGGTCCGGAATATACTCTACCTTATAACATTAACACTGGTGTACGGACACTCCCGTAATGGATACAAAATTCCTGTTAAAAAAAAATTCAACATGTGTAGACATGTGATTGTCCTTGTCACATACGAGGAGATTTTTTTTTTTAAATTTTTCAGTTCTAATTTGAGCTTGTTATACCCGAAAAACTCCGAAAATTTTGCATTATTCATTTCATTAATATACGCGTAAAAAATTTGTACGGAAATTTGTGGTGCGTACTACCCTCGTTATCAGTTTATAAGTTTGTATTATGACATATATTGTTTCAATTATTTAAATGCACAAACTGTTTTAAATAAATAAATTTATCATCATATTTAGTTCAAACTGATTATTAACGGTTCATTACGATTGGCATGAAGAAAAAGTGAAATATTCATATGGTCCACCGATATAGGCTGGTTAACCAAGTTAATAATAGATTTTTTTTACGTATTGATGCATATCAATTTACTTGGATTTACTATTATAATTTGGGAATACTATTATAATTTTATGAACATGGCTCTAACCTTAAGTATTATTTCTATAATTAATCATCTATGTTAATGGGTTTTTAAAAAAAATTAAGTTTGGGACTGTAATTCAGAAAGTAAATACTAGACACGGCAATAATTTTTTAGTGGACACGCACAAGTATCATTACAGGAATTTAGCGTGTCATTCATATACCCCATAAAATCTTATGTTCTTAAGTGTTATATTTATAATAGATTGGGAAAGTAAATCACAGTAAGTTTTATTTTTTTCTAATGGCTAACACTTTCATTTTTCAGCGCCGTTAGATATATACTCTAGGTCGGTGACGGAAGTAGTTTGTGAGAAAGAGCATCGAGATTTTTTTAAATGACGTAATATTTGAGCAATTCACTGCATATTAATTCTAATAAATGTATTTTGTATATACATATTTCAATTGCACAAATGCAGTTTGTGTAATTAAAATATGTCACTACATGACTGTTCAATGTATGTGTTAAGTAAACTTGCAATGAATGCAGTTTCCTCCGAAGTGTTTATTAATATTATACGGTACTCTCTCTTTATCGGCGGGTTATCTCATAATTAAACACTCGGCGCTGGGTAAATTTTATATTAATTTATTCAATTATTACAAGCTGTTGAATTTATCTTTTAATTATTTGTAATGTTGTATTTACGCTAAAGTGTGGTATTGATACGGCGTCATTGAATTCTGATTGAAATTGTTTTTTTAATAAAAGATAAAAATAATAAAAAAGAAATTATAAAATGTTGAATCATCAATATCGGAAAAGTATGGATCAGTTTAATAATATTTCCAACTAAGTAAACGACCTCACAATTTTAAATTGGAGATGCTATTTCTGGCAATAACAATATTTGACATTTATCTCTGCCTGGTAGAGATCCATACGGCCATTGTTCAATTTAATTGCAGGAGTTTATGGCTAAATTACAACTTAAAGTCGTTGCATGTAACTTCTGGACCACCGACTTTAGAGTTTAGGTATCTCCTTTTAATCGTTCGATCTTTCATAACTTCAGTATTTGGAGAGGCTGTGTTACCTGCTGGGGTGGTTACGTAATTATTTGTATTGCCTCTAAGTAAATATTGTATATTATATTAATATTCATGACTATAATGTAACTAAGGTTGATACTGTGCTGCATGTTGATGTGGTGCTGCGATTAATTGAAGATGACCAGATGACACTGGTCTTAAGTAAAAACTATAACTATTGTTCTGGAATTTTTTTAGATTTTCAGATGATTTTTGAACTATACGTATAGCAGAGATAATGAGTTTCGATTTTTGGATTGAGTTTATTAAACGCTAATAACCTAAAGTTACATAATAGCGGCACCGGAAATCATTTGTAAGGAGGATATTAGGTTGGGGTATCTGGAGATTCGATGAAAACCTAGAGCTTCGTCCAAATAGATTCGTAGTAAAAATATTTATTCGTACAATAAATCATATGCGTACAGTAAATTATAGTAGCGTCTGTTAAAAGTAATTAAAGATACCTACAAGCAAAATTATTGAGGTTTCATATATTAAAACGGATTAAAGAAACGTTGAGTAAGTTTTTATTCCAAGTGAATAGTTTATGGAATCAAGAGTATCGTTTGAAAATGAGATTTTTTCTTCTCCCGTAAAGTTTCGACATAGTAATCGATTGACTGCTGTATGTTATGACTTGTGGTCAGTACGAGTTTTTCATTAGAATTAATTTCTTTTAACATCCGAACCGTCTATAAATCCATATTAATAATTGAATAAAACACATATAATATGTATATCGTAATATTTGTATCATTCGACTCGTGGAATGCGTCTGTACGAGAAATTAATTTGTAAAAGATCGCGCAGGCTTGGATTTGTAATGTGAAATAATAATTTGTGCTGCGGCGCTGAAGGAGCTGGTGAAAATAAACTAATTTTGAATTTATAGAAGTCATGATATCGCTGTATCTTCACCAATAATGATCTCTAGGAATAAAATGAAAGGCGACCGTAAAATAAATAAATTTTAACATTAAGCAATTATGTTATAGGTCACATTTGTGCACAAAAATGGCATAGGTGTAGTTAGATATTCTAGATTAAGTTCAAAGGTGAACCAAACTGCTCAAAGATGAACCAAAATAATTTCAAAATGGCAGCTTGATGATTATGTTAAAAAAACAAGTTAAGCACGAGTTTACCAGGCGATTTGATCCATTATTCAGAAAAATTAAACGAGAGAAAAAAAGAGGAAAGGGAGGGGAAAGGGAGGGGAAAACCAAGTTGATGATAATTTTTGATGATTCTATAGAGATTTAAGGCAAATCTAATACTATTAAACGAGCAATTTTGTGTTCCTATGGGAAACTTGAAATACACCGAGCAAAGCTAAGTCATCCCGATACTTTATATTTACATTCAGTGTTACTAATTTTATACATTCCAAGACAATCCTACTTAAAGAGTAAACTCCAGTCGTGCGTCGGAGCTGACACGCATAATTTTTTCATGATTTACTCAACTTGCTTGATAAACATGACCTCAATCATCTGCTGTTACCAAGTTTTATATCGAGTCTTTTTATGTATATTGGTCTTTTTATGTAATTACTTGTAATATGTAATAGTCGTATTAGTAAAATGTAAATTGATACTATGTAATTATCAATTGAAAAAAGTTAGTATTTCATGAAAGCGCATTTGGTTAAGGGGAAGAATTGAGAAAATAATAAGTGTCCTTCTTAGATAAATATGAGATATCGAATAACATTTTCATATAGTCTTGTGATAGAACGACCAAAGAAGATATTTCTCGTATGTAAAATTTCAAAGCAATTAGTTAAATGGATACGAGAAAAGATGTCGGAAATTGGAAAAAAAACATCGATATTTAAATGTGAAAAAAATTATATTCTTCAAAATTTATAGAGTATATACATTATGCCAAAAGGTTTCGGCACATTTTTAAAGCATGCTTGTATGAAAGTAAGGTGCCGGTTGATAAAACGACAACACTAATCCGGCAAGAATTAAAATTTGTGGAACAAGTAATAAAATTTATGACTAACCTTATCTCACGTCGCTGCGTGAAATCATTTGGACATGGAATATGTATGCTACTTGTTTGTATTCAAAACTTAGTAGGAGGTCAATTGATATTTTAGAACTTATTTCCAATTTTTGCTTTCAGCTCTTAGTGAGACGCAAACGATTAATTGACGAATATTATAAATTTAAGACCTTGAGATACTATTGACCGATGCTATTTTTTCAAACCAAGAATTAGTTTCTACCAGATCCGGCGAGCATATTTGTAGTTCATGTGACAGTATTATCCGCAATTCTGCTCGCGTGATAATAAAAGTGTATGTTGGATGATTGTTACTCGATCATCTCTAAAAGGACGAATGAATTTTTAAAAAAAACTAGTTTTAACGGTAGTTTAAACCTTTGAATTGACACCTAGGTTATTTTTACGATACAGGCATTTTCCGAGAAATAGCGTTATTCTTGTAGAATAAAACTCACTGTATTTTATTAAATATCATAAAATGAATACTACAATATATGGATAGAAAGCGTACCGTGTATATTAAATTAATAAATCACGTGTCTAGAGTGCCGATGGAGCAAAGTGGGAGGAAAAAAATCTCCGCTTTAATAAAAAACCTACGCGGGGGAAAGTGCGAAATAAGATATTTGTAAACTTAATTTCAACTTAATATGTCTTACTGATTCGTGAAATTTGAGATTTTAATGAGGTTATATTTTTAAACAATTGTTTTACTAGTTCTGCATATTTTGCTGAAGTTTAATAATAAAATATCACGAAAATAGACAAGAAAACTACCTATTCATAGATAACGAAAAGAAATATCAATAAATAGACCGTAAATTGTATATAAATAATTATAAATAGTTTTAACAGAATTATTTTATTTTGCGTTTTTAATAGTCTTTAAATAATTTGATTTTTTGGTATTGTTCGTTATGTAATTGGCAGAATAAAGATTCTTGTATAATTTAGATGTTTATAGAATAATTCTAGTAGCCTTTATTTCTTTTTAGCCTATTTAAATAAATAAGGAAATTAATAACAGATATTCGGGAAATTTGTTATTTATTTACTTCTTTATTTAAATAGGGTAAATAAAAATACAGGCTACAAGAATAATTTAATTACGGACATTTGTGAATTCTAAAGCATTGTTTGAATCAAGTCGTGTAGATTGACAAAAAACCGCTTTAAAAGTATCAAGACGATCTTTATACTCGGTATAGGGCTTGCAAAAGGAGAAATACTGCATCGATTTACTGTTTGGTTGTTTTCAAGAAACGTAATTAAGAATCAAGCAACTGCAAGCTGCGATTAATTTGTCACAGACCATTTAGTAAATTCCAATAATTGATTGAGATTTCCATAATGTAAATACATTTATATAAATATATTTTTAAAAATGAGATCTTAAGAGAAGGATCCAAGGGCGATTTATGATATAGATTAACATAAATTCTTGTCGTAAAACCAAGTGACCATGAAGATATCAAAAAGTCGAGTTACCTTCTCCATATTGATCACTCATGCCCCAGTCTACATGATTAGTGCAACGCATGTTGGCTTATCAAATTGATATCGTTGTATTTTATGTGGAGTGTACAAAGATAACATTTATGACTTATATAAAAAGCCTTCATGGAACATGCAGCAAAGTTTTACGTTTACAAAGCACCCATACATTGTAACGCGAAATTAATATTAAAATCTGTGCGACTAAATATTTCCTTATCAGCGCGTACTATTGCGTCAAATATATAATTTTTCTTATTTGACAGCAGCTTAGAATTTTATTCAAGTCCAATTTATAAATATATATAATTACCCTAGTTCATGGGATTTCATCGATTTCCAGCTTTCATTTTAGTAATTTTTAGAGTTCCGTCCTGATACCAAATTGTAAAAAATACGAGTTATTCGTGTATCTTTACGGGTTAACTACGAAGTGTATCTTTAGTTTTCGGGAAAACTGTGTATCTCATAATTTTTGAAAAATTCACAATTATTTTGAATTGGTATTTACATTATCAAAATAATATGAATATTTGTAAAAAAATGTTAGAAATACTATGTAACCTTCAATGTATAAACATTCATATGTATCTAAATACACATGGAACCCTCCTAATCCAAATTCCATCCATCTATCTTACAGTCTTAACTATTCATTGTTTTATTAAACTTTTCACATTGATTAAATTCAAGGTGGCAAGTGGATAGGTGACCCTACACTGAAGGCAGATGTCTCCGCATAATACTGGATTGGGTTTCCCGTAGAGCACAATAAATAAAAATGTAAAGATTATTGATAAGGACGACGAAGAATTTTTTAAATTAATTACTTTAAATAATTTAATAATGTAAGCTCGACAGTAAAAAATCACCTGACCATAAATCTATTATTGGAAGAAAGATAAAACAACTGCACAACAAACACATCTAGCTCTGCGAAAGTTACAATACATTATAAATGCCTATTTTAAATTAAGACATGTTTCAAAACCTTGAAAAACTGCAGAAGTAATCCTTGAGTCAAAATAACCTACGAAAATGATATTGTACCGAGCAAACTCGCTACTACTTATTATGTTAGATATCTTTAAGAAAGTATTGTTGAAAATATTAAATAGCATAACTAAGGAAAGGCAATTACAAGCAAGATCAAAAAGAGTTTAAAGAGGTAAATATCTGCATAGCAGCATTTCCGGATGTAGCACAAATATTTAACAAAGTCTGTCTTGAAAGGCTAGAATAAAAATTTCATACAGATTTACTAAAATAATATTACGAGAATATTAAATCTAATTTATCGAATAGGAAATTTAAAATAAGTTATGGCAAACAATATTCAAAACCGAAGCAGATTCTTGTGATTATTCCGTAGGGCGGCGTGCTCGGTCCAGTGTTTATCGTCCTTTCCACAAGAAACTTGAAAATCAACGAAGAAGTAATGACGGCAACCTTCACTGATAACACAGTTATTATTATAACGGCCAAACATATATCACAGTCCACAAAAAAACTGCAAACTAATAAATAATATAGGTACATGGACAAAAAACGAAATCAAAGTCTATTCAATTAAATTTTTCATTCAATAAAATAAATTCACTTCTTTTATTTATTAACCAGGTAAAATTTTTCCCCTATGTTAATAGGGAAAAATATAGAAATGAATCTCTATGTTAATTTGAAATGGAAAAAACATATAAAAAGAAAAAAAGAGGAATTCGAAATAAAATTATGACAATATTACTGGTTGAAAGTTAGAACGATCGAGAATAAAATAAGAACTTAAAACTTAATTTAGAAACCAATTTTTTTATCACAAGATTTACAACACCACGTTTACGGAATATTATATTTTACATTTTATTACAATTATATAATTCTAAGTTACCGTGATTGTCGTTTCATGGAAGAAAAATCAGTCTAATTTTATTAACAGAAACGCAAGGCATGTACCAGGTATTTCACGTACCCACTTTCAAAATATACAACGAGTGATCTCGTTTTAAATAATCGCACTTTGAAACAAAAATAATGATATACTGATAATAATATGACAAGAGACAAGGTAACGCACACTGGTAACGCGTTACATTTTACACATTCAATATGTTACGATCATGATTCATACTTTAATAATTCATCAAGTATCGGCGTAGATTCGAGTGTTCGCCTCTATGGCTTATATTACAATATATGTATATATATGTATATATATATATATATATATGTTTATATTTATTTGACGTAGTTGCTATGCATAATACTTTGAAAAATCACGGTTGAATTTTACGGCTTTTATCGTACGAATGCTTTTAACGCTTTAGGTAATAAGTCATTAAAAAGCTTAGATTAAAATAGTTGAGAATTATGACAACTCATGTCAGGTTTGTAATTATATAAGTAGAAAGTGCTGTTTAATTGGTAAAGCAAGACTTTTATTTTAGATTCCTCTCGAAGATAATGTAAAACAAGAAAGAATAAAAAAAGATAATGTATTTTTGTCTTTGCCATTAAAATAATTTATTTTTTCATAACATAACATATTCATTTTCAACATTTTCTGCATTACAATTACATTTAAACCTTTCATCATTATAAAAGAACAGTCCACGAAAAACAAACTTAATAAAAACTTAATTGCCAGCACAAATAGTTTTTATTTTAGCGAAATAATACTCGTATCGCTCAATAGTCATAGCCGAATAAGTTGTTCTTGTGAGCGCACTCCACCCTTGCCTTATCGCTGGAATAGCCTGTCTTGAGTATCGGATAAAATAAGAAAAAGAATGATTGATTATAACGGTTTTATTTTGTACTCAGGATCTCATAGAAGAAGGTTGGCTTTAATAGTTTAATCCTGTATTTGTATTAATTGACAGCGAAAGTTCACGGAGATATATACTCTTGCAGCAAAATGCGTATGAGAAAATTCAGTTTTTAATTTACTTTTGGGAATTTAAATAAACCATTTAATGGCCGGAAGTATCTTCATTCTCCATCTTAAATTAGGTATTTAAAAATAATTTTCTCTCCTTTATCAAAGCATTCCACGCCCCTTTCAATATTTTTCATCACAGAGTATAGAAACTTCCGGTAAATTGTCAAACCACACTGAGCAGGCAGACTCTAGAGCAAGCAACTCGGGATTTTACCACTGTTCATAAGTCGCTACTAACAAACTGTATGGCGCAGGTGTGTATAATTTCATATAATTAAAATATAAATACTAACTCCGGAGCATAGCTCCAAAAACTTTTATATTTTCTAAATTTTTAGAGAGGGATTTTAAAGTGTTTTTTCCGAGGTATTTCGAGTGTAACTATTACTTGCATGCCAACGATACCCAAAAGAAAACGTAGAGCAAAACCGTATACAGAATGTCTTTTGAAATGTTGTTTGGATTTATACACACTTTCTACCTTTGACTTCACTCTCATTAATGACTTAAAAATATTCATTATTCAAAGTTGGTGGAAAACAGTGTTGGCGCTAATCTACTAAATTTTTTAATCAATTTCAAATCAAATCAAACCATTTAGTCTTCGCTCAGACTAATTTTTTCAGTGATAAACTTATAATAGGTTTTTATTCAAATTTATAATAACGCGCGAGTCGCGCGACTTACGTATCAAGGGTATTTCATAATAAAAAATGTATCACTAAGCATAAACCGTACCATGATACGAACCTACCAAAAGAATATTTTCATTTCTGAAATTCAACATTCAAGAGAGACTAAATATTCAAACATTCAATCAATAGTTATCAGTCACGATTAGAGGGTTTAGTCTTTACTTGTTTAATCATTAGTGATGGTTAATATACGGCTAACACTGACGGAAAACAATTAAATTTTAAAATGTTTTTACTTACGAGTCTAAAGATTATTTTACGCTACGAAAATAACGATGAACGTTGTTGCAAGAATCATGTCGCATTTGCCACGCGTAATACCACGCGTCAAAATTATGCTTGTAGCAATCGGCCGCAATTGTATATGTACCCGATGGCTTCCTTGCAACCTACCGCAAGCGTCACAATATTTTGTAGTTATTTTTGCAGTAATTTGTTGAGTAATTTAAATTCCCGCACATTAATCATAGGCATGGAGTGGCCAAACAAAATATATCCAAAATTCATACAAAATTAGAAGAAAGAAAATATTTTGTGGGTGGTTGGGTTGTTGAAATATCAATAAAAAAGCAACAAAGTGAAATGTGACGGTTTTATTAAACTGCCAAAAAATTATGATTTGGAAGAAAGCACAGTAACTCGAGAAAGTATTACAAAACTTTAACAAATAGCTGATATGGACAAATCCACATTCTACAATCAGTAAACACGAATTCATATTTTAAACGCAATAACTATCTCTTCAAAAAGGTTCAAATATTCTGATCGGTTTAATCACAGTGTAGCCTCATTAAAAAAGTAAATAAAGCGTGTATATTTATTTTGAAATTGTAATTAAAATTAGATTAATAATATTATTAAAAAGCGAATTATGATTCATCTAAATGATAAATGAAACAATTTCGTATTAACAGTTTTTCAAAGAAGTTTATTTTAAAAATCGGTGATAGCATTTGTTATATTTTAGATATTTGGGCGAATTATGGATGTTAAAGGTTTTTAAATGACAATAATTTTATTTATTGACAATAATGACAATAATTTTATTTTCTGAAAAAAAATGTAACCTGAAATAAAATTGAATTTGAAATTTAATTATAACACAATCGTCATTTTCTTTTGTAAAATTATGCAAATAAAAGGGATAGTTAGGAAAGTCAAATTCATCATTGATCGCTAAGAAGGATATTTATACAAAATTGCCACATTTTTTACGTTTATCGAAATAAACGTTATAGGTTGATGCGTTTCCTTGTTAATGATTTATGACAAGTTTTTAATAAAAAAATAATCTACTCATGATGCACTATCATGGATCGAAGTGCCTCTAGTTAGTGATGATACATACTGTATGTAAGCTTTAGTAACCTTATATAATTTAAGAAGTATAAGTTTCCTAAAAGCCATAAAAACACAGGACATTATCCCACAAACATTGCCAACGCCACATTTTGCCTTTGCAATCTTTAATTAAAAATTCTTTCTGGTAATCATGATAATTCAACAACATTTGGCTTCATGAATTAATAGTTAAAACGAATTCTCCATGAGCTGCAAAAAGGTACAGTGTAAATTTTTCACTTCCGGATAGTGGCTCCGGGTAAGGTATTCTAAATTGGTTTTGTGCTAATTTGTTGTAAGATGAAATAATTTCCGTGCCATATGATATTTCCCCGAGATGTAATATATATTAATGGAAAATAGTAATTGGCGTGCACTACTGACATAAGTACTGCACTGAATATTTTTTGTAGTTTATATATTCAATTCGCTTAAAAAAGTCCCAACGTGAAAAATCTTATGATATTTCATCGTATGAAAATATTTCAATTGAGTATGCTTATACACAAAATGAAATTAAACTTTATGATGGTATGACAAAATCAAATCATGCATTTCTAATAAATATAAAACATAAAAGTTGTACGTAATTCGCCTTTTAGACTATACCATTCATATTAGAATAAACTTTCGACATTACTGTACAGTTACATAAAAATTTTAGGAGTTATAAACTTTAACGGTCTTAAGATAAATATGGGTCCAATAGCAGCAAATTTACATTTTTTTTGTTTTTTGTAAAATTTAACCAGGACTTACATACTCTTATCTGTAACCAATAGACCAAAAATATTTAAGTCTTAATTCCGTTGACTAAAAGCAGAATAACGGCTGTAAAAATGACGAGTATCATTTAGTCGTATATATATTTGATGACTCCAATCCATAGTGCATTATTTTATTTAAATGCTTATTATTGTTAATATTTACAGAGGTAAACATCTGCGTCGAGTCCGGAAACTGATAAAAATTTTAGCCTAATTTTTGATATATCATTCAATGATATGTATACTTTAATATTTTCGATTTGAATCAAATTTAATCTGAATTAAATGCAAAAATTCACTTTACTCAGAGATTGAGGAATTATATTTTTGGGTCTGTATTTTGATTAAACGCTGTTAGGTGTAATTAAAAAGTTAATAAAAATATATATGAAATAGTAGTACATAATGCATAATTCAAAATTTTGTGATAATACGTTAACGATAATAATATACTAAGAGGAGAAGTTAGTTTATTTCTTTGTTCGTGTAATCTCTGGAAATATGTACCAAATTTAAAGAAGTAATTTTTTTTTATAATACCTTTTCTTTGAGAGAATTTACAGGCTAATCGTTATAATACGGTTCATAAGGACAGAGCAAGGAATATAAAAATCGTCAAGGAATGTTGTTTAAACGATACAAGGCAGTAAGATAAACTTTTATTTTTCAATTGATAATCCTGAATTTTCTCGCTTATATACTTTCGACCCCAAGGCCGTAATCATTTGGAGAACGATGCGGCTGCCTTTAATGAGGGCGAGGGACAGTAACATAAAGTTCACACGTGAACGCGCCAAAACATCTGGTAAATTAATATAAAATTATAGCTAATCAATTAATTTAATCACCTGACGCTCAATTTATTGATTCGATTGCAACCATTTTGACAAATGTACATAAGTAGCTTTAATCTAAGAATTAACTCGCGTGGATAATGAGTGGGGTAATTTAAAAGTTTTGGTTCGACTTTGATGTATTATTCTATTAATATTTAAACACACACACACATATATATATATATATATATATATATATATACATATATATATATATATATATATATATATATATATATATATATATATATATATATATATATATATGTATGTATACATATCTATCGCTTGTTTAGTTATATTAAATCAAAGATACGTTAGTTATTCTTAATGATATTTTTGGTCAAATACCCATCGTAACTCTTGATGTCCTCGATCAGAAAAGCTTCTTTACCTTAGACTACACGGACTGAATGGGAAGGACAACAACACTTCCACTTGATCAGAACCTTTCAGATCGGTGTAGGTTCCCTTTAAAAAAGGCGATAATGCAGAGGTCTGATTCATCTAAACTCTCATAGAATTAATATAGATATATGAACACAAAACTAAATGTCTGATAGTTACAGTGTTGACTAAACTTACATTAGTTAAATTACATTATATCAATGTATTCAATCCACTAATACGTGTATTCCTAAGACACGTATTAGTGGATTGAAAATATTAGACAGTTTTAATTTTAATTCTGATAATGTAGACTGGCCAGTATTAAAAAAAGCATTAGAAAGAAGTATCAACAAATTATTGACAGATCAAGGAAAATATATTGGAAAACATCACCTTAATATTAAACAAAATTAAACATTTAGCATAGTATTGACAAATTCTTAACAATTAACATATTACAATGGGTTGCTTTTATGCGTTGCTTTAAATAATATATTTTGGCTATATAGTTAAGTAATTACAAAGAGAACAATGCTAATTTTAAAATCACAAGAGGTAGAGGAGAGACATAGATTTATAAAGCTGTAATAACTCTGATGTTCCATTTTTTCATGAGATTAATTTAGTTCTAGGCAAAGCCCTTGTGAATCAACACACTGATATTATTTGTGAATACAGGGTTCAAGTTAATATTTTAAACACACAAGTTTTTGACTAAATTCACTTAGATAACTAAGTACTCCATACTGCTGTTTTCATAACGCCAAAATTAGTAGTG
Source organism: Druceiella hillmani (assembly GCA_039881145.1). Taxonomy (NCBI): domain Eukaryota; kingdom Metazoa; phylum Arthropoda; class Insecta; order Lepidoptera; family Hepialidae; genus Druceiella; species Druceiella hillmani. Next base: position 24,210,508 of record JAYKKI010000021.1, on the reverse strand, counting down.
GGAAATGTTTTTTGATCAAAGTTTGATTTAAGGCTATCGATTACTTCATTCAAGATGTATTACTTCTTCGAAAGTAGTAGTACCTACTAGTAGTCCATTGTCAATGTATAGACTGAGATAACATTTGGTTATATCGATTTTTCCTATATCATGGAAAGCCGAACTTTTTGAGACTAAATTAAACTTCGTCTTTCAGCATCTACGTGTTTAATTTAATCCGTATAGTAATTTGTTTAATTTCCATACTATATCTAGATTAATTTGCAGCTCCTCCTAGTTGTATATGTCCTCCTTTAAGTTTAACCTTATAAGAATGATTTGGTGATGTCAAATTGCACTAATTCTGAATTTTGTTGAGCGGCTATGCCAACAGTAAGCGTATGGAATCATTGATTCAAATCAATTTTGTCGTAATCTTTGTACATAGGAATCTATATCGTGGTCAAGTGACTCATACTGAGGCTCTGTGAGGTTTAGCGGGACATAGTTTCTCTTCATGGGAGATTACAGGATGATTGAAATTCATTATGAAGAGAAATTATGTTCTGGTCTGCTTTTTATCATTATTGTCGAAATCGGAATTTTGAATTAATATCCTTTTGTGTTTTTACAGTATCTGATAAAATTTATTTTTCTTACTCTAGGGTCCTGTCAAGTAACCAAGAAACCAGCCAATAACATACCTTTTCTTTTGGTAAATAAATCACCCAGAAACTTTTAGATGGCTGATATCTGATTTTTCTTTCATCATACTTCTGCTAGAATTTTACATTTCAATACCAGTGTTATTACTCTGTTGGTGAGATATGCAACCATATTTATTGCCACTGTTGTTTTGGGAGATTAGCGTCAAGTAGCAAGAATTTTGATTTTTCAACGTATTGATTCTTGAATTCCTTGAATTTTTTTCTTACACATGATTTCTTGTGTTAAAACGAATTAAATACCCTTTTCGAATACTTATTTATAAATTTTATTTTGAAATTGTGCACCGTTAAGGTCTTTTTATATTTTTTTGTCGATACATGTCGTTGATTAAACTTACAGTAGTCATAATATCATTTTAATATTTATTATGAGAAAACCTCTGTTATTAAATTTCAACTGGTCACTCTTTTTGATAACTCGAATAACCGGCACAGATTTGTTGTCAGATCTGGCTCATATAGTACATTAAGATTGCGTTTTACAATCGTATTTAGAAATGCGCTATATGTACCAGTGTTGTTCAATTGACCAAAACCTTTGCTACTTGCAGAGATTTGTCGTTCGTTACTTTTATGGTCTTGATGAATGACTCCGCCCTTGCCACTGAGTTCCATTGGCTATACAATTCTTATTTATTTTTATTTATCTTCTTTAATGTAACTAATTGATACATATGGCGGACTTATTATTACGAGAACAATCTATTACAGCCAACCTTAACACCAGTCCAGTCCCGTCGACCAACGGCCGGGAATCGAATCCAGGTCCCCGCGGGGCACCGCATAGTCATAGGCCGTATGCCTTGTGATCAACCCAACATACCACGGCGATGACCCTTGTGATCAACCCAATATACCACGTTTTCTTCATCTAGGATATATTTGGTCTTGTGCATGTATTATGTTTGAATGGTATATGTTGATGTGTAAATACTACAGCTTAATTCATGGTTCCTTGATTTTAATCTTTCGCTTTACTTTGATCTGCATTCTGTTTCATGTGAGCAAATCTTCCGTAATTAAAACAACGGATTCCTTACCGAGAACCATATTTATAACTAGTTCTTTTAAAATATTGATAGACTGTGAATAACTTTGTGTCATTGTCATTTTGTATGACGTCTTGTTAAATTTACGCCTTGACCGAGTTAGGAATTATTTTCTTCGGGAACTTTCTATCGTTGTTAAATTCTATCGTTGTAGGAATCGGGTAGACTGGAGAGAATCATTGTTCCAAGATATTAGTCGGCCACTTTAATTTCAATATTTCGAAGCTTATGCGCTGTGATTATCATTTTGCTAATACATGCTTCTATATTTCGGAATTGAACTGGAGTTATCGTGCATATATCCCGAATTAAACCAACTTGGCGTCTCAACCTCGAACCGTCGAAAGTACCTGCAGAATCATTCCAAACTGTCTTCGCAATTTGAATCTCTTGTATACGAACGTAGTTTGTTGGATCGATAAGTAAAATTATTTTCGATAAAATTCAAATCCTGCTTTGAATATGTGGGGCCAGTATTTTTAATGCAATCCTATAATTCCTCGCGTTGGGGATAAATCTTAATAGTGAATCTCTATTTGGAATAACGTTCGCGGCTGGTTAAGTTTTAAATTAATGTCAAAGATTATTTGAAATAATCTTGCTCTTTTCAATTTTCATACAGTTTGGTAATTGGACAAATGCACGTTGTCGGGTATATTGCTAATGGTTTTATAATTTTAATTATCGAATTATTAGAGAGCTAGGACTGCTGGATATGTAACCTGTTCAATTATATTTTCACCTATTGTTCAATTATATTGTGAAAAATACGTGGGTTATTATTAATGCGTTTTTTGATGAACAAATACAACCTTAACTCTAACAAAGAGCTACCTTAACTCTTGATATTCTAGATTTCAAAAAGGCAGTACGATGACAGAGTGGCAGTTTTTATAGTTGCAGATTACAAGGATTGTACAAGGGGAGACGTGACCGTTGCATAATATTTTAACATATATTCTATGGAATGCCTGTTTTTATGTATAGATAATATAATGTTAAAAATATAAATACCAGTTTTAAAAGTGTAATCAAACAAAGACTTTTTAATTGCAAAAATAATATGAAAAATTGTGTTTCTTGAAATAAAAAAGGTTCTGCGTCTATTCCATTTTATGTAGCATGATAATCGTAATATATTATAATCGTTGCGTAAGCAATATACTCCTCTTTCATAAATTTTATACGCAAACGTGATTTACCACTTTTAAGTTAAAGGCTCTAGCCTTTAAAGCTTGTTTAAACCTTTTATATACGTTGAGATAAATTGATAAATAAGAAAAATATAGACAGTCACACGGGGACTGCCAACAGAAGTGAAGACTTAAAATTATGAAATAACAGAGTTTTTTTTTATTTCCAAATTAATTTTATTATCAAAAATTAAAATTTCATAATTTTTAAATTGGAATCATTAACAATAGTGTTGTTTTCACATCTATCGGCAATCCGAGCAACAATTATACACATTTCTATATGGTTTATTTATAAGTTAAAACATATTATGGGCTGCGCTAGCCCAGTATAAAATATAAATACAACTTAATTAAAATAATAATTAATATATATTTATATAAATTATTTATATTTACGTTAATTTTAATGAACTTAATTTTCAATAATACTTTCATTGCTTGCATCATTATCATCATTAATTACAACAATATTTAGATCATTCGACTTTCCATCATTATGTTCGAAAAAGGAAAAAAAACTTTCCTAACATAATTAACGTATCTAGTACTCGCTATTGTACTGCACAATGATCCTACAGTTAAACAATTAAAATAATAATCAAACTAAAAGACAACTTAAACAATGCATAGTATACTCACATTGAACATTCCACGTAGTCAATTTAACTTCACTTGTATAGCAAATGATATACTGATATTACAACATGTCAGTGACGCGAACTCACAAGATTTGACCCATCCAAAAAGCGTGCAACGCGTACATCATAGGGTCGGGTATATACAATGTGGTGGTGTATATATGTGTATGTGCACATGCACAGGCCGCTGCGCTGAAAGATGTAGATGTATATATATATATATATATACATATATAATAATTTTCAATATAAATGACGTTTCAAACGTCACTGTTATATGTAGTATTTCATGCACCAAATAAAAATTGCAGAAAATTGTGAAATGTGTGTAGGTGGCGATTACTTTTATCTGTTGCATATAGTCGCTTAAAAGTTTAGTAATAGTTCAGTGTCTTGTAAATTAAAGATAGTAAAAATTAATGCAAATACAGGTATGCCATGATACGTATAGACATTTAGTCGTGTAAATATAGTAAATTACTATGTCCAATGTCAGCTCCAAGAATGGTCTTCAGTCGTTTATCTACGCTGCTAGTCTTCTCAGTTTCAGTTTCGGATGTCCAGATCCGTTAGGAAGATCTCTACATTACCGAGTCAATACATTTTTGACTGCCCTACTGGGCGGTTACCTTCCAGTGTGTTGTTCAGTGTATTGTCCTAGCTTTAGTGTATTGCCCAATATTTTGAGAATTATTAAAAGGTTATTGTAAGGGTTATAAAGTCCCGTGCTACTCCTAATTATTCGAAATTTATTTTTACAAGCTACGCTATAGATTTCCCATTTTCTTTTGGTTAGTGTCCGAATTTGAAAGTAAGTTTATTTACATTTTCTTAAACTACCTTACTTCCCTATGAAATACAATACAGAGACTTTCAATGAAACCAGTAGAACCAGTTTGGTGTACCACTAATATATTCAAAAGTTGGTTTGTTTTTTCACCTGGTAACTCTGTTAATGAGCGATGACTCACTGTCAAATTAATCATACCTGTATTTCGTGTAGCGAACCTACAATAATTATTTAACTCCTTGCTCATTTGAAATACTAATACAACAAAAATTGTATTTGAATGTTTATTACTCAGTCACGCTAAACGGCTGAATGCAATTTTATAAAACGTGGGAGTTAATGATTCAGGTTAATGTATGGGCTACTTTTGAATCCTTGTGATAAAAAATGACTCCTTTAAGATAAAACTCAATATTTTCAGCCAATAATAAACATTAGTATTAGGACATATCGATACTGTAGTTGGTGTAACGTAAATATCTTGTAGACCATTTTAATACACCCCTTAAAGCTTGTGAAAAAGTTAAAAGTTTGATAGAAAACTAGTACACCAGAAAATGAAGAAAAAATCAGTATTAGCGTCCGCTAATTCAACAAAAAATTAATTAAGATCAAATTAACAAATACGGCGACCCTCACTCACTTCTATACTTTTAAAGATTTCACTGTACAGAAGAGTATTGATACAAATGGGAATGAATTGCTCAATATACATATAGTATTTATTTATATATAGTAGGTATATTTAGTACTTAGTAAAATAATTTACAAAATAACATATTTTACAAGGAGTTCAATAGCCTAATAATAAAGAATTTTACTATTAATCTAAGCCAAAACGGTTATACATCTTGAAGCAACTGAAACAATTTTGAAACGGATACGTGATTGGTAAATGTATACTTACGCGAAATAGCGAAACCAATAGAGTACCAGTGTTTCCACCTGGACTCTGGTATCCTATTGGCTTCTGGGATGTTGAAATGTTGAGGATGTATATGATATGATTAGCTTAATTATTTGGATTAGAAAATATTCTTGTATCGCGGGAGCAAATTGAAATGCGATTGGTGGCTACGATTTGTTATTTGTTACATGCTATATCGATGAGACGGAATTTTTTTAAAATTTCAGGTGGAGTCGGAAGCATACGGGGATGCCCAAGCAGATGACAGTTCTATCAATTATGGATTATTTTCAGGTTCTTTCGTGCTACGGATGCTCATCACACCGACCCCGTACCCCATGCACAGTAAGTAATGTTTAATCAACATTTTATGTATCTAGTAAACATGCATTTTAAGCTTAAATACATTAAATTATTATGAAAACGCACGTTTTTCGATTCTGTTATTTTTAAAATAGGACTGTAATTTGTTTGTAACGTTCGGTAAAGAAACCCATTGTTAATTTAAGCAATTTAACAAAATTGATTATTTTGACAAAAGCACCTTTTACAAGTGTATGCTCATTTCGTTTTCCAATATATTTAAAAGTATTATCTTCTGTTTATAATGTAATACTACGGTAAGATTTGCCATGACTTTTAATTGTACACCTTTGTTTGCTAAGTGACCTGCTCCACTGAACATTCCGCTTGTGCTGTGAGCTGCAAGACCACATCCGAAGCGCGAATGGAGGAGGTATTTGAATATTCATTACTTTTATTTTAAAAATAATTCCCAAGCTTATTAGAGATAATAATAAATTGAAATTAATTACATTTTTGAACGAAATAAGAAGGCGAAAATTCAGTTAATCTTCATTTTTTCGTGTTTGCAAATAAGTGTTGACTTATTGGAAGAGTAAGATTTTTTTTAAAAATTGAGATGAAATTAAACTGCAAAATTGTTTGATTGGATCCTTTATTACACAAAAATAACTTATTTTTCAGTGGAGTACCATATATTATTTTCATTTCATTTGAAACTTTCACTATTATGTAGAGAAACTACAATAAAATCATAAAAAATAATTAATTACCACTAAAATCGATATTTTTTTAATATATTTGGTATTAATTTTGTAGAAATTCATTATTCACAATTAAATGAAACTACGTGATGTAGTATTATTTCTACTATCTTTAATTTCTTTACCACGACCTAGGTTTCGTTGTATTACAACATCTTCAGGTGGGATATAAGCAAAGATCTATGTAAGATCAATCTATCTATCTAATCATCAATCTAGCTATCTAATATAAGATCAATCTTTGCTTATATCCCACCTGAAGATGTTGTAATACAAAGAAACCCAGGTCGTGGTAAAGAAATTAAAGATAGTAGAAATAATACTACATCACGTAGTTTCATTTAATTGTGATCAATATTTTTTCTAAGATGTAACATTTATATCACCAAATAATCTGTCTCAATAAGGAGCATGTTTGAAAATCGCCGCGTCGCACCGTATTTATTGTTTTAATTGTGCTGTTCATCGGCGCAGAATTCAGGACGTTTTACTCTTTGGATTAGGTTCAGATGGTATATTTCGAGAATGATTTAAAATATTCTTTATATCATCCTGATACTAAGAAAATTTAAATCGTCTCATTCAGAAAATATGAATTAAATACGATGTCTTAATAAATCTATTCACGTTTTTTATAATCGGTAGATGTGCAGATTTAGGCGTGGTGGACTATATATATACACACACATAAGCACAAATACATATGTGTGTGTTTGTGTATTTATGTTTTTATTTAAAAAGCAGCAAATGAATGAAATATAGGAATACAATTAAATAAATTAGAGAAATTAGATTTTTACCCGACAAATAGGGAAACATATTAAAAATAGGTAGTCGCGTGTATTTTTTACTTATTATTTCAATAAAAAAATAGATTGAAAAGTTCAATTTATTTCCTTATTTTAGTGGATATATAACGTATGCGTAATGTAATACCGTCTCAATGAAACAATTTGTTATTAATAAAGGGCAAACGAAAATTAAATTAGAATATATTTAGGTATAACACGTTTAATTTCGTAAAAACCTAAGATAAATGCGATGGCTAATTTCATGAATGTTAATTAGGTTCGAAGGTAAAAAGAAGGAAGGAAAATAAAATAAAACTTAAATTAAGAAAAAAAAATCTGAAAGAAATTTTATTTTTACAAAAACATCATATTTCTTTGCGGTTTCTATTAACGTGGTTCGTCAACTTTCGGATAACAAATCGAATCAAAAAATAACATTTAATAATTTTCATAAATATATATAATATTTTGCCATTTTTATATTAAAAATTTGTTGAATAAATGTGTGCTCTTGGTGCCAGAAATAAATAAAAACGGTATTAAAAGGAATCAACGCACCATTAAAGTGTACTTACATTATCTGTCCTTAGAAAGTGATAGATACCGTAAAAGATAGTTATTCCAGTTTGCATCGCCGAAAATAGTGAGAGATAAAATAAACGATAAGCCGTCAATAAGTCTTTTTTTAATAATAGAGATAATATTATTTTTTAAAGGTTGTTGTCCGCTAATCTGGTCATTTGTTTCTTCTTATTAACTAAATAAATAAAATTATGTGCAACTGCTTACGACACAAATATACTATATTTGTGCAATATGATAAAAGTTAAAGTACCATTCAAGATGCTTGATAGGGATTAATCGACAACTTATAAAATATGAAAAACTTGGAAAAAGTATACTTGATAGGGATTAATCGACAACTTGTAAAAATTACATTGACCAAAAATTTGCATGCGTCCTTCACTGTTTTAATATAGATGTCATGTTGGAAGATGGTTGGTAATTGTTACACTATAGTGTTATTTAACCTCTTGCCATTTTTTTTTTTAAATTACGTGATGTTAAAATCAATATTGTTAATATTATTCTTTTTTTATTGCGTGGAAAAGTGTTCAAAACTTTTTCTTATTTTTAGGCGTACTCGCTTTCATCTCAGTACCAGCTGAACGCTGTGAAATGAATCTGCGTGATGTTAGTATGATTATAAATGTGCTATTAAATAAGTTAGTATACAGGGTAAGTTTATGTTGTTAGTATTCGAGATCAAGGCGAGTAAAATATTTATGTCAAAGTTTTCGTCTAACTGTACAAGTTAAAACATTGGGTCCGTTCTCAGTACTTAGATCAACGGTTGAATATTTAACTTAATTTCGGGCTCCATGAGAAAAAAATAGTTTCTGCAAAACGTGCTATGGAATGACTATTTCATATAAAAATGTTTAAAAACTTATTTATATAAAATGTTATAGAATAGCAAACTCTTTGTAAGTTTAATTAATCATTTAAAAAACTGTTACGTAAATATCAGTCATGAGAGAAATCATGGTCATCAATTCAACATTTCATGTTAAAATGAAGTGATATCATAAACGTATTAATCAAACCTGATCGAGAGACTATCGACAAATTCATAGGATTACATATATTTCATTTGCATTGCATATTATACTGCATTTTCGTTTTGGATAGTATAATTGGGCGATTGTTTTAAGATTGTCGAAATATTTCGTAAAAAAGATAATGTTTGCCGACGACCGTGAAGCGAGTCAAAGTATGTTGTCAAATGTAGAATGCGATATAATACAAGAAAAGTCCAGGTGGTGGATACTGAATGAATTTTGGTGATTTCGACATAGCTTTTTACACGCCAAAAGTAAGATCCAAATACACAACTTACAATATACACAACTTGATACAGCGCATCGCGATAGAGACAGCGCATACCCCCCAACCCACACCGCGGGATAAACAAAATGACCATTACCGCTGGCGCGTTTTACAGATTACATCATAGGATGCAGAGAACGTGCTCTCCGTGCGCCGCGCTGGGCGATGGTTCCGTCGCTCACACTGAGGTATTACGATGCGCGGATTGTAGGCTTTCCAGTTTCCAAGTCGAAGGTGCTACGCAAAGTTATGATTCCATTGTTCGACCCGAGGAGTTGCAATGCGGGGAGTAGCGATTCTGCAGCCATTGATCGTGCTGGAACTGTCTTGTTTAAATTACTTGAAATCATCTTCCGCGCCTAACAATGTATGGCCGTCGCTGTTTGGCAAGTGCGGAAGTGCAGCTAGAAATGTTTATATGCACGACAATTTTTGTTGCCATGAGAATGTATAAAAACCCATTTCATGCAAAATTTCTTACATTACAAAAAAAAACAGTTTTTTCTCAACACCGCTTCAACCTTAGGACCAGTACTCGACTGGTTCTAAAGATTCAAAGAAGGAAATTTTAATCTGTCTCATAAACTTCATCCAAAGCGACCTCCTACTCGTACAAATGATTTAAAAAAATTTAAAAGCCTTATTGAAAGAGATCCCCGATTAAGTTTGTGTTGTTTGGCAGAGCTATTTTTCTGCTTTCATACCGCAATCGGTAAACAACTTCATGCTTTGAGAAAGAAGTGCAAATATTCTGTTTGGCTACTGCATGAGCATGAGCAACATCCTTTCAACTTCATAGGAGAGCTAATGTGTGCTGCTGAGTTCCCATCGCACCAAAGACAGGCTAAAGTATCTCGCTACAAGAGATGAAAAGTGGGCGGCTTATATTAATTTTTAACATAAACGCCAGTGGTTAGGAGCTAAAAAAAGGCGTACCTGTACTAAAATATAATATTGGACAAAAGATACTTTTGAGTGCATGGTGGGGTATAAATGGAGTCATTCATTGGAAAATCTTTCTAGCTGACAGTAAACTTCTTTCATTAAACTTCTTTCAAATCAAAGTTTATTTTTTAGATGACAATGCTCGACCCCAACGTATGAAAAACTACTTTCACTTTGATGAAGTGTTCTAATTCACCCATCGTACTCTTCAGATCTTCGCCACCTAATTATCATATGTTTCGCTTCGATCTAATAAATTACGTGATGGAAATAATTGAAAATGAATTGAAAGATGAAAGTCATATCAAAATTGAACTTCACCGGTTTTTCAGTCAAAGGTCCAAATATTTCTACCAGGACGGAACTTTAGGTTTGCATACACGTTGGCGACAAGTGTTAGATACTGATGGTTGTTCTATAATTAAAGATAGATTTTATCGAGTACACATAAAAAGTTGAAAAGTTTGTGTACAGAGATGGCGGGTAAGTTGCCAACCTAATATATACGCATATATATATATATATATATATATATATGTATATATATATATATATATATATATATGTATATATATATATATATATATATATATATATATATATATATATATATATGTGTGTGTATATTAATATTGACAATTCACGTTATATGACAATCGAACATTATTGGTTATTGACAAGCAGGCAATTATAAATAATCATAAGAATTACTACGAACACCTAAATAATTGCAACAACAACTTGAAAATGAACAGGTAGCTCAGACATATTCGGTAAATGGTATAAATTCTTTGCAGAAAATAGAAAAACATATTATTAGTAATGGAATGATGTACGACTCTTCTTAATAGAGAAAGGCAAACAAGAGTTAAGTTAATACTCCTATACTTGATGGTAAATTTAAGAAGAAGCACTTTTTCATTTAAATTATTCCTATCCAGGAATTTCGTTTTAGTAGCGAGATGGTTCTTTTTTAACACGATCTGACGTTTGTGGGACATCCTTAGAAATATTAAAGTGTTGATCCACATTATCTTGTTTACTTAAATTTGCAAAGAGAATTTGTTTTATTATTAATTGTGTAAATCCCAAACAAGTAATTTAACAGCTCCCAAAGTGCCTTGTCCTTTCTATGTGTTGGTGTGTTTATTTGTGTTATTTTTTACTGTTGTGGAATTTTATACCATATGTTCCTAAGTATTTGAGTGGTTTCTTAACGATAAGAAAATGGGTGGGATTTGAAAGTTTTGTCTTTATCTCCATTCCTATAAACTTCGATAATATTAGTAGGTTAGGAACTTACTTTCTTTACAGCTTCAGTTTTTTAAGTGCCATATTCTTCTTTGATATATTAGTGATCATAATACTATAAAAATTATAACCGAAATGAAAGATCATGTTTCGATAAGAATAGTTACTCTTTAATTTAAATTATGGCGAATAACTATAATAGAAAGAGATTTGGGTTTATTAGTTTGAAAGTTTTGATTACGGGTAGTCTGAGCAAAACTATGCACTATGCCATGTCATGCACAGACTCTAGGCAGCACAGAAATAGTAGCTGAGGGACGTAAACCGGCGTAATGTACAGATGTGTCATCGGGTATTCGTTGAGTTAGTTATGGTGTTTAGTTATGGCTATTTACCAAAGTAATGTTGAAAGAATCAAAGTTCAGTGATATAATCAAATCGGAAGTAACTGTTGAGATTATATACAATTAATTTAATAATTAATTTCCAAAAATCTGGATTACGAACTAAGAAAACAGAAGAATGGTTAGATTTGCACTCATCTATAAGTCACATAGTTTGATTAGCCCGGAACTATTGGAGAGTGAGCATATAAGCAGGCAATGAAGTCCGCGAATGTTAAATAATATAGATATGATGGCATAAGAAATGAAGTAATTATTACTTCGTGTAGCTAAATAGCTTCTGATGAGGAGTAACGAACAACTAAGTACAGTTTAGTGATATTATTATGTAAAGTAAATAATCATAACGAAATTATATAACCAACCACAAATATTTAATCTGGCCTAACGTGTTCATGTAATAGAAAGGCACTTTAAAAGTTTAGGTTAAAAATCATTCGTTTGGATTCGAGTTTACTTCCAGAGGGAAATTGAAAATCAAAACCCATTCAGTCAAACAATTATGAACCTTCACCGGAAGTGGTTTTTTTTTTAAAGAAATCAAGTTTATCTCAATATCCATCAATCACTGATTTTCTAGTCGTTATAGCAAATAAATTTAATTAATATCGGTAACTTTCGTTTGGATAATAAATTACTGAGGGATCCAATTTGGAAAGATTGTTCCCATTCATGCATTCAAAAAATGAAAAAAAAATAATTGAGTTAATTTTAACACGATCCGACTTATAAATTTCAGGTGGTTGCATTAGCTCAAGGATTATCGCCGGGTCCCAGCTGTACAGACAGTACCGTCATCAGTCCAATCCCACCAAGTAAGTCAATGATTCAAATTTGTATTACAGTGATTCGTATAGTACGCGTTAAGGTATTTTGAGAAAGAAATTATGTTATATTACTGTTGGTAGTAATGTACCTATATATTTATACGGCAAAACTGAAATTAGTTTGATATTTTGACTTAGTCTTTGGATTTCAGGACAACTGTATTAATTTTTTACTGCACTTTAACCCGTGGCTAAAATTCTTTGCACGTAAGGGTCTTCTTGATCCTATTGTTAATCGCCGATTTTTTTAGGAATCGGAAAGCATCATAATAAACGGAAAATAATTTTTAATTCTTCTGTTTGATAAATTGGAATATATATGTAAAAAATATAAGATTTCTTATAATTAATTAATGTCTCCTGCATTTCTTAATAGCTTTCATGTAATTGAAAGAGCTGACATTTTATGTTTTAAATGTCATTTGTATGTTAACAGAATTCGCGAAGAAAATGGATTATTCTATTTTATCATATACAAACGATTATAGCACATTGGGTGATAAAATAAATCTGTCATTTTCGATTTACCGAAATTTCCCAATTTTGTTTGCTCTTTACTCATCGAAACTCAGTTGGTAACTGAATAGCCCATTTAAAACTGCGCTCTTTATAATCCCTATCAAAGATGTTCAAGTATTTTCCATAACGTTCCAGAAATTGCTGGAAAAAAGTGACAAGTTTAATAGTCGCTAGCTTGACATAATGACGGTGTTATGAAATTAATGTGTGTGTGTGTGTGTGCTTGCGTGCGGGCGTGTGTGTGCGCGTGTGTGAGTATATATACGACGATATATATATATACGACAAGATATATGACAAATATATACCTACGAAGATCAATGTCACTTTATAGAATAGAATTTGAAATATCTTAAAATCATAATCTAATTAAATTATGTCATATTGCTTTCAGTTGATAATCCAAAAGTATTGAACTTGGGTATCTACGTCACGGTAATTGTAACGCTGGCATTAACTATGATTTTCGCAGTTATATCAACTGGTTTGTCGATACTTAATGTCTTCCAGAATCCTAAGGACCCCAAATATGGCATATTTGGTAAGAACTAGTAATTATTAATGTTAATGTGATATGGTAAACATACACTTTGTTTCTATTTTAATCGAAGTTAAAGTTACACTTTGTTTCTATTTTAATCGAGTTTATTCACCAAGTTCATAATTAGCTGTAACAGAATCCTGTTAAATTCTCAGATCTATTTCAAGGTATATTTGTGTAAAATTTGGAATACGCATAAGTTGAAATGTCCAAAGTTGGCAGACTCTAAAGTTTTGTATTAACAAAGATTGTCACATCAGGATGTCCGGCTTTGCGTCTTATTAGATCTAGAGCAGCTAAAAACTTTAGCATTAGCTAAAAACTTTAGTTAAATTGACTGAAATAAAGACAGAGAGTGTGTATATAATTAAAATTAAATTTTCTTTTTGCCAATTGAAAGTGACTGAAAAATGTACAATAGCAGTACATGTATAATATTTATTTACATATATAGGCATTACGCCCAGCAGTGCAACTTTAATTCATTCTCCGTATTCACACGAAAACACTTGATGTTCTTTCTACTTTGCATAACAGGTATCCAAATAACGTGTGGTATCTCGGCGGTATTTGCCCTCTGTACGTTGGCCGTGTGGGGCGCCATCTGGGCGGACGGGCTTTCCTCACACCTTGCCTTCGCCTTCATTGCAGTTGGCGAGCTCGAAGCACGGTCACCTAGGCTTGGTTTCTCTTATTGGTATTAAATTATATTATTTTTGTAACTGATCGTTGGTATAAATAATGGTATATGATATAAATAACGCAATGAATAACTGCCGATTTTCAATTGTAGTTCCTCTTACTTTAAGAAGGTTTACAGTATTTGGTGATACAATTTGGTGTAGTGATAGTGTGTAATAGACCAATCTCGACTGAATCATTGTTTTGAATGCTGTTCGAAAGTAAAAAGGAAACGATAAATATGTACCGCTAGTTTATACACGACTTCGTAAGCGTGTAAATGAGTACAGAGAAAATTAAGTCTAGTGAATGAGTATAGTTTTTTTCAATAAATAAGTTCTTATTATTATTTAAATGACCACTGGTTAAATTTATCATTCATACTGAAGTATCACTTTGCCTAAATTCATGTTTGTTTGCTTAAGTGTGGAGGTGTGTATTTTGTAATTTATTCGATCTTCTCAATCTTTAGAAGCGCAATAAACTATGGTCAGTAAATTAATACTAGTACCAGAAAAGAGTATTGCACATTTTTTAATTTAGTGTTGTTGACAAAATTTGAGGGGTAACAATATATGTATATATTATACATATATTATTACTCCCTAATTTACTTTTAAAGATAATCTCTCTGGTTATTTGATTCGGAGTCAAAAAGTTCAACCGGAGTCAAAAAGTTCAAAGTTCATTCGGAGTCTAAAAGTTCAACTGGGTGAACTTGCTGTTGAGCAAGCTATATAAAGGTACACGGTCATGTGAGAATCATTTTTCCCACAAGTCTACCCTCGTGAACTTCAATATTTTTTGCCACTCATGTTTATGTCATGGCGAAGCAAACCTCGAAGAAAATCTGCTACATATTGTACTCGAAGGGGCAATCTGAAGGTATTTCACAAATACCTTCAGACAGAAAGGGTACGAATACAGAAAGGGTACCAATACAGAATCCCTTCAGGTATGTCCGCTTAATATCATGACCTCTATAATGTTGCAGTTTAAGACTGTCGCTTATGGCCTTCGCGATAAAGTTTATGATTTCGAACGTTATTGTTTCGAATTTCTTGATGCTTCAGGAAATATTTCACAACGTCGTCTCTGCTAACCGTTGAATTTGTATATTTGTATTTCATTGCTTTATTATAGATTGACTTGAATTACATGATTTTTATTAATTGGTATTTTCACTTGGTATTAAATATTTATTCATTCACCGAGAGGTTTTTAAAACTTTTTGATACTTTCATCATTGAAAGAGGATTTTATCGAATTTGATTTTTTATAGAATTGTGGGTTTTGGGATGTTAAAAAGTAGCTTTAATTTTCAAAATCTATTGTCTATCATTTCTGTAAAATATAATTTTTATGATAGAAGTTTTTTTAAACTTCTATTTTCTTACATATCTCCATGAAAAGAAAGATAACCAAGTAATTTTATCATTAATGTTTAGGCTGTAGAAATTATTAAAAATCCTCTCAATTTTCCCTACTGAAGATTTAATAAAGCGCTGAATGTTTTTTTAAATTCTATGGTATGCAACATTTTTGTTGATATTTTAATTATGGTTTTACTTTGAGAACCATATTTTATACATTTTTATCTTCTAATCATATCCTATATGGATACGATTTTTAATTTCGATTTCGTAAAATTTTAATAAGTTAATATAGCAATATGGAGAGTTATTATATAGGCATCCATTGCATAGATAAATTCAGATAGCAATGCGGAGAATCTTAAGAGTAGATTTAAATGAGAATCAGACAGAGCCTGATAGGATGAGCGTAAGATAATGATGGAAGGTTTATAATCGAGTCAAAACTTAGTTTTTCATACCACGTTTTACATCTCTTGTTTTCAACAATATACTTTAATGGTACCAAGTCATTATTATACTTTAAAGGTTCCAAGAATAAAAAATATATCTAACAATACCATTGATACTTCTTTAATAGTCTCAGTTTTTGAAAGATACGGATATAGAAATCCTTCAAGCAGTTTGTATAAGATAAAATAATCTTAAAATTGTCATTAGGAAATTTTGCCTGTTAATTAAACCAACTTGCTAACGACTATTTACCTCGTTAGAAAAAATAGTCTAAACAAAAAGGTTTCTTGTCAGATCTTTATTTGACAAATTTCTTGTAGCCAACTATATAAAAATGACTAAATAATATAGTTTTCAACGTAATTGATTTTATCAAAATGCTTCCAACCACATAGCTTTGTGGCTATTCTAATAAATTTTTCAAATTAGTGTACTGCCTCTCATCTAAGGTTTAGTATCATCAAATTTCGAAATCCATATGTAATCAAACGTTTTTAAAATCTCGTTATTATTACTTTAACTACTTTGTTTACATAATTTTGTCGTAGTTGTCGGTGATTTTAACAACTGCTTTGTTGAGTCTTATAAATATATTAAAATTTTTCACAGGCTTTTATATTGCTCCCAGAACTCATGGTAATTAACAAGTTGTGTGGTTTTAGGAAACCACGATGAAAGTGAAACTTTTTTTCAGATTGTAGGCATTTAATTGAGCATTTTTCGAAAGCTACTTGATTTAGGATTTTAAAAGTAATATTAACTTAAGACGTGAAAAAGGAAATGATAATAGTAGACAAGATATATAACTATGAATGTTTATTTTACTCTGCGTACTAAAGTACATAATACATAAATACATAAATAAATACAATGTTCGGTATGATATATATATACATATTAAAATATTAAAAACGTAGATCAATATTTATATAAATCATTGAATTATTTTAAATTTCGATTATTTGATAACTAACTTCATCTTCGCTTTGAGTCTCACAGTTTATAAATGTAAATAATATTTTGTTGTAACTAAAATAAGTATCGGTCTTTTCCTCGTTTATCGGGTTATTTGATTTATTAGCTATATTTGCGTCCATCGCGATCAAGTGACTATGAACATTTACATGAAAACACAGTTCAAATCATACAAATAACACGATGCACTTGCACGAAAATAAGTGAGAATGTAAACGCTGCACAGCTGATGAGAGCTATAGGTACCGCCATATTGGTTTCAGCTGCTCTGCCAAGCGCCTTTCACTTTACCCCCACTCCGCGGCCGACTGTAATGCGACATGCGATAGGTAAACGAAATATTCTGAGGCGATACAATAAAAGTTTCACTTTAATAAAAAGCAGAAGCCAATGTTTAATCCAAGCATTGAAGGGAAACACTACTTGTGGCTTTTGCCGAAGTTTATTGTGGAATTAAGTTTATTTCGGCTGTAATTGCTTTTGTAAAATATAAATTATTTTATGAGTGTTTTGAAGATTTGAAGTGTCAATTAAGAAATGTGGTTACCGTTAACTAAACTTAAATAATATCCATTAATTAGATATTTTTTTCCTATAACAGATGAAACTCCTTTTAAATATTATGTTCCTATTCATATCCACAATTAAATGGAACTATTTTATGTAGTATTATTTCTACTTTCTTTAAGTTCTTTACCACGAGCTAAGTTTCGTTGTATTACATCTTCAGGTGGGCTATTAGCAAAGATTAACGCCAAATATATTCAATACTTAAAATCTATACAAATATATAAGTCGCTGTATGAAATTTATTGCTTTATTTTGATATGAACCTCCCGAATAAATACGTGCGATTTTCTTTTTTTTTGAAAGCTCGAAATTTTTTTGAAAGCTCCATGTGGAGTGTTAATTAAAACTAAATCACTTTTGAAAATTCAAATAACCGGCCTGCCATGAAAACCAGTCAAGTATTTTTTCACTTTACCAACCAAATTGCTTTGAAGCGTCAATAAGTAAACAAAGTTTTCTACAAACACACCGAACACTGCATTCGATGTTGTCTATTCATTGCAATAGTATTCATTGCAAATAGTTTGCCGCATCTGACTGAACGTGAGTTTATGCTCGGGATTTTATTATAGAGACTAACATCTGTAAGACATAAAGATTACGAATTACAAATAATAAATAGTAATTACGCTTTGATTTATATATTAGTTATTTCTACGCTTTTTGATAAGGTATCATAACTAGGCAAATTCGTTACTAAATTCATGTCGTTTTTATCTGTCTCGGTTATATTACGTCACTGTCTATTAACCTAGTTTCTAAGTGCGATATTCCCCATCAACAAATATAAAGCGATATAATTTGATTTGCAAATTTTATCATTTTCAATGACAAATTATATTTTAACATTCAGTGAGATTTGTGGTTTGTCATGTCACTATTATATGTAGGTTGAAACTTTTCTCTTTATTTTTCATCTTCTTTACATCGTATCTAAATGACATTAAAAAAAAAGAGTTTGATGGTAAAATACTTTTGAAAAAAATAAACCCATTCAAGAAATATTCTAAACTCACAAATGCAAAGGTTTTTTAGTTGTTATTTAATAACTTTTAAATAATGCGCCGATACTTATCTAATTTTAGACACCAATAGAACTTATTGTACACCTGTAAAATAGTTTCTTTTTGAAAAAAAAATGGTACACTTC
This sequence comes from Druceiella hillmani, assembly GCA_039881145.1. Classification (NCBI taxonomy): domain Eukaryota; kingdom Metazoa; phylum Arthropoda; class Insecta; order Lepidoptera; family Hepialidae; genus Druceiella; species Druceiella hillmani. Next base: position 24,191,784 of record JAYKKI010000021.1, on the reverse strand, counting down.
TTTTAGATGTGAAACCTTTAATTGCTTGTGATTTTGGATGTGAATTCGTACATCGATACTCAGGGGAAGAATATGATGTCATCTTGCCCGTCATTAGAAACTGAGTCATGTGACTGAGTTTATTTTTTTTAGTTACCCTTGTTTAATTCACTTTTAACTACCTTCCATGTTTAAACAAATGCTTGTAAAGGAATCTGTATGTTGGCAGTGTGTCAATATCAGTTACACAAAGTAAACTTTTTATGTTGATGATGTTTGTAATTGATATATAAAAATAATAAAAATTAATTTGCTTCTAAATAAAAAGTATATCAGGTAAGCAAATTGTTTTGAAGCGTTCGGAATATCTCATTTTTCTTCCTGATATTATACAGAATTTTGTTCTTATTGCTAATTTGTTAAATATTTAAATATTGCAAATGATATTTGCTTGGTAAATTTACGAAATATGGTTAACTCGACTCTACTGAACCCATAACAACTTATTATGACTGTAAATATTGCATATAATGAATATGATTTGCAATACAATTATTACCATAAAACTCTATATATATATATATATATATATATATATATATATATATATATATATATATATATATATGTATGTATATATATGTAAATATATATACATATATATATATATATATATATATATATATATATATAAATTCACACATGTGGTAATGCTATATTAAACTATTTATATTTTATATACGTCTCCAGGTTGATCCTTTTATCGATATTCACCTCCATCGGCGCTGCAGCTCTGCTCTACGCTAGACAGTGGCTGCTCGAGAGAGAACCTCCACCGCCGAGTGCAGCAGTTAAGGACGATGCTGACGGTACCATCTTCCTCTACTGATGAGGGGAGTGAATAAAAATTTGCAGTGTGTTTAATTTAACTATAGACTTTTTTTAAACTGGTCTTATGTGTATGTTTGTTAAAAATAAAGTATAGAAAGTAAGTTTTGTTTAAGGTTTTGTATTTATTTATCTTAGATTAATTTAATTTCTTTCGTTGTATCTACTAAAAGTCTTTTTTAGGGTTATTTGATGAAAGGAAGTAGTCTTTCAATTTCGTCATCTTCATCTGTCGCCGTCTCAAAATTCTTGTAGTTTTAGATATATAAAAAAAGTAACATATCAAATGAGTGTTAGTATTTTTCCAGCATATATCAAAGAATGGCAATTTTAAATGAAATACGGTTTTATTTGCCATTTTTAATGTCACTAAACCAAACTAGGCTTATACTTTTCACAATATTGAAGTTAATAGTGACCTGTAATGTTACCTCTAATTTTATTCCGATATTGGCATAAAAATATGATAAAAACTCCAGATTCAGAATTAAATTATAGACGTCAAAGTTTTATTTATAAGCTTAATATTGGCAAAGAAACATTTCCGTTAACGAAGAATCTTTTTTATCGAATTATTTAGGTACTGACAAAAATTGGTCCTGGATTAATAACTACTCTGTTAATTAAAAAAATGACAGTAGATATGAAGACTCCATCGCCGACTTCTATTCCCGACTATGGTCGTGATTCCAGTACGCAGGAGTGTTAGGATTCCCAGAGTTACAGCAGGTAACCGTAAAAGACTATACCTGGCTATATATAATGTCAAGACATTGAAGTCTGACGTAGTCGTTGAACTGGAGATGAGTTCAATAAAATAAATTGGAACATCCTGGTACAATCGTTGAACCGAAGAAAGGGGTAGGATACGGTTGTTCTAAAGTCGGGAAATATGCTCTTCTTTAGAGAGGGTGACCCAAAGTCGCTAGGAAGTATAGCGTTTTGGCCAACGAAGTTCTGCGTAAAAACGTGTTGAAGCTAACCAGTGTATCATTACGGGTCGCATGCCTGATATTTAAGCAGAGGAATATGCGTCCACGTCAATACACGTAGATGAGAAGGTTGTAGCTATTTGTGAAGACATATATGAGGCTATCAATATCACCATCAAGATCCACTTCATTGTTATTATGGTTGATTTCAACACCAAGGTGTGAGACCAAGAAAGCGATGAAATTAATATCGGGCCAAAAATCTCCGAACACAGATGCTGGTATTGTTCTTAATGAACTCATTCTTCGGGAAAATGTCTCAGTCCAGCACTGATAATGCCAGGAACGAAATCGTTCAAAAAACCTCGACCAATCACAAAAGACGGTGATCAAAAACTCAAGAATTTCGCGAGGACAATAAGGAAAATGGACGATGAATGCTATCGGCCACAATAAGGGAATATTGAGGCAAAATTTTTACGAAATTTTCAAAAAGTGGCATTTTCCGTCATAGAATGTAAGGTTTCATAGGTGCCTCATACGATAGATGAGCTGTAATCAGGTCGTAAGAAACTGTAATGAAAAACTCCGGTACATGATAATCAGACCGTTATCACGAGCTTCTTCTGGTTGATGTTTTTTTTTTGGGGCGTATAGCTAACGCGATTATACCATGGCCATGGACAGTTATATTTGTAGTATGGAATTTATTTTTTATCGCTGCTAAAACACAAATCCTTTTATTTTTGTATCAGTTCAATAAAACAATCAACATCTCGACTGGCGTTCCTCACTAACGTTCGTCCAGATAGGAGGTATTATTTCTTAATAGATTTAGTTCGTCAATTTGGAAGAAATGATTTAGTATTGCTTAGAAACTGACGTCAAACCCTAACTAGTTCAATTATTTGTGAATGATTTCACAAAAAAAATAATTAAATGATTTTGAAAATTTAATTTAAAAATGTTATATTATTCCTATTTAGAATGAAAAGACCTCAGCATCTATACTCACCTAAGGCTCCATGATTTCGTTAGAAAATTGTAGTCCTGTATACATAGTCATGAATTCCAACAAAACCTTTACGAAGCAGCTGACTACTTGTCTTACAAGAAAAGGGCTTAATGTTTTATTAAATCTTCGTAGGCGATTACCACTTCACCCTGATGTCTGTAGATAATGACGGGCATTTTTCAAACCCATCAGCCATGCTTTGTCGAGACAAGCCATATACCATTATTACCGTTCGTTAAACTTTTGTTTTCAGACACAAACAGGAGGTCTTGACATTGATTAGATTTTTTTTGTTTATTATTTCGCCGGTAAGGATAGAGAGGGAGAATAACTAAACAGTAAGTCAAATGCTGAAGTCCTGGCTATCACATTTATCCATATACCTGCCGCATTATTTAAGCGTATTTACTATTCTATTTATATAATTTGTTGATTAGTACATAGGTCAATATTCCGGATCTAAATTTGCCATGATTTAATATGCAAGTTAGTAGTAAGAGCACTTAAAGATCGTGAATCATTGAGCATGCGTTAATCGTTGAAACCGGGTATGAATTTTTAAATTCCCAATTTGAATTAAATTGTTTTTAAGGTAATATATTAATATAATAATTTACTTGTTGTTTAAATTAATCTAAATTTGAATACTATTTATAAACTATAAGCCTTTGACAGACAGAAAGATGTAGGAATTTGTGACAGGGTTACCATATAAGAAGGCTTTTCTCGCACCATTTAATAAAAAATTGATAATTTAAATTTATTATGTGATATTATCACTATTATCAGAGCGCAAATAGGGCGAAATGATAGTTGCATATTAACAGAAAAACTTCAGAAGGCCTGAAATTTTGAATAAGAATATAGCTTACCCAAAATATTCTCATACTTGTAATACACCCAAAACTAATAAAAATTCGTTACGTACCTACATTTACCATTGTAGTATGATGACATGTAATCAAACTAAATTATTTATTTTGTTATTAATAGTGAAATTTTCAATTATGGAATATATTCCCCACTACCGGTTATAATATTTTTACACACTTCAGTTCGCTTGTGGACAACTAATTTGAATGGAACTGAATTAAACTCGGAGTTGAGAAAAATAACAAAGAATAGATTGTTACTAAGACTAGCTTCACCGGTTACACAAAGCCGGTGAATATTGACGTTTAATATGAAGAAGCAACATTAATTATTGGAACTGTCCTCGTTTCCAAAAACATGTTTTTATGCCTCAAATTTCAGTGTCCCCAAATTTCACGAATATTTTCCGCAATCTTGGAATTTCTTCACTAATATCAACTTTTAATCAAATTTTGGTTAATATTGAAATATTGATTTATTTTCTAGCGATAAAAATATCGGTCATAGATTATTTTTCTTCATCCATCTTTTTATTATGAATTGGCTTTGTTACTTATATCATGGACATATAGGCTTATAACCTATAAAGTAGAGAACTGTTTATAAATAGTATATTTTATGATAATTAATATATTATATTTTATGATAAAATAATTATATTATATTTTATGATAAAATACAGTGAAATTAATAATATATGTAATAACATAATTTCTATTAAATTAATTTTAAATTGTAGGCTTTTTGTAGGTAAACAAAGAAAAGAAATGAGGCAAATGTTTCGCAAATATTCGAGGACAACTTATTTTTTGGGCGAGTGCAGTTTCCATTAAAATTTTATTGTTATAAATGACTGTCAATGAGTTATATTGATTCAGGAATATTTCTAAAAATTTTATTACTATTTATCTATATCAATTATTTATCGTACGCTCATTAGCTTACGAATGCACAGAACCATTAAAATACTCTTGATTCGCTATGGCGTTCCTTAATATTTACCAATGAATTGCAACGTAGATGCACCATTTCATTCTAATAATTTTTACGTTACCATAGTTGACTTTATAATTTGCATTCACATGTGTCTCTTACACAATTTTTTTGTTTCATTAATGAGGATAACAAAGACGGTATGTTGCTTATAACGTACTCACGCCTTAAAAAAAATTCAGTGGGAAAAATTTATATAGGATACCGCAATTCTCATTGACGGTACAAAATATAATTTTGGGAAGTCTCTCATTTAATAAAATTTGGTAGCATCATTAAGAAAAAGCATGTTGCAAACAAGTCAACTGGAAAGAACTATTTTTTAATAAATATTAATTATATATTGTTTCCATATTGTAACTAAATAAAACTCTAATTTGTTTAAAATTGTAATTAGCGGAAAAAGATAGAAGTTCACATAAAAATTCTCTATCAAAATTTTCCTCAAACAACTCACAGCTATTTTTAATTTCATTTCAAAATTCAAGTTCAACCAAAAATAATCCTCTCAAATTATACATTTTATGGTGATATTGGATGGACAAATAAAAAAAAAATTTCTAATCTGTTAAATAATATGGGAAACCGTTATTAAATAATTACAAAAAAAAATTTCCTATGACCAGATAATATCATAATAAGTGATTATAATTTTATACAACACTTTAAACTGCAATATCGTCATTTATGCAATCAGAAGGTTAAACTTGGCAAATGAAAAAAAAAGACAGGCCGTTTCGAGTCATGGTCGTTAGTTGTGTAGATAGTGTGTTTTTTTGGAATGGAAGAAATAAACACAAAGTATTATTGGAAAATGTTAATTTTTTATTTTTAAACATGACTCTATTGAGCACAGGTCTGTTACAGGAAAAACATAATATACATATATGGCGAAAGTTATCTCATTGTTTGCATTCAGCGTAAAGGTATTTGCCCTTAATGAGATCATACGTTGGTTTTCGCTATATGGAGATGTTATACAGAATGGGACAAAAGGGTGTTGAGGGGTTCAAAGTGAAATTGAAAAACAACTAAAATTCGTACAATATTTTTTTTTGTATTTTTAAAAAATAGAAGTAATGGAATTTTCATGACTTAAAAATAATGTTTAAATGACGCCCCTCAGCTTCTTGACATTCTTGAAAACGAAGTCGCACATTCTGGAATAACCGGCAAAACGTTGTCCTAGGAATATTGTTAATTTCCCGGATAATGTTTCTCTTGAGTTGTTGTAAAGTTGTTGGACTGTTGTCGTACTCTACAGATTTAAGGTAGCCCCATAAAAATAATCACATGGAGTGAGATCTGGGCTACGTGGGGGCCATTCAATATTCCCACTTTGTGAAATGAGTTTTCCCGAGAAAATTTCATTCAAAAGGGCTATGGAGACCCTGACAGTATGGCATGTGGCACCATCTTGTTGGAACCATATCCTGGACGTATTCCCTTGATGTTCTTGCAAGGCCGGAATCAAGAACTCTCTTATCATATCGCAATAATTGTAGGCTCTTACTGTCACCGCGCAACCTCTTTCGTACTCGAAAAAGTATGGCCCGATAATACCGTTAGCCGATATTGCAGCCAAAACTACAAGCTTAGGGCTGTGAAGTGAACGTTCATGAAGTCGGCGGGGATTAGTTTCGGACCAGAATAGACAGTTTTGTTTTTTTAACGTGGCCGTCAAGATGAAAGTTGGCCTCGTCACTAAACATTACGTTGAAAAAGTTGTCAAAGCGGTTGAGCACTTCATTAACAAAGTTAAAGCGGTTACCGGCATTATCCGACTTCAATTCTTGCACAAGCTAGATTTTATAGGCTTTAAAATGTAAGTCACGTTTCAAAATTCACCTCAAACTTGTTCCCTTGACGTCCAAAGCCTGGTTTCTCTTACGAGTTGACTGTTGCGGATTTTGCTGAACAGAGACACGAACACGCTCCACTATGTCAGGCGTTCTCGCAGAGACTGGACATCCGCGATCCATTATTGTTACAGTGGACCCGGTTGTTTCGAACATTTTGATCCATTTCCGTATCACATTGGCGCTAGGACCTTCACAAATGTCGCGTAAACCGTATCCCTGTCGATACAACCGTCGCACAGTAATCATAGATTTGTTATTTTCATAATACACCCGGACAACAAAAAGTACACGGCGCTCCCGTGTACAGCTCCATGGCGACTAAATTCCAGGTAACTCGTCTATCAATATACCCTCCCGCCTCACCGCGCCACAAGCGTCCGAGAAATTAAAGATTAAAATCGGTAACACTCTTATGGTCCACCTGTATTTTTGACTTGAGAAAGAGTCTCTTTTTAAATTCTACATGGTCCAAATTATTTAGTCACGTACATTTTTTAAAATTGTTACTTGAGTTTTCTTCACTAATAGCAAGATATTAAGAAAAGTCGTCCGATTTTTTCCCATTCAATATAAATTACACACACACACAAAAGAGTACCTTTTTATAACCAACTCTACAATGTAGATAAATAACTTTGCATTGATAGACATATAAGCATGAAAGGATTTTACGGTTGCCGCTCAAAGTTGAGTGTAGACTTTATTCTGAACCTAAAATATTTGCACCATTATGTAAGATGACGGTGTTGAGAGCTGTAAAGTGTGTAGTAAATATTCATTGTTGCTCTATCCAAAGGCATTAAAAATAATCAGTCTCTAAAGAAAACGCCATAAATATTTTCCTGAAATAATTTCAAGTTGCGGCGCACCAATACTAATAATCGAACTTAAAGACGTATCCACGTTAAAAGATTGGTACACGTAAGTAGTTACGAATATAAAAAAAAAATTAAATAGGCAACTACGCTGTGGAAGGGTTACGTTAACAGACAATTACTCTCTTAACTCTCTTAACTCTTAACAATGTTACATATATGCAATGTTACATATATGTAATATAATAAGAGTAACATCTTAAAACTCTGTTAATGCCTTTGTTTGACTACAGAGTATATTACCCATATCTTACTAAGAATAGTCTTAACATAATTCTTCTAAGATAATAATAATATATAAGACCTTCTTCAAAATGAGTGAATACAATACATATTTGAATTGTAGAACATATGAACATATCTCTCAATTCAGAGAGCATCTTAAATGAATGGAAGTAAGCGATCGGCGTAATTTATATATGCATGTACTTCTTTATAAGATTTTGAATAATCCTAATTACCCAAAACATCTAAAAAGCAAATGTAGTTCCTTACCTGCCAGTGATCTAGGGCTAGGCTCTTAAAATCTGCTCATACTTATTTTTTGCAAAAATTCTCTTTTTCAGCTGCAAAACTTTAGAATCACGTGGATCCTGACATCAGGAACTCGCCCTTTGTAAATGTTTTTAAGATCGACCAAAAAATTCCTTTCTGTAATAATTCTTTATTACTATTTTTCCTAATTCCATCCTTGCTTTTCTCAATCGTATCATGCAAAAAAAATTAAATAATTTTTTTTGATATAGTGCTTTTACTTTAAAGAAAGTGATTTTGCATTAGGGTAAGTTTATAAACATATTTTACGGTCCACACATTAATAAATTTTCATGTTTAATCAATGTGATTGACTGCTAGATATAATGTAGCAATACATTCGTCAAATGTACTCCTGATTTTATATGTACATTTAAGTTTGAAAATAAAATAAATAAAATCCAAAACAACGTTTTGACAAACAACGTTTTAACAAAGCTTTTTAATAAATCAATACTTTACCAGGTATATTTCATTCTAAATTGTTTAGATTTGATTGCTAAGAATAATTATGCGTTTATTATTGAAAGCACACCACATCCAGATTTTTACTATTGAAGTAATTATAATCTCTCATTATGTTAAAAGGTCCAATTATTCTGAAGATATTGAAGGATACGGATGTGAATATGTATATTAAAATCGGTTCTTTTTGTAATAAATGTTATCATTACTTAAATTTTCCTCGATTAAGTTTTGTGCTCCTTTCATCACTTTGCCTTTTATTTTAATATTTACGTCTAGCGTTATCGTGAACATGAAGATATGTAAATATTTTATGTCGCGTCGTCATCCCGAAAATTAGACGAGTTCCAACTACGTCTGCAATTAACGATGCCAAATTTCTAATTATAACTTTATAAGCATGTAATTAGAGTAACATCGTTAATTATAGTTCTATATGTTATACATTTAATAATAATTTCATTAGAGCTTTAGCGCACAGTGTCATATGGCGCTTCACTATCGTTATATTAAATGTGCATGTAAAATGTTCACATCTTTTTTGTGGTTCCAGAGTTAAATGACAAAAACGGAGCTCTTATATTTTAGTCACATATTTTTGTCGGTCCACTTTTCACAGCATCGTAACTCTTTCAGTTTTAGAGTTATTATAATGAAATTTTAACAGCAAAATATAGTGGAATAATTGTAGGTAAATTCATAGAGATGACGAAAAATATTTTGTTATAAATATTTTTGAATACCTTTCTATAGGTGGAACTTAGGGATGGAATTATTATGTGGCATATTGTTACATATGTGGCCATATATGTGTGTTTATATATGTGGCTAATATGCCACATACTAATTTGAAGAGATCCTTTAAAAACCAACTATTTTCAGTATTACTTCTTGATTTACATTGCTATTAGTCTCCAAATAATTTAATATTATGTAATTTAAATAAATTATACAGAAAATACTTTAAATCGCTGTGCATATTTCGGTCAACTCGCTTTATCAAATTAAAGAGTATGTAGGTCACTAGGTTATTTTTCCAAACATGTAGAAGTATGCTACACGATATTTTTAAAAGGTGATATTTAAACATTTGCAATAATTCATTGGAATTGATAGGTATACTTAATTTTATAAGTTAAATTATACATGTACGGAAAATCAGAGTGAGAGTTTTATTTGTATTAATTTAAATTTAAATGCATAACAATCTCCATATTATAACACTTCAGATGATAGACTCAATTTTTCAAACTTACATCCCTTTTATAATTTAATAATTAATAATCCCACAAGTTAGTTTAAAGTTAAGTAGTCAGTTAAAACAAAACAAAATCATTAAAATGTCAACGAACTAAAGCAAAATACAATCTGGACTGAATTGAATGATTATTATTTGTAACGTGCCCCGTGAGCTCTGCCCATATGTAAAACACGTTTGATTCTGATTCTTTGAGCATGTTTGCTCCATTATGCAAAAAGGGAAGTTTGATAGCTTTTCGTATTTATAGAAAACAAATAACAAAACCTTTCAATGTGGACAACTCTTCATGGATGCCGAATATGTGGTGTACCGTATGTAATATCCGTACTTTGAAGCTCGCAAGTTATTTATAGTTAAGTTAGTGACGTCAATCAACATTAATAATATTGAAAGATATTAAGAAACTGTAATACATCAGTTTATAAATGAGTTTACGTAAGAAAAACGTGTAAATCCTAATGGGACTTTAGAGCGTCAGACGTGTAAACCACTAATATATAATATTAACTACATAAAACCATTAAATAGTCGCCCCAATTTTACAATTTTCTGATTTAAAAATAGTAATACAAAACTATTATAGCTTTAACGTTCCAATTCATGAAATAATTGGTAATTTTTTATATTGCAGCATATTCTTTAACAATGAAAGTCAAAACGAAATTTTCTAATAACTTTGAACTTTTGTATTTTGTGAAATAATTTTTTTGCCAAGTCAGTGAAAGGTGCATAATTTTTGGATTTCGTTTCCGTTTTCTTCGTTTCTTCGTTTCCGTTTCCTTGTATTTCTATTAATTTCATTGTCTGCCTATTGCTTGTAAATACGGCTTATATGTATGAAAATCATTTTGACTTGTCGATTCATGACAGAGTAATCAAGATTCCGAAAGGTCACAGACCTTTTGTTTCATGTCAACGCAACATCACCCCATAGAGTGAGAACTTAACAGTTTGGTTTTTTAAAATTTGGAAGTAAAGTTCAATTTGTAATTTTCTTTATTAATATACTTTGTGATATATAGAAGTTCTAAATGACGACCAGCTCCTTCTAACTTAAATAATCTGAAACAAATTGTTGAAACATTAGAATCTTAAAATAAAATTATTTCGTTTTATTTAAACCAACTTGTACATGGACTTGAACGGTTTTTTCTCATTATTTTCTTTATTCCGGTCGATATTGTGCATTGCACAACTTACTTGTGAACTGAGATGCTTCAGAAATAAGTAACGTGGCAACATAAAAATATTAATTAGTAATATATAATAATATAAATCTGTGCTCTCTATAATTTATCATTTATATGTATGTTTCTACCTGTACTGCCGACTTCTATAATCAACGTGACAAAATAATAGCAGTTTTTCAACAATTAACATTTTAAAGAGATATGTTCGATCAATTAAATTATATACTGTTATATAAATTTAATTTTGGCATTCGAATATTGGTCTTACTCGTGTATTTTTCGTCTAAATTATTTTCCAGAAAATATTTTAAAAATTTCCATGAGCAACGTTTCCCAAAATAAATCTCGCAAACCACGAAGTGTATAAATTAAGGTAATTTTGGCGATGTGTATAACAAGGAAACGCGCTTCGCAAGCAAAGACAAATTCCAGTTTCCTACAATTTACGCCAGAAACACGTCGCACTTAGTAAAATTCCGGTAGTGTTTATATGCTCACAGAACGGACTACGTATACAAGAGAAATACGCACCGACTAATTAAGTTTCGTTCTTTCATTTGTTCATAAATTTATTTATTTCTAAATTTGTATATATACTCCGCATAATTTCGTTGATTCCTTCCATTCAATTACTAAGTATACAAAAATCTATATATACATACACACACACACACACACACACACACACACACATATATATATATATATATATATATATAATATGGATACATATAATTTGCAATTAGCAGAGTTAACAAAAAAACAGAAAATATTTTTACATGATTATTACTAACAACTTGAAATGTTTGAATGTTAAATTTTCATACATAATTATTTGGAAGTTATGTCAAGTATTTATTTTCCAATTCGAAATTAAATCCAAAAGATAAAAAAACAGTGTGAAAACTAGTCGTATAAAAGATTCAAACTATCCATTTGAACGAATATTCTTATTAGTAATAAACACCCGACATTGAAAATGATTTACGTTTACAAAAATTTTAAACAATATTATGAAACAGAACCATAGAGTTAATTTCATTCTAAATTTAAATTATAAGTTGGTCTAGCTAGTTATTGCTATTTTTTTGTTATCAATAATACTACGATGTCACTTTTTTTTGTAAAACAAATAACTACTTTTCAACTAATTTGCTTTATTTTTGTCCTCATGGATCAGACAAATATTATGTGCTATGTTTTAAAATAAAATATGGCACATAATATTTAATGCAAATACGTTACATAGATAAATGAACTATACGTTTGTGAGGTGGAAGGAAGTGCTATTTTAATTGGATAATTTGTTTTTTATTACTTTCATGTCGTGAAAGAAAACCCGTTGAGAAACGCCATGTAGCGCACATCGACGTCCTATATTCGTGTGAATATTTAACACTGTGCAGGTTTTACTTTCTTTGTTGTTATCAATGTTAACTTTGATGACTAATAAACTCTCTATATTTGTCAGACGAATTCTGAAGTATTTAAACAATTTCTGGAATATCTCGAGTAAGACATATTAAGAAGCGCAGCGTTCGAACTTCTCTTAGGTTATTAACTGAGTTTTGGCGAATAAAGAACAAACCAAATATAGAAATTGAACAAAAATACTTAGAAACAATTTGCTTCATGGTTTACAATTAGAGCGAAAGCGAAGGAGCATTGGTTCTCCTTGGAGCTCTCCTATAACAAAGTCAAGTATTGGTTCCAAAGATCTATAAAGAAGCCAAGCATTTTTTCCAAAAAACAATTGACGTCTTCGATAATGCGATCTCTCTATTTAAATGTAGGAAAATTAAAAAAAAACCTCACTGAAAGGGACCCCAGTTTAAGTTTGTATGTAGAGCTAATTACTTATTTAATATAATAATTGCAGTATGAGGGCTCTCACACTGCAAATGGAAAACAACTTCATACTTTGGGTAAGAAAATTGTATATATGACTTTCATATGAAATGATGGACTGAAATTATACTTGGGAACTGAGATATCGGCTCTATTAATTGCCAATCAAATATTTACATTATACGCGGAAGCCTTCGAAATATTTCTTTGTAAATAAAGTTTAAATTCTTTTAAGCACGAAGTTTTCTACATTTTGTTTTAAATTAAGTTACTGAATATTAATGATAAGGTGATTAAGTAAACATGCGATTAAACCTAACTAAAGTGGCGGATAATTGGAAAGAGCATTCCACCAAGTCCATTCAATAACGAGGTCTAGTATTGCGTCTGCGCTGATATATCTAGTAAGCAAGTGATCCTAGAATTGGAGAGAAAACCATCTTGTTTATATTAAAGGAGTTTCAGGTATCATAATGGTTTCTGAAAAACCATTTTCGACATGACTGACAAGCGGCGTTGAATTTTATGGAGATAACAGTGTACAAATAATATTCAAATTTATGCATTTTATTACATACATCAATTCTTCTCGGCAATAGAATTCTCCAGTTAAATTGTGTGTGTGTGTGTATGTGAATGGCGGTAAATGATATCCAGCTCGCTGGTAGTTTCTTTAGTGTATTATTTATGCAATTGCCACTAACTGCAATTTGGTTATATTTTTCAAATCGGAATCTATTATTTATAATAAATAAAGTCCTAAAATAAATTATATAAAACGGAATTTACAAAAAAGATCAACAGTTTTACTGTTAAAATATGCAGTGAAATATTGACCGGAATTATTGGGATAATCATCTATTTAATTGTTTTAAAAAGATAAACAAAATATAATCACAAGTTATAAAGGTTTACAAACATTTACCATAAAATGAAATTTAAAAATACTAAAATTATGTGAAATATAAATTGAAGCCAATAATTAACTTTTTCAGAATAATATGAAAGTATATTAGGATATGCTAGTCAAATTTTTGTGTAGAAATCACTAAAGCAGTTAACGTTTTTTGCTTTTGCAGTTAACGTTTAAATATAGTCCTCTAAATTGTGTAATTTTAGAATTTTTAATTTTCATTTCATAGTTACACCCATGAAATTTTTTTTGTTACTATATTTAGCAACAGATTAATTTTGTTTTGAGAATAAGTGAATTGAATGGAAAAGAAATAACCATAAGTAATACCTCTCAGATACATGATATTTGTTATTTGTATTTATTTCTTTTTTTTAGTCTAAGATGCACTACGAGGTTTCTGTGTACATTCATGTACATATAAATCGTTAAGTAATATTGTTACGCTTCTGAAATAAATTAAAATATTACTGCTAATTTTATATAGTTTAATAAAACTAATATATACACCATATATTAGTTCTATTAAACTATATAAAGTTAGCAGTAATATTTTCACTGCTCAAATATGGCCCATAATTTCTTTCAGAAGCGTAACAATATTATTAATTTCCCAAAATAATATTCATAACTTTTATAATAAATATTCATAACAAAAACATATTCATAACGTTTGTATTATTCATAATTTTTTTACTAAAAATTGACTGCCGTAAAAGTTCAAAACGATTATTCATTGCGTAAAGTACTGTTTTGGGGCTCGTTAGGACAAAAGGATAAAGAACATAGAGCAAACACACAACGACCAGCTACATATTACATTTCACATATTGAACGATCGAGAACGAAATCGTAGAAAAGGGAACGCTACAGACGTGAAAATATATAACGCGTTAATCATTAGAAAAATGATGCCACACGGCTATGCTACATCTGCAAAACGAACCTTAAGGTACTATGACAAATTATTGTTGAAATATGAAAGTTAATCATTTAAATCCTCATAAAGACAATGGCGTTCTATTAGACACATTTATAGGGAAACTTATTAAATACGAGTTCATTACACTATTCACTAATATTAATATGTTTTTTCACAATGTGAAATTCTCAAAAAGTGCGAAAGTCATCGCTATAATTTTCACGTAAAATTTAGATGAAGTTCTTGTAAAACGTTTTTCCATAATTTTGAATTAATCAGTTTCGGTGGTGGCCGCGACATGTTTTTGTGAACAATTTTAGCAATAAAAAGAAAAATTTTATGTGAAATTCCGGAAAAAATTGTTTTTGGAATCCTTACAACTCAACAAAAGGCTCATGAGAAAAACGATTTCAATAGACATACCGACGGATACACGATTGTCTTACCAGAGTCCGAGTTCTTTGGTTTTATGTTATAGGAACTAAAAACAAACAAACAAGTGGCTCCGAGTAGAGCTTATGTGTACCATAAGCTCTACTCGTAAATATAAAATAAAGCGATTAAGAGACCAAAAAAAACACGTATGCAATATAAATCGACAATATTTTTAGATCATATTATTTAAAATAACGCCATTAACAAAAAGAACTTGTCTTTGTTTTAATGCTAATTGTATCACATTAGGTTGAAGTACAAAAATAATGCAGTATTTGTATTGAATGCCAGTGGTCATCCCTCTATGCCATTTTTCACGAAAACAGAGCTGTAATGAAATGAGATATCGCCATGAAGCAAAAATGCGAGGATATGTAATAAATATAAAATCATGAAACAATCTGAAAATTTCATTGCATTAAAATGTAATCGGGGATAAGTTGAGATTTGTTTTTATTTCTGTTTACTTCATTCTACGGTGATAGTGAAATGTGTCCCTGACATACAACAATAACCGATAAATGGACCGATGCAGTCTCGATGACTTTGTATTTATTCGATTTCATATTTCTATTGAAGAAAATATTAATATTATGTTTATATTCTTATGTACAAGATTCAGTAGGTTGAAAAAAGTAGTGGACAAGTACTTGCAGTTAATTACGGCAAAATAAAATGTATAATTCCAGTGTGTAGTTTCTTCTTCGAATAAGGACAATTTTTTTTCAAATTTAGCTGAACTTCATTTCGATAATATATTCTTTTTAAAAATTGGAAGCTGAAGATTCGTTATTTTTTCTAATTTATTCGGAGACATTATGACTATAAACATTTTTTATTTGCAAATATCAATGAAATGATCATTTGCTGTCATCAAAGATTCGGAAAGCGAGCTAAAACCAAATATTGGCGTCTCCCTCTTAGAAGTGAAGATAAATTCTATTAAAACTGAGATTGCATGTCGCAAAGGTAAAACGCAGCTCTCGTTTTAAGATTTCTTTATCGACCAAGTTTAAATGATAACTGATAAAGCGGAGATATTTTTTATATCAATATGAGCTAATAATGCAGAGATTTTATCTTATCCGGAAAAATCACTCAAGATTTTCATTGTCAACGTTAGATCAATGAATTTAAGTGAATATCTTTTGATTTCAAACGATTGGAATTTAGTTGCTGAGTTATGACCTAATAATAATTTGTTAAAACGACTATTGTTATTAATTAGTTAATTTATATCATATTTGTAGATCAATTCAATGTGTAAATGTCTTTTACGGGATTACAATTCAGACTACTCACGAAATGTTGTCAGTTTGAGTCGATTTTAGTTTTTTGTCCATAAATAAGATAATCAACAAGTTCCATTAGTATGGACCTAGTATACTTTGACCGGAAATATTGCGATCAGTTGACACATCAATGAAATGTTTAGGTGTTTTTTATTAATAAAATAATGAGATCGCAAAGCGGTGTGGTCCTTAATCGACTCAAGAAATCTGTTCAGCTTCAACCTGTGCAACGATACATTTGACGAACCTATTGTTATCTTAGCGGTCTCTTCAAGTGCACCAAAGCATTATATGTAGAACTGTGAGCAGAACTCTCACTATGAGGTTTCTGTTCATAGTTAAATGCTTGTAAACATTTAAGGGTACATAATATTGCTAATTGAACTCTTCATAATTATTTATTTTTTAATTTAAATATATTACTGTTAACAGGCGTAAAACAAACTTATTATAAAATATATAATTCAATGTGGAATTAGAAACCAAATTTTTGGATTTTTTCCTTGACTTGCCCTGTACTATATCGATTTTCATGATTGTAGATCGGCTGGAAGTACTCCATAAGTTTTGATGATCAGCAATAAGACTATGGTGTAAAAGGGGGCCATATTTTTTATCATGCATGAACAAAAGAACTTCAGAATTTTAAAATAATGTACGGTTATAGATCTCGATGTAGCATAATAATTTCAACTTGGTTTTTCCAGCCGTTTATCTTGCAGGTGAATACGTTGAAGGTGTATATGTTACACCTAGAAGTAAAGAAGGGTGTTGAAGTACGAGGTAGCATAAGTAGTACCAAATATGTGGAATTGTCTCTTTCACTCTTATTGTTGTTTTTCGTTATTATCTCTTTGGAAAGGTAAATTACTATTGTTTAATCGTGTCTTGTTTCTCAAAAAATTAAACACGGTTATGGGCATAGTCATAATTAAATTTCGCTATAATTTTTTCATTTTAAAATTTGCTATTGGAAATATCTTGTATTATTATGATGATATTACGCCGTGAACATGCGAAAAAATAACAATTTCACTTAACAGTATCTTTATAAAGCTAGCAGAACTTATAATTTATCTATAACTATACTTTTAATTTATCTATAACTCGATTTTATAGAAATAAATTTTCGGAGTGCTGACGAAAATAATTACCGTCAACAAGTTCTGGGCACGACAAACAGTTGACTGAGTCAAGTCTGTCCTACTTTAGAATGAGTCGATAAGATCAGGTATCACTAAAATGAGAATTTAGTTACTGGGTGTGGTTAAGGCGGAGTTTCTCTTAAGGATAAATTAGTGATCTCTTAATTATAATATTATATCTCCATGAGAACAAACGTAATCATTTTTATTGCAGAAGTTCACGAAATCTCTAAAGTAAAAAACTGCAAAATTTTGTAAAAATCCGTCTTGTGACTTTCGAGCGATGTGCAACCAAACACGACCTCGTTAACTTTTTATTACATGTACAGACTTACGCACTAATGCTCCGGTGTAATGTTTTAGTCAATACGTTAAATTATAACAAAGTTATTTGCCACCTTTATAACTTTTTAGGACTAAAATTGTTAACAATTATAATATTTTGCATTAAACCGATCGCAGGCGTTATACGTTCAATTGCATTATAGGTTGCAGGTTTAACTAACATTAAGTACACTGAAAAACGCGTCAGTAATATAAGCATTCATGACCAAAAATAACCCAATTTAACATGAAAGTTTCGTCAGTAATTTGCATCGATATATTTTCCATAAAATGAAAGAAATCTTACAATCGACCATACAATTAAGGGAGGTTATAATTTTTTCTCAAATAGAGGTTTGGTTCAAAGCATATCTGCATTTTATTCTTGACAGTTTTTTGTCACAACAATTTCCACTTAGAAAATATTAGTTGAGTTTTTCTTTCCATTTTCTTCCATTTTCCTTTCTTTTCATGTCTTGGTCCTTTTGATTTCTTTTCTCAACGATTGTATTTACATCAATTAAGATTTTTCTGAAGAGAAAAAGTGTTACCAGTGCAGAGTATTTGTTATCACGCTTTCTAAAGCGTGTCAGAGTTCTGTATCAAAAGTATGTCTGATTTCGGCTACGTTAGGGTAAATCTATTGTAAATGTAATACTTTAAAAGAGCGGCATTATGAGGTATAACTTTAAAAATTGCTGAAGATATGAAGTTGGTAATCTTTTTAATTCCATCAAAGGCGTCGTAAAGTCTACTCAAGTCATGGTGATTCATTGTGTCACAGTTGCTGGAAATGTACAATGATAAGGTTCTTTTTTGTTCTTGAAATCATTGGTACATATAAAATATACACTTCATTCAAGTACTCACATCGTGTATAAGTATGTTTTAGAAAATTGAGCTCACTCTAGATTTGAAAAAAAATTTCTTGAGCCTGAGTGGAATGGCTAAATTGTGTAACAATTATTTTTGCCAATGTTAAAGCTTCGCTGACGTTTCCATGCATTTTCAATGAATTATTTATGGCAAGTTTTAATGTATGGATAACACACTATTTCCCAGTGCATGGGTTACTATGCTAGGTTCATTATCCCTAACTATCACATGAATTACCAAATCAATTTTTCAACGGGAACCGTACAGAATTACTCAGGTGACGCATATACGTCAGTTACAGGTCTTTCTTCCTAGAAACTATTTGACTTCTAAAGTTTAAATTTCACATAGTAAAGAAGTTTAGGGTCCGTATATTACTAGCAACTGAAATGCTTCAATGTTAAATTTTCATACATAATTATTTGGAAATTATGTCAAGTACTTACTAACTATATGTTAGTGAAGTGGAAGTGCCATCTTAATTGAATAATTAGCTTTATGCTATTTTCATATTGTGAAAGAAACCCGTTACTTAATCTGTGAGAAGGTGTGAAAAGCGCACATAGACAACCTACATTCGTTTAAAAATCACAACACTGTGCTTGTTTTACTTTCTTTATTATAATTAATATTACCGCTGAAGACTAATGGACTCGCCAGTTTAGTCAAATGAATTCTGAGATGTTTCAGAAATTTCTGGAAAACCTCGGGTAAGATGTAAAAAGAGTGCAGTGTTCGAACTTCTTTTAGAATATTAACTGAGTTTTAGTAAATAAAGAACAAATAAAATATAGAAATTTAATAAAAATACTTGAAAAATTTTGCATCGTGGTTTAAATTTAGAGCAAAAAGCGAAGGAGTACCATTGGCAACAATGCTCTTCTATAATAAAGTATTGATTATAAAGATCTATAATGAAGTCAAGCATTAGTTCCAAAAACATTTTGATATCTTGAAAAATGTGATCTCTCAATTTAAATGCAGAAAAATTAAAAAATCTCATTGAAAAGGACCCCAGGTTAAGTTTGTAGGTAGAGCTAATTACTTATAATTACATTTATAAATACATAATCTAATAATATATAATTCGAGTATGAGGGCTCTCATACTCCAAAGGGAAAACAACTTCATGTTTTGGGTAAGAAGTAAAAATGTTCTGGTTGGCTCTCATATGATCCGACACTGGAGAACTGAAATGATACTAGGGAATGAGATAGTGCGTCTATTAATAGCTAATCTAATATTTACATTGAAAGCGGAAGTATTTTAAAGCACTAAATTTTCTACATTTTGATTTGAAATTAAATAAGTTACTTAATATTGATAAGAGGCGACGACTTACGCCATACTTTTTAATTTTATAATAATTAAGTAAACGTGCGATTAAGCCTAATAAAGTGGCGGATAATTGGAAAGAGCATTCCACCAAGTCCATTCAATAACGGGGTCTAGTATTGCATCTGCGCTGATATATCCAGTAAGCAAGTGATCCTAGAATTGGAGAGAAAACCATCTTATGTTTAAGTTAAAGGAGTATCAGGTATCATAATGGTTTCTGAAAAATCATTTTCGACATGACTGACAAGCGGCATTGAATTTTATGAAGATAACGGTGTACAAATAATATTCAAATTTATGCATTTTATTACATACATCAATTCATCTCGGCAATAGAACTGTAGAAATGAACTATCCAGTTAAACTGTGTGTGTGAATAGCAGTAAATGGTACTGAGCTCGCTGGCCGTTGCTTTAGTGTGTTATTTATAAAATTGCATGCTAACTGCAATTTTGTTAAATCTATTATTTACGATAAATAAAGTTCTAAATAAAGTACTGAATACGGAATTTACAAAAAAGTCAACAGTTACACTGGTAAAATGTGCGGAGAAATATTGGCCGGAATTATTTGGATAATAATAATAATTATAATACATTTTTATTTCAGATTTTTACATCCATATAATGTTAGAAGGTATAATAGCAAACTTACAAACTAATGTTAGTGATAATAATATAATAATAATAAGTAAATAGCAACCCGGTTGGAGACCCCGATGATGGTGACCGGCTATACGACTGCGTGCAGCCGCATCCACCGAGCCAGCACCGGAGAGTCCCACCCGTCTGCTAGCGCGCGCAGGATGTTATTGGGACTGCTGCGCGTACCGTGCATAATGGAAGCGCACCGTTTGCGTATAATGCTCGCAAACCCGTCTGTGTCAGCCAAAGCGAACATCGCGGAGGCACTACAGTAACGCGGCAGTCCCACCAACACCCGGAACGCATTATTACATTGCATACGCAGGTCGCTGTATGTCCGCTGCGTAAAGTTGACCCACAGGCTGCAGGTGTAAAATGATTGACAATATGCTTTAAAAAGCGCAGTTTTGACAGTACCTGTGCACCATGAAAACCTGCGGGCGAACATATTGCATCGGACAGACAGCGCCCTGCGCTCTCTTTCAACATCCTTATCGTCCTTAAGGTCCTCGGTGACCCAGTGGCCCAAGTATTTAAATTCCTCAACTTTCTTTAGAACTGTACCACAGAGAGTGAAATTAGGGACAAAAGTGCATCGATTGTTGTCCGGCCTCAAAATCTTTATTTCACTTTTCTTCGTATGGTATTTCAACCCATGGGTCACCACGTAGGACTCACAAACACTTTTTAACAGCCTTCGTAGTGCACCAATCGATGGGCTCAGCAACACCATATCGTCTGCGTAGTTGATGTTATTTACACATACTCCATCTATGTGACATCCGACACCGGTGCTGCTGAGCTCACCGATCAGTCGGTTGACATACAAGCTGAAGAGGGTGGGAGAGGTCAATTCCCCATGCCTCACACCACAATCCAGCCCGTATTCACACGAGAGACGTATCTACATAGTTGTACTAAAAAAATCAATATATAATTACAAGTATTTATAAAGGTTTACAAAATTTTGGGATAAAATAAAAGTTAAAAATACTAAAGTTATGTTAAATATAAACTGAAACCAATAATAAAACGAAAGTTAAAAATACTAAATTTATGTCAAATATAAATTGAAACCAATAATAAAATAAAAGTTAAAAATACTAAAGTTATGTCAAATATAAACTGAAACCAATAATAAAATAAAAGTTAAAAATACTAAAATTATGTTAAATATAAACTGAAACCAATAATAAAGTAAAAGTTAAAAATACTAAAGCTATGTTAAATATAAACTGAAACCAATAATAAAATAAAAGTTAAAAATACTAAAGTTATGTTAAATATAAACTGAAACCAACAATAAAGTAAAAGTATATTAGGATAAATTCACCAAATATTTTGTACAGAAATCATTGAATTTTGCAGTTAACGTTTGAATATAATCTTCTAAAGTGTGTAACTTTAAAATTTTAACATTTTTAAATTTCTATTGCGTGCATATATCCACGAACATTTTTTTCCGTTCTCTTTTTAACAACAAATAAATTTTATTTCAAAAATAAGGGAAATGAATAAAAAAGAATTAAGTATGACTACGTCAGGTACGTGATCGTGTTATTTACTCATTTCTTTTTTGAATAGAGCACCCAGTACGAGGAATCCATACACATTTATTAGCATATAAATCGTTAAGGCTATATATATATATATATATATATATATATATACATACATTCTGTTGAACTTTTTGCAGCCATTAACACTATTTTAACTTAACAAATGTAGCCTAGAATAAATTTCAAAGACGTAAAAATATAATTATTTACCCAAAAATACTATGGTTTCATTGTTTATAACTTTTTTCCTATAAATAGGACAGCGTCAAGTGAATGATATTTATTGTGTAAAGTATTATTTTGGGGCTCATTAGAATAAAAGGATTACATCTGGCAAACACACAATTACTAGCCGCACATTACACATAATACATTGAACGAGCGAGAACGAATTGGTGGGAAAGGGAACATGTCAGATGTGAAAGTGTGTAACGCGTTAATCTTTAGCAAAATTATACTTGCCAACAGTACTGGATCGGCGAAACTGAACATAAGGTAAAAGACTACGCCTAATTTGAAGGTTATGCAACAAACGGTTTCTGGTACTGCACAGTACGTATTAAATATAACCTAAAATAGTAAATCTGAGTAAAACTTTGAAATAAAACTTGAAATTCCGAAAGCTAATATTTAAATGCTCTTGAAAACACTGATTTCTATTATATACGTTATGTCGCAAATAAGAACCTGTTCAGTACGAGTAGAACAAGTGCTACAAAAATTCCGGTTACACGTAGATACTTATAAATATTTAGGGATAAGCAAAATTTTCATTAAATTATTCACAAATATTAATATATTTTTTCACAATGTAAAATTATCAAAAGTATGAGAGTGATCGCTATTGCTTTCTGGTAAAATTTAAATGAACTTGTAGTGAAGCCTTATTTCATAATTTTGAGTTTAATGTTTTTGTGGACAATCTTAGCAAAGTCTCCAGAATAATTATAAATATAATTCTAAAAAATTTGTTTTTGGAATCCTTAAAACTCAACGAACGACTTCTAAGAAAAATCATTTCAATAGAGACACATACGGTCGAATACTTGTTTGTCTTACGAGAGTTCTAATTTTTTCGTTTTGGGATATAGGAACTAAAAACGAACATTGAATGTGGCCCCGGGTAGCGCATACATGCAAATAATAAAGAAAGAGATTGAGAGACGGAAACAGCACGTGTACAATGGAGATAGAAGTAATGAGAACAAGACAATTACTTGTCTTTTGGCGGTATTTTTATAGCAAATTATTAAAATAACGCATCAGAATGAAAGTACTTATTTTTGCTTTATTCCTAATTAATTAATTACACATTAGGTTTTAGTACAAATATAATGTAGTATTTATATCTAAAGCTAGAGATATGCTAAACCAGAGCTATTATAAAATGAGATGTAGCTACAAAAAATAAAAATGCTACCATATATTATAAATGTAAAACCATGAAAAAATGTGAAGGTTTCATTGTATTAGAACGTAATTGAGAAAATGTTTTGTTTTTAAATGTTTTTTAAATTATTTTTAAACGTTATTTGTTTTTATTTCTATTCACTTCATTGTACATTTATAGCGAGATGTGTTCTTGATATATGACAATAACATATCAATACCTGCGTATTTATTCGATTTCACATTCCGATTTAAGAAAATATTAATATTACATTTATATTCTTTTATACTTATACCGTAGAATCAGTAGGTTGATAAAAAAGTAGTGTACTACTACCTAATTACGTGAAAATAAAATTTATGATTCCGATGAGTAGTTTCTTCTTCGAATAAGGAAAATTATTTTCACGTTTAGCCGAGTTTCATTACGATAATAAATTCTTTATAATAATTAGAAGCTGAAGATTCATTATTTTTTGTAATTTATTCGGAAACATTATGAGAATAAAACTGTTTTTTTTTTAAATTATAAATGAAATGGTCACCAACCCTCCCAAATACGAAACGAAATATTGAAGCGTTGCCGCCTTTTGAAATTAAGTTAAAATAAATTCAATAAAATTGAGATTGCAGGTCGCGTAAGTCAAAGCGCAGCTCTCGTTTTAAGAAGTCGTTATCGTTCAAGTTTAAACGATAACTGATAAGCAGAAATATATGTGCTAATAATGCAATGATTTTATCTTATCGAGAAAAAATCACTGAACTTTTTCATTGTCAATGTTCGGTCAGTTGATTTAAGTGACTATATATATATTTTTATTCTAAATAATGCACTAAAAATAATTTGCTAAAACGATTAATTAGTTAATTTATATGATACATTACGAATGTATTTGTATATCAATTCCGGAGAATGATTAAATGTCTTTTATGTGATTAGAAATCGAACTACTTATGAGACGTTGTCGGTTCGGGTCGATTTTTAGTTTTCTGTCCATAAAGAATATAATCAACAAGTTTCATCAGTATTGACTTGGTATATTATCTTGACTGGAAATATCGCGATCAGTTGACACATCAATGAAATGTTTGTATTTTCTATTAATAAAGTAATGGAATCGCAAAGCAGTGTGGTCCTTAGTCGACTCAAGAAAACTGTTCAGCTTCAACTTGTACAACAATACACTTGACGAACTTATTGTTACCTTAGCGATCTTTTCAAATCAACCAAAGCCTTATGAGTAGAACTCGCACTACAAGGGTTCCGTACATATTTAAGTACCTACTTATAAACATTTAAAGGTACATAATATTGTTAACTAAATTTAAAAAAAGCATTTATTTTTCACGACGTTAATATGTATATTGATATTCACAGGAGTAAAAGCCAACTAATTATAAAAATATATAATTCAACATAGAATTGGAAACCATTGATTTTTGGATTGTTTCCTTTATTAGCGCTGCATTATATCGATTTTCAAGACCAAACGTCTACTGGAAGTTCTATATAACTTTTGATGATAAGCGCGTAAAACTATAGTGAAAAAAAAAATGTTTTAGTGGGACATGTTTTTTGGTATGCGTGAACCAAAGAACTGCAACTTTTTGAAATAATGTAAGCTTATAGGTTATACATTTTCCTCAAATAGAGTTTTCGTGCAAGGCTTGTTTGCATTTTATTCAGATGAATATACTATAAAATCGTGCACAAGCACCAACACGGTTGTTTTATTAAATGTTTGCTTTCAAACTAAAATTAATCCTTTACTCACTATTTACAACAACTTATGCGATATATATGTATAAAAATGATGTCTAATTATTCAACATAACTGCCACACTATACGCAATATTAAAGGGGAAATGAGTTTTTCAAAGGATTTACGGTGCATGAAAACTCAAAAATTGTGCTCTAATTTTTGTGATTACGAACAAGTTGTTTGGAAGGTAATTAAAACGTAACGATAGTAAGAGTTAACGAAAGTAGTATTGCGTATAACATTATGTTAACAAAAGTAGTATTAAAACATTTATAAAAATTCAATACTGACATGTTATAAACAGATTATCACCAATGAATAATATTTTATTTAACAGTAATGAAACATTTCTCAGTTATTGAATTTAAGTTAGATATAAAAATGATATACCAATTTTTAGACTTTCGAACCCGACGGACAATTATTGCAACGTTGTCGCCCATCCTTATATCAAGGGTTCTAGCTTCTCGAAGAAATAAAACGGGAGCTTAAATTACACGTAAGAAGTAGATACATAACTTTGCTTCAAAACTGAGAATATTTTCAAAATTAAATAAAATTTTCTTCCAGGGAAGTGTCTATTTAAGCGAAAGTGTATGTATACCATACAGAATTATAAAAAAAAATATTTAGATTTTTCAAGTGCCGTGGTCTCTTGGTTATTTTTTTAATATACCATTTTGTTACTATGGTTTTATAAAATATAATGTATTTAAGTAAGTTATTTCCCGGATAACGCCCTTTAAATCAGAGTTTATATGTACACACACAAGTACGCACGCGTACTCACACGCACACGCACATATATATATATATATATACATATATATATATATATATATACATATATATATATATATATATATATATATATATATATATATACGTTGAATAAAGAACAATGTGAACGTTTTCAAAAAGCCATTAAAATATTAATTAGATGGTTCCAGAGTAAATAGATGGCGAAAAATTGGGAGATTTCCATAAGTTCCTAATGCGAGAGAACTTTTTAACTCATAAGAGGACAACTCGTTGATAATGACGACCCAAAATATTTTTCTTAATATTTATTATTTTTTATAAGATACAATGGTCACTATAAATGTTATTTATTTTTAGTAACACATTTATTGGTTTTCGGAACCCACCTCTAATATAAAAATGTTACGTATTAGAAAAGTGTTAAACATCATTCTCATGACAAGCAAATTTAATTTGGTCAAAAATAATTATTTTAATGGATGTTACAAATATTTTCTTTTTCATTCCTAATGCTATATTTTATGGTAAAAATAAAATCAAACAAATGAATTTTAAACTTACAAATTTAACATAAAAAATAAAACATTTTCACCAAAATTTCCTTTACTTCAACCTAGGTGAAATTTATTATATCCAGTTGATTTTAGTCTGACTCTTTACTGACCATTTGACGTAGAAACTTGTGAAATGAAGACGTTGGCAAATGAATAATTGGTACAATTTTTTTTAATTTTAATGTGGGTGTCAATTGAAAGTTGCAAAAATTTCAAAGCAGTTTTTCATAATTTTTTGTGATGAGGTTTTAGAAACAGTGTTGAAAATATTCACAAACATATGATGGGGTATACTTCCTCTTCATATTCGAAATTACTACGGTCTAAATTGAAAAAAAAATTGGTTTTCTTAGAAGTTTACTGGAAAACTACAGCGATAATTCTTACAGTTTTTAGTAAATACGCGATATTGTTAAGCCTGCAGATTAATATCGATGGGCAGTTTAATAGAAATACTCTGTGCCTTCTAAATGTTTATATATACCAAAGCGTATTCGGAACCAGCATAATGCGATTTATACTCGTACTTGACTGGTATTATTTTAGATCTTGAAGCTTGCAGCGAACAGAAATATAAAAATTACCTCTCTGTTTAAATGGTTGAGTGATTAACATTGAAGATAACTAATAAAGTCGGTACATAGTTTATCAGTATTTGCCCAATTGAATATCGTGAATACACGCGCGGTACGCGATAAATTTCATGTTGAATCATTTAATCACTCACAAATTTGCTTTGATTGAAAGCTAATAAATCTTTTGCACTTGTTACAACGAATTTTGTATCTGCACAAACCAGGCTTCTGCTATTGTGTTTGAAACATATAAATACTATTGGTTGTTCCTAAGAGTTAATCTTTGCTAATATCCCACCTGAAGATGTTGTAATACAACGAAACCTAGGTCGTGGTAAAGAAATTAAAGAAACTAGAAATAATACTACATCACGTAGTTTCATTTAATTGTGCTTTTGATTTACTTGCGAGTGTCAATATATGCGGCATAAATGGCCGTATTTTTAGGAATCTTTTTGATTGCGTTGACTTACAAGTTTTATACAGCTTCAAGGGACAATAGACTTAAGTATTTGATATTAATTTCAACTTGTTACAGTAGGTTAAAAAAGTTTTGGCAGACCGACAGGCGGACAACAAAGTGATCTAAGAGTGTCTTTTTTTTCCTTTTGAGGTATGAAACACTAAAATTAAGGTGTCTTGTAACTACTTTTACCGATCTAAAGCCATTAAGGTATCTTGTCTGAAAGCAATCAAGGTTTCTTATAACTAATTTTACCGATCTAACTTCATTTCAAACTTATTTTATTAGATTTCAATCAACTATATCATAATATATTGTTAATTAAAGTTAACATAAATCTTTTTTTCTTATTCTATCTAATGAATCTTTCTGCTTCTTATCACATATCGTGGTATCTGAATTTTTTTAATAATTTTTAAAATGCGTTTCCTTTCTTACAAATGTTTCCAGATATTTTTTCTTAACACAATCATATTTTTCTTTTATATTTAGTGGTATGTGCACGAATATGAAAGTTACCCAATAAATCAAATCAAGGCTTGTTCATTGATTTTGTCAACTTGCACACATTTAATTCCGAGTGATTCAATCATAAAATATTAAGTATTATGGTTTCTTCTTTATTTGCAAGTCTGTTAAAAGCAATTTGAAAGAAAATCCGATTTTAATGTTAACTGTTTGGGTTTTGATAATAATATTTCTTTTATATCTTACCAATTTTATGATATTACAAAAATGTTTCTAGTGTGTAATTTTATCAGCCATCTACTTACATAAAAGAAGACATGATTACATATTTATATTACGTAGACTTCGACGTGTATTTCAAGTTTTTCCAAGTTCTTTCTTTTACAAAGTACGTATTTAACATCGTAAATGATTTTTAGGGGATATAAATGGATGGATGTCAAAACTGTTAAACTTAAAATGACCGATTTTTATACGACTTAAAGGAAAGAAGCGCTCCATATTAAAAACTTACCTATCAAGGTCAATATATTAAATGAACAGCTAAATATAATATCATCACCCATTCTTAATATCTTCTAGATATAATATAAATATACAACATTGATACTTCAGTATCCTGGAAATTGTTTCAGCACTAATACACATATAAATATAAGTATATATAATAAAAACAAAAAAAAATTAAAAGAAATAAATAAATAAATATATGAATACACAAAACCGGAGATATGTAGAATTAGTGTATTACCTGGTCCTTACTTTCAAATACACTTGCTTTTGTATTAATATATTACCGATAATAACTTCCATTTAATTGTATTACATACACCGTAAAGTTGGCATTGTATAACCTCACATAATAACAACAATTGAATTTATTACCTTCACTAAAATACTGGTATATTGTATAACTCTAGGTAATATAATAAAACCTACACTGCGCCCCTGCAATAAACTCACTAACATAAACAATGGAAAAATCCGCACAAACCAGGCTTCCGCTATTGTGTTTGAAACATATAAATACTGTTGGTTGTTCCTAAGAGTTAATCTTTGCTAATATCCCACCTGAAGATGTTGTAATACAACGAAACATTGGTCGTGGTAAAGAAATTAAAGAAACTAGAAAAATACTACATCACGTAGTTTCATTTAATTGTGAATAATAAATTTCTACAAAATTAACGCCAAATATATTCAATAAATCAAAAGCAATAGAGTACTTCCCGTTGATCTAAAATCGTGAAATTTAGCAAGAAGCAAGGTCTAACAATACAAGTAAAGAAAAAAATCCAAAAATCTGCATTTAGATTAGTTTCCTTATAGTTCAAATTTGTTAAAACTTCGTCATTTATTAATATTCTGCAAGTAATCAAAAGAAGTTTCGATTAACCTTAAGTATTTTTTTGACATTATGTAAATATGTAATTAAAGTTTGAAAAAAAAGTTATCTAAAATTGAGACAATGTATTAATTATGAGTAACTGTGAGTTTCAACAAAATCTAGGACAGAAGTTGAAATTCGGTTTTGGTTTCGGTTTTGGCTATAAAACCTTGTTTTGCTCAGATAACTTGGCTGATTCTGACCTTAATTTTACAGATTTTTATAATATTAAAACCACAAACAATTCTGGGAATCCTACTCGGACAGGTTTTTTATTTAATACGAGCCCAACCTTGCAGATCTATGAATTTTTAGTGTGTGAGAAATTATGTAGTGAATTATAATATTACAAAAAATAAAATGCAACAAGATTTTTCTCCACGTTAAATGAAAATGATGTTACCGTGGTCAGTTTAGCTAAAATATTTATCCTCTCCTGCTTCTTCTGTATATAGCGATAGTCTTTTTTCTGGGGCAGGAACTGTTTATGAAGAAAAACGTAACAGGCTTTTACCAGAGAGAGCACAGAGTCTAGTTTTCCTTTTTTTATCTGGTCTATTTTCTGTAGTTTAGGATTATAATTTTTCCTGATTAATTTAGTATACTATGTTCTGTTAATTATTTTAATACAACCTCGATATTATGTTTGATCTAAGTCCCTTGTTAATTTCAAGTTTGTTATTTTGTTCCTATTTTACATTATTAAGTATCTCTGTCAATAATAGTCAATGTTGTTTATTTTTTTGACTAATATGTTTGAGTTTTACGTCCATACCTAATTCATTGATCACGCTAAGTGCTCGCTATTAAGATTCGATTGCAAAATACTTAAAAAAATATAAAACGACAGTATTCTTTTATATATAATAATAATTCGGAAATTGAATCAAATATTCGGCCGAAGACGGACATAGAGAATATCGAATATTTATCGAACATCCTGTCCATCTCTAGTTTAGATTACAAAAATATTTTATGTTAAACTCCGTTTATTTTTTAATTAAAAAAATCGTCATCGCAAGGCTTTTTTCACAAAAGTATTACTGTCGTAATAGAAACTACAAAAAAATAATATTCTGTTTCTTTTTAAATACATTATTACATAATTTCACAAAACGAAGACAAATTATCAACCAAGAATTTGATTTTTTTCCAAACACTGGATTTATTTCAAAGTTTTTGCCTTTTAATTAGAAACAGTGCATGTGAAAGTTTAACAACCAGTTTTAAAGCCAAAAATCATGTAGAAAACAACTCGGTAAAAGCTGTCTACATTACAGGGAACGGTTATCCTAAATCTCATAATTTTTAAAAATAAATCACGTTTTACGCCTGTGAAAGAGATAGGAAAAATTAATATTTCTAAATAGGTTAATAAAAATACTACATACTTTTAAATATTTATAATAGAAATGCCTAATGTGTGCGGAACCTTCGTAGTGTGAGTTGTACTCGTGCTTGACAGGTTTTGTGTCACGACAATTTTCACCTACAAACGTTCGTTGCCTGTGTGTTCGATTTTTAAAAATATTTTTCGTATAATATTCAAAAATCTGACAAGTTTTGCAAGGGCATCCATCCATAAGAGTTCAAAAGTTATAATGAGATTGATTATTTCGATTTACACTGCAAATAATAATAAACTCTTATTAAACTTTTACATACACTAAGTTTCTAATTAAAGAGCAAAAAGGCTTTGAAATAAATTCTGTGTTCGGAAAAAAATAAAATTCTTGGTTGATAATTCGTCTTCGTTTTGAATTGGGCCCAAAATAACAGTTTTTGTGTCAAGGCCAAAATTCGTACAATCGATAAGACATAGTAGCAAGATTCTTTTATTTTTAGAAGTATTAAAATTATATTGTTATTATTATTATTATTAAGTATGTAAATTAATATATTTAACTTTTTTAGTAGATACCTAATAAATAAAAGAAAATCACACACAAAAATCTATTACATTTTTTTCTCTCTTTTTAACACAATTAATATTTGTGAGAAATGTAACACACGGTATTGAAAGTTATACAAATTTATGTTAACATTTGTTGCCGTATATTTTTTCAACAATTATGAAATTTTTTTACATTTTTTGATAAGGTTATTAATTTCAATACTTTTGCAGATTGCATCAAACGGCTATAAACTACTGCACGTGGAACAAATACTAAAATAATTTTTTTTCGTCCCATATATATAATGTTGATAGAACCTATATACAGCTAATATACCCATATTAGCTGTATATAGGTTCTATCAACATATTGAAATACATATTGAAAGGTAAAACTCGAAGCAAATCAGCTTTACAACGTTTTACTCAATAATAAACAACTGATATATTAAAAAGGAATTGGTAATCTAGAATCTACAACGTATAATTAAGTATATCTTATATATTCAAATATACCCAGAGAAATGGGTGGGCACCGTTAGTGTGTATATATATGTATATATATATATATATATATATATAGATATATACATATATATATATATATATATATATATATATATATATATATATATATATATATATATATGATATAGTATTATAACGAGGAATTTGACATGATATAAAGGTTGTATAATCCGCATATAGTCCACCGATATATACTACTTGTTAATGTAAATAATCGAAAAAGACGTAAAATATTCAATTCTACAATTGAAAATTTCTTGAGTTATTAAATTAAATATAGATTTGAAATATATACGCAGTTGTGTAACAATTGCAAATTTATTCGTGTTTTTATTAATAATTCTTGGTTTTATTCTATATACCCCATAGACCAAGGAAATGACTTATTTAGAAAAGTACATATTCGACATCTCGAAGGTCATCTTAAAAAAAATAATAATCACCAAGAATTAATAGTACGAGAAATACTTTTGTAAAAGTGTTGTTTCTGAATAAATTTGACGACTGCTCCACTATGGCGCCAACGCGTGCGGTACGTAACTTACAAAACTAGAGTGCAAGAGCTCGGGTAGGAAAAGAGAGATATTCCGACCCTCAATGACCCGGGTAGGCCGACC
This sequence comes from Druceiella hillmani, assembly GCA_039881145.1. Classification (NCBI taxonomy): domain Eukaryota; kingdom Metazoa; phylum Arthropoda; class Insecta; order Lepidoptera; family Hepialidae; genus Druceiella; species Druceiella hillmani. Next base: position 24,159,221 of record JAYKKI010000021.1, on the reverse strand, counting down.
CGCATTGACCTCGACGAAACGTGTTCGTCTCCACAGGGAACGTATCAGACTTACTACTTTACACACTCTCTAGTAGGTACGCTCAAGACGTTTCACGTGCTTCACTTGCATTTGTATCCTTGATGCAGTCTACCCTTTTTTAGTAGAAGACAAAATTAAAAGATGAAAAGTTAAAAATTTATAAGTAATGGAAAGATACGGCCCTATCTAATAATACGTGTATCTTAGATTTAAATTTCATGAAACTTATTTATCGAACAACTAACTTGAGGCATGATCTCTAATATTTAACATTTATCTTGCTTTGTTATAGTTCTTTACGGCTATTTACCAATTTAGTCACTGGAGTTTGTGGTAAATTACAACTTAAAATCATTTCATAACATTGCTTTTAGGAGTCAATACTGTCTTTTATCATTTATTAGGAAAAGAAAAACACTTTAAACTGTTTTTTAAACATATGCGCATGGTATATACTTCATGCTGTACTTCATTTTGTAAGTAAATTTCGTAGTCTATAATAAAGAGTGTAACTTAATTACGGGATGACATGGGTTTTGAAATTTGAAAAAAAATATGTTTTACAATTTTTTTTATCTAATAGTACAACATTTTAGAATATTTTCCGAAAGTTTTAAGGCAAACAGAATAAAACTCTAGCGGAGAGAGTTTTGGGAAACTATTCTTATTAGGAATACATTTTACAGGCTGGAAGCGACGCAGGCAAATACATTTTACATTGTAAAGACAGACTGGGCAATGTGAAGTGTGAAATAGGCACGATGTGGGTGGACATAGTAAGCGCCAATTTTTTTATCGGACGGCGGTACTTGTGTTTGAAAATTATATGAAAATATAAAATTTAAAAATGTTTAAAATTTAGAAATGTTAAAAATTGTAAAAGTGATTCAAGATGTGTGTCAGAAAATAATAATGGTATATTATTTCATAAGTGAGTGATGCATATTCAATTACATTATTAAATAACTTTGTGTTCAGGTGCTCGGCGTACGAAGGTCCGAACAGTGAAATTAAATAAGTACCATACGATCAAGAAAATTGTTACATTTAAAAAAAATATATTATATAATTTGATTATGATGTGAGTTTTGACCCAAAGAATACTTCTAGAAAAATGCAGCTGAAGAATAAACTGCGCCGATTAGAAGAACTTGCGAAAAGTAAAACTGTAATATGAATTAAAAATGCTTTTAAAAGATAGATTAATTTCAAAGTTATTTCTTAAGACTTTAATTCCATTTTTCTTAAAACTATATTTTTCAAGTCGGAGGACACGATGTCTGTAAAATTAATACACCGATCTTATTGATATTTTTTACACTTCTTCTAGATAGGATTGACTAGTGATTGAATGTTTTCTTTCGTTGGTCACAATTTATTTTGCAAGGCCTAATAATAGAAAACCTTTGTTTTTTTATTTCATTAAAGCTATTATGAGTTATTCTGATTACCGAGAGCATATTTTTTTCGGAGAGGTCTCCGAAAGTAAAGGTTGTAACGACTGAGTTTTTAAAATTTTTAAAAGAATATTTTATAAACTATTGTTAAAATTTTGACCTTTTATATGTACAAAAGTTGAAATAAAATATTTTACCTTTTTATATTAATTAAAAAAATTATAATTTTTAACTTTTAAAATCCATGTAACTCCTTAAAACTATTCTTATTTGATCACGCCTAAAGCGATAAATCACTTTAAAAAAAGAGGTGTTATTATAGTTTACGATTTGATTTAATATATATATGAACTCAAATCGTTACTCATAAAATAAAAGAATTATTCCCACGATTATAGCGCTCATCGTTAGAGTTAACTGTTCTTTATAGCATCTGCCAGAGTGACTATGAATGGCCATTTTAGCTGAGTCAAATTAATATTCACATACCTGAATTTACAACTGGTAATGCTTTCTTATTTTACGACCATAACACGCAAACAAGTTCACAAGTTCACACATTCAGTGCAATAAAGTTGTGAAAAGCAGACTTCGTGTAATGCATATACGGCGAACACATTTTATCTTGTGACTTTAAATTCCATGTCATTAATTAATTATGTATTGTATTATGAGAATAATTTAATTCCATCTCTCGAATACTTATGAAATATATTAATTGCTGTTTTTGTTTCTTTTGTGAAAATTTCAATATAAAAATTTGTACATGATGTTTATAGAATAGTTTTATGGCGGTTTTTCTCCTGTTAAAATAAATAAATAAGTAACTCTTAACTTATAATAAAACCTAGTACTTGTGTATTTTATTAAAATTGGCCACGTGATCTGTACACTCGGCAAAGTGTTAGTTAGAGAGTAAACGGTGCATTAATTTAGTGTCAAGTTATTTTCAGTTTTACTAACTGAGAATCAAGCAACTGCAAGCATACGTTGCCGATTATTTAGCAAATTACAAAAATTGGTTGAGCGTTTCGTAACGTTAATACAAACATATTTGTCAGAATGGGATTTACGAGAAGGATTTAAGTACAAGTTGTGATATAGCTTAACTATTATTGTGACATTGATTTTTATTATATCATATTTGTGATATACATTATTATATTTGTGATACAGATTAACGATTCGCATTGTAAAGTCAAGTGATAATAGAAATATCAGAATGTTGTGCTACATTCTGTGTATTAATCACACATGTTCAATCTACGTTAATAATACAATGTATCTTAGTTAGCTTATCAAAGTGATATCGTTCTATTTTATGTGGAATATTCAATGGTAACAATTATGACTTATGTTAATAGTCTTTATAGAGGGTGCAGTAAGGTTTCACGTTAACAAAACACCGGCATTTTAACATGAAATTCAGTCAGTGTAATCGCATATTTCCCTAAGTGTGTGTACGATTGTATCAAATATATGAATTCTCTTATTCGATATCATCTCAGACTTTCGTTTATAACCAATTTATAAATAGATATAATTATTCAATTTATGAGATTTTTAGAAGTTTACTTTAAATTTTCTGGACAACTCTGCACATGTTAATTTTCGAGAAATTCACGATAATTTTACAGGTGTGAAATATATACGAAGAAATATATTTAGACTGTGAAAAATAATACGAATATTTGTAATAGTTATTACAAATCATACGTATCCTTAAATGTCAACATATTCTTACGAACCTAATTAATTACGGAATACTTGTACCGCGAGTTCCGCCCCTACTTGAAACTGAACGTTTAAGTTTTCAATATTTTTTAGAAGTTTTCAGATTAATATTGACCTTGAAAGATTTTAAAGGTTTAAAAGTGATAAAATGCAGAACATTCAAGAAAAGAAACACGACATTATATTTTTTAATATAAGGTTCATCAGAGCAAATCTAGACAATACTATTTCTCTTTTGTCAAAGTTAAATAGTTCTAGTTGTGATAGTGTATAAAGTAGATTTAATTAACAATGATAATCAAGTGATTATCAAGATATTTTCGTGAGAAGCTCTGTATTTTTCAACTAATTCTAGAAGCAAGGTGTGGTCTTTTTCTCACTTTTTCCTTACTTAGTTATATTATAAGATCTGTAAGTATATATACACTAAAATTTAAAAAAAATTTCACACGGAAAAATAACTAAATTTGAAAAGTATTTGAAAAAAAATAAACATCCCTATTAATAAGAAACTAACTGTGTAAGAAATTGTACGTAATTGTAATGTAATCAAGTCAAATAAATTTTTTTCAGTGGAATGTGACTATTCAGATAGCCGCATTTTGAGACAAAAGGAACAAAGTACACAAAATAATATCACAAAAGGCAAGTTTTACCTTCGCAACTCATTTAATTTTATACACTGTATATATAATAGTTATATATTTTTGTGTTTTATTAATACATGAAGTCTCGGTGTAGATCCGAGTGCACAGAGCGTGTATGGCTTATATAAAAATACCTGCACATTAGCTATGCCCGCAACTTCATTCACATGTGGACCTTTAGAAACGATTATTAATTGTAGACTTTTTTAAGTAAGTACATATTGTGTAGAAATGTCAAATGGCCATGTCTTTTTTTAAAGGGGTCGATTGCAATAAAATAAAACTATTAAAAGCTTTATTGAAATCATTTTAACTTTTCAATCATGAGGAGCAAACTCGTAGTAGACTCACAAATAAACGGACATGTGCTAATAAACAATAATTTTATATCCTATTACTTTTGTTATTTTCTTCAAAATAATTTTTCATAAATACATTTAATATGCACATAATGATTGTTAACGATTTTTTATAGTCTATATAGAAAAAATACTATACGTGACTGTGTATATATTAAATTTATCTATAGATAATTTATTCATAGAAAGTATAAGATAGGGTGGTAAAAGATAACGCAGCCTCTTTTAATATCTCAATTAAATCGCATTTTCATTCTTACTTTTCATAGAATCAAGGACATATTACGTATTTCTTATTTCCGTTGACTTTAAATGGCGTGAATCAGTCAAATCTAGAAGTAGATAGTCATTATATTGTATTTCATGTTTTCTACAGTCATATGTGTACTAGGAACAATAAACTCGATCAGCAAATGAATTACATCAACCAATAAGGAGATCTGATTGTTGATATAATTTTTGTAAAGGGATTTGTGGAATACCACGGTGATATTTTCTGGACGGTATATTTCCCAATCAAAAACCATACAGTATGCTTTAACGAAAGGTACACAACTCATCGTAGATTGCCAAAAAAAGAAATGTGTTCATAGCACTTCCGCCTATATCCAACTATTTTCACACTGAGCCGTTAAGTAGCCTATAAAAGTATTAAAATGAACTAAAAGATCAGACCAACGCAGTCAGAAGGACCTTTCTTCCGCTAAGCCAACATATTCGTGTCGTACAAGCTGCCTTTATGTGAAATGCGCTCAAGCTATTTACTCTAATAAAATGTGTTGCAGAACCCCTATTACGTACATATAATGGATCAAATATTATTCTAACAGTCGAGACTGATATATAAAGGGACAAATGTGTTAAAAATATTGGAACTTATTGTTAATGTGTTAGCTCTGCATTTCTTGAAGCAAGATTTGCAATGGTGCCGTGAGCTGAACTAGATGATCGTACCAACTGTAATTTTTCACTATTTTGGAAGTTAATTTCATCCGCAAATCACATAAAGGAAATAATACTTTATTTTATGCAAAAAGTCGCATATTTTGTTAACAATAAAAGTTGTGTGCACTACGAAGAGACCTTAGAATGTCTCTTGTATTTTATAAGGGAGGATGTTGCGGGTTCTTGGAGTGGTCCTGAGATAACCTGGAGGGAATGGGGGAATGGTGTGTTGACTAAAGAGGTTATGGAGTAAAAATATGTCAGATTATCTGATTCCAGATATAAGCACACAATTTTCAGAAAAATGGTCGTTATTGTTCTCAGAAATTATTAATTGATTACTTAGATCGAAAAGGAAGACATAGGCAAGAGTGTATTCCTATAAACAAACCATAGAAATAATTTGCAAACCGTTGCAAACGTACAATACTTGGAAAAGTCGTTTTGGGTGCCACACTGATATTTAAATAACCTGAGAGGATGTTGCTAACATAGACTTGGTTGTTACATAATTTCGATGTTTATAAAAAAATGCTGTAGAAATAGAATGTGCTCATACTAAAACGATTTCTTTCAGTATGTATCAGTCACAATGCCATAGTGAGTGTTAAGCGTTTTTAGTATACGTCGTATACAGATTAAAAATATTTATATGATTTTATTAAAAAAATGAATTAACAAGGAACCTTCAATTATTTCATATACTACGCACTTGCTATTTTTTAACGCTGCATTTTGATTTATTTGATATCGTAGTTAATAATAGCTTAATTGCATAAGTGGTACATTAAAATAAAGGATTTCGTCGTTTCTTTATTAACTCATGTATTTTCGGTGCTCATGAATAAAATTAATAAAAATTATAGTGGAAATGTCAACTACGAGTAAAGCTTGTACTGGGAGGAGCTTACATATTTAGACATTTATAACCATTCAACATTATATAATATTTCTGTTGAACACAAAATATTTTTATGACATAAATATATTGACTACTATATCTTTCACATGCCTAAAAACAAGGCATATTTCAAAAAATATAATATCTAAGATAATCGTTAATTCTTCTGTAGTTTTTTATTACCAGCTCTTTCAAATAATACCCCATATGATATATACAATGTTGAGTACTGTATTTTAACTCTCTTTAATTCTCACTTGAACATTTTAAAAACGTGAGTTAGTGCAAAATATGCAGCCTAATAATATTTATCAATACGCCAAATTTAAACTTCCAACGTATGGTTTCTGAGAATATTGGCTGTGACCGACCGACAGACGGACAGACACGGGAGTTATCTTCTAAGAATTTCATTTTTCAGTTTGGGTATGGAATCCTTTGTATTGACGTGCAGTACTAAACTGACGAAAACAAAATAAAATCTATATTGATATAATTTGTTTTTGCCATCCGAAAAACCTCATCGGCAAAATATTGCGATCCTCATGACATAATATATTTCAGAAATAATGTAGAAAGTTTGGTTTTCCGAAAGTAGGTAAGAATTAAACGAGGCGTTTAAGCACGGATATAAATAATACAAGGTAAGTGACATACTAATGAATAACCAAAATCAAAAATAGTCCTAAATTATTAATAATGATCAAAGACGTCTGTACTCGCAACGTGCGATAAATATAAATTAAATATTTGCATTACAAGACTGAGCGACCTGGACCCCACTTACTACGACGGGGTCTAACTCGCGACTGATTCATGCGCTTGTAAAAGCAATATATTGAGATAACTGCTATCTTTTGAATATTTACGGGTTGGTTCAAAATATGACGAAGAGGGACGATTTATTTGTACATTAAAGAAAGAATACATTACGAACCGATGCAATCCTGACCCTATTTCCCAAGTATCCTATAGTAAGATTCTTTAAAACACATTAAACGTACTGTCATTTTCCGTAATCTGGAGCCTTTATACAAAAAAAGCATATTAACCTAACTGCAGCTGTCATTGTACGACAGTTTTATTTTGATTATTTAATACCCGGACCTTCCGATTGCCCAAAATTTCAGATAGCTGCCTGCAGTAATAATTTCATTCATTATTTTATCCCTTTCATTTACCCTCGTCAATATATGAGTTGTACATTTAAGTAGATTACCGTTTTTTTCAACTTTCCTTCTTTTTATATTCTTTTTATTTCCTTCTTTTTATATATTTTAAAGTCTTCATATAACTTTTATTGCCTGGCTTGGGTAGCAAAAATTAAGCCAAAAGTCTCTCAAAAATTAAGTCAAAACTCAAAATAAGTAAATTAGATTATGTTACATATGATACTACATTCGTATGATAATATTATAATAATACAATTTACTATAAATGCAAAGATAACGGAAACATCATCCGAATGTACTCGTAGATTACCTGCGAAAGCATCGAAGTCATTTATTGACCGTGGGTTGACAGCATTATAATTAATATAATTCTAGACAGGTGAAATAGTGGGGGAAGCTAAAATTATGGAGGTATAATTTTCATAATATAATTAAAATGTTACGTTCGTAGACAAATTTTATCACCGGTGCCCTTCGAGGTAATGAGCGTGTTGCGAGCTTTCATATCATTATTGCCACTCTTAAAGTTTCACATGCATATCTAGAGCCTAATAAATTATTCAAAATCATTTAATTAATTTATAAATGTGTCCTTACCATAACAGGAATTGAACCCTACCTTTACATAGAACCTTTCTATAGCCTTATTAGCTGCGTTACAGGTCGATTAGGATATATATTGACAGTATTGTATTGAAAATATTAACGAAAGTCGATAATGACTAGGGATATCCTCAATAATTCACATGGTTTCATTAAACACGGATAGACACTTCGGGCTCCAGGTGTTTGCAATATAATTTAATAGTATATTATTTATCTCTTTCTTGGGCATTTAAGATAATGTAAGCGAGAAAAGAGTCGCTATATACTCGTACCTTATCTTCGATTTTTTATGCGCTCTCCAGGCTTGTGATCGCTCCTAGGCTCCACCCAATCCTGCATCACTTTCTTTGTAAGCTTAATATTATTAAAAGAGGTAAACATTTGGGTTGATACCGATAGGTGATAGACATTATAGTCTGGATTTTGATATACCATTTAAATATCTGTAATTATTTTCCCATCTAAGTCAAATTTGAATTCGCAACAGTCACAGTTTCAGCGTTTATATCAACATGTTATTTTAATATTATATATATATATATATATATATATATATATATATATATATATATATATATGTATATATATATATATATATATATATATATATATGTGTATATATAAAATTGAAAACGAAACAATAATAGGTTACTTATAATAACGTATGAAGCGCAAAAGTTTGTTGGTTCATGTTGATTTAATAAAAATAGGTTAAAAATATTTACTATACAGAAGATTACAGCTATGATATGTAACCGTAGACAAGTGAAAAAATATAAAAAACAAATAGAGCAAAAATGTTTAAATGGCAGAGAACGACCGGTTTATTTATAATTTCGACCCCGATGACCGATATTGTTTTGGCGAACGAAGAGAAGGAGTTTAGTAACCTTGCGGGAAGATAATTAACACAATTCTAAATTGGTCGTGTAATTTATAATTTTTCTAAGGTTAGGGTGACATTATTCAGCTAATATTTAAATACACACACTTTTATTTTCATGCTCTTATTCCTGATGGCATAAATTACGAGTAATTACCAAAAAAAATTCTATTCGGGGTAGAAGAATGTTATGGTTATATGACACAAATACGAAAAATTTCACGGAGGTCTGTCGGTAGTGGAAACCTGAAAGTGATGCAAAAAGTAGACGAATAAAGTGACTTGATGTTATTATAGTTAAAATTTATAATGTTAATCATCATCATAGCATATATATTAATACGCTAAGGTTAAGATGTTACTCTCCCTTTTTAGAAAAAACCTCACAACTAATCCACATAAATTATATATAATTTTATAGATAATTGCTTGCTCTACCGGCATCCACAACTAAAAAATTTATTATTGCTATTGTTTTTGCAAATTAATTAATTATTAAAATTATATACACAAAACAGCAATGCTGCCATCTAACGGCTCAACGTCAATATGGTTGACGGTCGGTAAAATTGTTGTTTAATTTCAAATCCACTCACGTATAAATAAAGTGGCGCTTTAGCTCAATGCTTTTGATACTTGCGCCTCTATATGTCAATTTTAGTAAAATATTTGTTTGATCTGTCATCTGAGCTTCATAATGGAATAAATAATGCGAAGACTTCGCACGGGTCACGCTAGTATAATATAATGCTATTAAATTAAAAACCTATTTTATAAGGGACAGACTTTCAATGCTTGATGCGTTAAAATTCTGTCTCAAAAATCAGAAAAATGATCTTTCAGTAAGATAAAAAGTTACTATACCTCTTCCATTTCTTGTAATATAATAACGCAATGACCGTAAAATGTCCGCCGTGCGCCTAGATTAAAACTTCGCGTATGCGATATGCTTCTCCTTCGTCTGTCTAATCCGCTATCGTGACACATCGTTTTAGAACTTTCATGCTGATGTCTAACCGTTATATACGATGACACAAATTTAACGGTTCTAAATATTTTATCAATGTAAGGCGATAGAGGTTTAAAGTAAGAACCTTTCTTTAAGACATGCAAATAATAAATGAAATAATGACTTAATTGAAAGGATATTTTATTGTCACTGTCATCTTGTGTATAGTGTCTTACATAGGTTTTTGGAAAAATACTAGTATACTCAAAAACCAATTAAAAAATTTATTTGGAAAAATCGGAAGAATAAATATGTTTGAGAAATGGACACAAATAACTATTATTTTTGGCTATTGCGTATCGGTAAACATTTAGTAATTGTTCATTGCGTAGAAAATTAATCACACTGAAAATAAAATTAAAAAATTAAACTACCTTCTGTATTAATGGCGGAGATCAAAAAGTTGAAAGTTTTTTAATCGAATACCGATAGAATATAAATGTTACCGCCATCTTCTATTTAAACCCAATTTTTGTTTACGAATAGAAAAAGTGAACGCAAGACATAATATCGTAGAGCCAAACACTTTTAAGGTACATGCCATTTATTCTTTATTTTTCTTTTATATAGTCTGAAGTATATTTTCGCCTACTTTTCACTACTACGTCTTTATCATACTGGGAAGTAATTATGATAAAAAAATTCTTTACAAAATGGGAAAACTGCCTTCAACTGGGCGGTTGCCTTCCGGTGTAATTTTGAGCACCTTCATTTAGGCATACCTTAATTTCCCAGTTGTGATATATTACTCATCTGGATCTATAGATCTTTATATCCACCACTACTGTGAGGTTATCGTGGGGGTTCCATGGTGCTTTTCTTCTTCATAATATATATTCGTACATTGCACCACGGATATTTTTCGCTCCTTTATGTCCAAAACATTTTATTCTTTTTGGTTAGAAAACAAATTTCCGCGCCACGGGAAAGTAAATATAATTGTTTTACCTTGTAATACTTCAACAAAGGAGGAGGTTCTCAATTCGACAATATTTGTATGTGTTAATTTTAATGTAATTTTTCGATGAAAGTATTATATGTATTATTATCAATGTAATAAATATTTAAAACTGTTAAAAGGAAACTATGGCTTCAATATGTAAGTTTGTAAACGGTAAGCGGAGAGGCGAGTCAAGGGCGAATCAAGGGAGAGGCGAGTCAAGGGGTAAGCCATACATACATTTGTATAGTCAGAACAGGAAGTATTAATCGAAAACCTTTGTTAAGTAATATTAGAAAACTTTGCAACTATCAGTATTTGCAACTATAAGAACTAAATAAATAATACAAAAGGTTTGTCAACAAATTCTGTAAATTATTAAATTGTGCCAAATACCTATTGTGATGATTTTCAATTTCAATAGTCTGCCTGACTGAACGATTGAATGATTTGACTGAATGACTGAATGATTTCTTAACCATTTCGCTATCTCCGATAAATATCTGTATGTGATTATATAAGCTATTTATTATTGCATGGTAGAATAGTTCCAAATGAGCATTATGTATATCATATATTTATATTAGCAAATATTGGATAGAAAATTAAACGGGTCCAATAAAATTATACGCTGCTTTTGCTTAGGAAGCTAATGTCAAAATATTTACGTTAATCTGATTAATGTTACTTAATATCCTGGGTGGCTTTTGTGTATGTAAGACCACAAATGTCAGACGATCAACAAATTTTCAAAACAAATTTGCCTTGTCTACTTACTATATCAAATGTACGATCATATAAAATCGTTATGCTACAAGAATATGAAATGTATAATTTAGAGAGTAGTGTATTATATCTATATACTATTTAGATAATGTATATTATATATATTCATACATAAATGTATTAATAAATATTAATTATCTATTGACTATTGTTTCATATTTACGCATACTTATGTTCGAACCAGCAATTTTTTTTTAAATATGTATTTCGGTTTTAAAATTGTCGTTTTATTTTTACAGATTTATAAAAGCTAAACATAAAAAGATGACAACTATCAAATCGCTGGTTGACACGCAACTTCTTCAGTTACTTCTTAGATTTTAATTTACGACCGCTACCCCATTTGCTTAGGATCAGAGTTCCTTGTTTTTTTCTACTGAGCACAGTTTTGTGCCATGTTGATGTCAAGACCAGCGCCTTTCAGGTCTTTATCAACTGTCGTCAATCAAGTGGAGGGTGGCCTTCCAAGTTCTCGCTTCGTTATTGACAAGTTTAGGGCAAGTTTCACAATGTGATTCGGGCGTCTCTGGTTATATCAATAACATCGGTTTTTCTTTGACTTAATCTATTATCGGAGCGATTTTAAAGCTCACTCTTATGTATTTATATATGTATTTGTCTTATGTATATGTATTTGTTTACAATTTTAATGTAAAATAATTGCGAATTTCTGTTATGTGCATTATATTTAAGTGCTGTTTGTTGGTGGCTAACATTTTAAACCATACAAAACAGCCCATCTTATAGCAGTTTTGTATATTTTCTCTTTGTCTCTAAGTGGCATTCGTCTATCACATATGATGGTTTTAGTTTAATTATGATTATATCTTATTAATTAATATGAAACTTTAAGCAATTTACACTTCATCTTTGAGCTTCTATGGCCAAGGCTCACACTTTAATTGGGTGGCATGTTGTTATTATCCTTATAATAAATATTTACTCTCTTCGGCTATATAGTTCTGATGGCGTTTCATTTGATAAATATCAATTATATGAGTTCGAACGTAAATCTTGAACTTATGTCATTAGTTGGACAAAAAAAAACAATCTTCGCTGTGATGTATGGTGTCAGCATATAAATGTTATTAGTTCATAAGAATAAGATGATGTTAGCGGCCAAGAGTTTTAACAATATACACGAAAATGGTAGCATCTCACTGAGTATAAGATATTGGTTTGCAATAATTTCACATTCTTTTAGTATAACGAAACTAAATAATCGTATGTATAATATTGTAAGTAGACAATGCACATACATTTTGGAAAGTTGTTAATATATATGTTTATTAGGTTGGCAACTTATTTCCATTTCAGTAAAAGTAAACTTTTCAACTGTTTAGATTTTTAGATGTAGTTAATAAAGTCATTCATTAATTATGTAAGCACCGTGGGTATCTAATACGTGTCACCAACGTGTGTGCAGAGCTAAAGTTTCGTTCTTGTAGAAATTCTTGAGCCTTTGACTGATAAACCGGTGACCAAGTGAAAATCGTTTTTCACGCGATACTTTTGCTACGTGGTCCGAGCGTAGTCATGTACAAAATAAACTTTGCTTTGGAAGGAAATTTGAAGAAAGTTTTGCGGTGACTTTACTCAAATGTTCATAATAAATCTTAGCTGTGATTGTACTGTTAGCTTGAAAAAGTTCCCAATAAATAACTGAATGAATAACTCCATTTATACTCCACCATGTAGTCAAAATGATCTTTGATCAAATACTATAATTTGGTCTAGGTACGCTTTTTTTCTGGCTCCTAACCACTGGCATTTACGCTAAAAATTAACAAAAGCTAGCCTTTTTTCATCTCCTGTAACCAGATACTTTAGCAAATTGTTGGTACGATGGGAATTCAGTAGCTCTAAGCACAGTTCCTCTCTGAAGTAAAAGCGTGTTAGCTTATGTCATAGCCAAACGGAATATTTCCACTTTTTTCTCAAAGCATGATATTGTTTTTCTATTGCAGCATAAGAAGAGTATATAAATAACTCTGCCAAACAACGCAAATTTAATCTGGGATCAGTTTCAATTAGGCTTTTAGATTTTTCTAAATCAACCGTAGGAGGTTACTTTGGATGAGATTTATCGAACAAGTCAAAATATCCTTCTCCGAATCTTTGAAAACAGTGCTTGGCTGCATCGTAAAAGGACACACCTGCACCCATCGTTGTGTATACATTGCGTAATGCTTCGCTGGTTTTTCGCCCAAAACTACATTCATGAAGAAAGGGTTCTTTAATTTCACTACGAAATATTTCCATTTTTAATTTATTCTTTCTCCGCCGATTACTCAATTGCAAACTAAACAGAAGTTTGAATACTCAACTCTTTATATACCATACAAGAAATATTGTAAAAGCTTCTGTAATATTTCAGAAATCCATCAAAAACTGGCTTATTATCCTACAAGATATATTGTAGAAGCTTTTGTAATATTTCAGAAATCCGTTAAAAAAGTGGCTGGTTTATAAGTTGACAACCTAATATATAGTTAAAAATTAAAATAACTAAACTCAACTGTTAAAAACGTTATGATATTAAAAAAGTTATTTTCATATCCATCGAAGTTTTCAAGTTTAAAATCCGGTTATCTGGTCATGCACTAAATATGACTTTTAAAATAAGCACTAAAGTTTAAAGTTTGTTTTTAAACCATTGTGGTTTTCTTTTATTGTCACACAGACACACTAAACATTTGTCATTTCAATTTGTGCGTTTTCAGTTGTTTGTTTTACCTTTTCTCCGTTAGCGCGGTTTAACTCACAATATTCTAATCGGTGAGAAGTATTATATATATTTTTTTTAATTTACAATAAAATAAAAATAGCAAATTTAATTTCACTTTCCTTTCTGTTAAGTGACATACAACTCGACAAAATTTTCCAAAATATTCTCCAGTTGACATATATAGGAAAGTATAAAGTTTTTTTTTCAATATATTGCTGGTTATTAAGTGAAATCTCCATATAAATAATTTACTACCGAAATGTCATCTATATATACTTCTAAAGCTATAGCAACTTCAAGGCTATAAGACGCGAATGGTCAAAGTTGTGATATAATTTATATAATTGCAACTGCGTTTCGTGTCTCATAAGGGTGGTGAAATTAAGGAAGATAGATGCCTTTGAAAAATTGCTTAGTGACTATTTTCACGTTTCTTCATCGTCATATTTTTAACCATTTAAATAAACACTCTCGGTTCGCTAGCATGTGTTTTTTATTTATGGGGGAGGCGGGTATTGGGGGTCGTCCTCTTTCGTAACTTTTCATGTTAAGAACTCTTGTCCAGGATAAAAGTAATATCTTATACCTTAGCTTGACTTGAATGGAATCGATTAATTATTTTTTTTGAATTGGAATGAAGCAGTTCATAACATAACTAACACTTCACACACCAACAGTTGACATACGCACACCAACAACAACATTTAATGGGATGATTATAAATACCTGAACATTTATGAACTCTTTTTTGCCGTAGCTTTAGCTATGAATACTTATTGTTTAATCATGTATATTTGTTTGTCACCGCCGAGTACACTCTACTTTTTGGACCTATTTAAATGAAATTTGTCGAATAGATTTAAAGCAATAATCGAAATTGAAATATTATCATATTTTTATAAGACCTATAAATCTATGGCTAACGAACCGTATTACGGGTATATTTGATACGTTATTAGCCGGTTTTTTCTTTTTTAAAACACCATTACTGAAAAAAGCTCATTTGGTATTTTGTTTGCAGATTCATCACTAAATAGCTTGCGCTGTCATTCTGAAGCTGGGGCTTCAATCTATAATGGTGCATAATGGGTAAATTGAAATAAACCTATTTCTTTAAAAATCATACTACTTGTGTTAAGTCATTAACATGGAAATTCATCAACTTAAATATTTTATTTCGATAAACGTTAGAAATAGTGTGGAAATAGTGCATAAATAACCTTCTTAGCGATCGAGAGTAAAATTCAATTGTTTAACTATCTCATTCATTTTCATAGTTTCACAAAAGAAGGTTAATATATATATATATATATATATATATATATATATATATATATATATATATTTATATATATATATATACATATATATATATATATATATATATATATATATATATAACAAAATATAATTTCAAGGTCAAGGTTGTTTACAATTCGTTGCCATTTGAAAATCTTTAATACCCATAATTTGCTCGAATTTCTAAGATTATTATAAATACTGTCATCAACTTTTAAAATAAACTTATTGAATCACTATTAATATAATGTTTTTCATTTGTCGTTTATATAAATTATTATTTGTTACTCGGTAATAATTTTATTCTAATTTTAAGTGCTATTTCAGGATAAATCTCTATGGTTTATTTAGAGTGGTTATTCAGAATGTTTGAATCTTTTTGAAGCGATAGCTATTTTTTATATATTATGATTCTATACAAAATTTAAACTTTATTTATTTTATAAACTGGGTGATGGACTTCAATAAAACGTTTTGCCGGTATACATATGATTAATTGCCTAAGTGGTTGAATTGGTGCCGTTTACACACTACATATGCATTTAATGTATGACTGTGGACAATTTATTTAAATAATTTTCATTTCTTCTCTCAAAATAATTTTTTTTTTAAAAATGAAAATAATTTCTGGGGCAACTGCTTTGGCACTATATGTTGGTTGCAAAATCCAATTGTAATAAAAAGTGTGCTTTTTTCATAGAAACATCGGGTAATGATACTTTTGAAAAATATCAAAATAAATGTTCGCAACTTAATTATTGTTAGAACTAGTATGTGTATTCTTTCAAATCTCTATCCAGACAACGATTTTTAATGTTGCTCAAGAAATTTATTTAGACTTTAACCATAAGTCACCAGAATTTTCGCCAGAACGGAAAAATGTTACAAATGTTTCGTCTATTATGCATATAGTGCTCTGAAAGGCTTAATTTACATTTGTTTATAAATCTGGATTGTATTTATCTTTAATAAACCATTAATTGCTACTACCCCATAGAAAGCAAAATCTATAGTTATGACATTCGTAGCCACTTTGATCATTAATTTAATTTCTGGTAAAATTCGATGTATTTTTTTAGTACTTTTTCGTCGGCGAGGGACCGAAAATGTCAAAATTGTTGATTGGAATTGTTTTCTTTTACAAATTGTTTATATATATGTATACATATATATATATATATATATATATATATATATATATATATATATATACATTCATTGAGAAATTACAATACCTGAAATAGTATTTTCATAGAAGTGTGCATTGGGGCAGCGTATCTGAAATAATGTTTTTGTAGAATTTCTTTACCACAACAGATCGTTCAATCAAGTCTTACTGGCTGGAAGTATTCTAAAAATATGTGCAACCAATAAAAGTTACTTAGTCTACCTCGGGTTAACTTTTAATGACCGTTAGTTTTCTTAAAAAAATGACAGTAACTAATTGTTTCAAATTCATACCGCAACCGAGATCAGTTTGCTTCATCAGATGTTCTAAATTCAGAAGTATTAATAATCAAGTTCAGTGTTCGATCAGAAGCCGAGGCAGGTGAAGTATAGTCCGATTCTTTTTAATAATTAGAATTCCTTCATTCTTAAATAAAATTATTTCCTTTTTTAGTCGTTAATATAAATTATGAATAAATTTAGTTGACGTGTTCATATTTATTTTACTTTTTTGATTATCAGTATTTGTTGGTAACTTTCAAAATTATAAACATAATATTGTTATCCAAAAAAATTTTAATTAATGATAATGTCTAAGATATGTAATTTATATCAATACCTCAGGTATCCATTTTTCCTTCAACAAATTTAATTTATCATAGGGTATAATACGCCCTTCTATTTTATATCCCCCGAGGACCCATCTAGTATGTTTGAAAAGCATTTCAGTTTAATTTCTGATTAATTTTAATTACAAACATTGAAGGAATCCATTGTGCTCTAAACTGAATAACTTATTATGTGAAGATTTAGCGAGTAATTTTAGAACAAGCTACTGTTTTGTGGTCTATTTATTCCCCGACTTAGCATTTGAGAATAGACCGTGGACAAACGTATTGTTCAAGAACGAATGGGGCTTAGATCGATGAAAGTAATTGTAGAATGGTAATAAGATCGATTTGTAAATTTATATAAAGTAGAAGTATTTTAATATTAGAACTTATTACCTAGGGATATAGAACATATAAACGTAGAGGAAAATGACATTCTGTTCATTTAAGCTACTCTATTAAAATTGATGAGCGCGAACCTATAAATTTTTGAAAATAATCGAGATTTTCCTCAAAAATTCTCTTTCGTATACCGACCTTTGAAAAAATTTTAAATCAGAGGATGCATGATCTGACGGGTGTGCCACATGACAGGACTTCCAAGTTGTAATAATCATTGGTAATGCACATACATATGCTCTAACCTAGTCGCATGGATTTCTAATTAAAAACCCCCGTACAGGATAATCATTAACTTCTGTTTGGTATTTTGTTTCGGGGTGATGGTATTATCAGCCGTCTGAATAAAACATATTTAGATGCACGATCATGCTATTGCGGTACTTAATTTATACTTGCATATAATTGACTTTTAGTTACGGGTAAAAATTAGAACCACAATCTGAACAACAAAAAATTCGAACAATTTTTAAAAGGTTAACAGAACAATGGCCATCATAATGTATGTTTCTTGTCGGTGCTCGTCCAGATAAAAAGGCGTCGATTTCATATCTCATTTATGTCCCTAATTTAGTGAACATTTTTTATTAGTACGAAACATGATCTGACCTTAAACCAGTTAAATAATATAAGAAAAAAATATATTTAAATTATATTCGAAATAAAAAAATTATTCCAATTTGTAATTAAAAAAACATAACCACTTAAATTCGTCGAAAATTTCATGGCATTAGAAATTTATAGCTTTGTATACATATTCGTCAAAGCCAACAATATCTTCTTACGAAGGAGCGTACACTAATTCGCCCAGTGCGTGCAGAAAGTGATGGGCGTTTTTCAAAGATGACATCATTCCGTGTATCATTAATAACTTTTCATGAGACTAAAAATTTGGTAATTTATATGTACGCGGTTTACTTTCATGTATATAAATATCTATTTACTTACTTTTTGAAACAAAAATTTTGTATATCATTTAAAACTAACATAATTTTTCTTTCGTTTTTGTGAAATCTTATACGTATCAATAATAATAACAAAACAATTAAATAAATTCAATAGCACTAAAAAATGTGAAGATTATCCATTTCAAGAAATATATTCTTCTTTTCATATATATAAATATATATATATATATATATATATGTATATATATATATATATATATATATATATATATATATATATATATATATATATATGACTTTCCTTCAGTCTCTATCAGAAGATTTAGCAATGGTATATTCTGAAAAAGTGAGGAATTTTAATATAATTTATTTCTAAATACAGGTATAGCAAAAAGGTGATAACAACGCTAGCGCAATATAATTAGCGAGAATTTTTTCAATAAATTAGGTGACAACATTTTTTCGAAAGCATTAAATCAATTTCACCAAAAAATACATCTTTTGTGGTATATGGTAACATATCACACTCGAGAGAAAATGGGTAGGAAATAGAAAAGGGATACAACCATATCGTCTCATTTATAAATATCGAACGAAGTTTATATACCTATATGAGAGTTAGTCTCACTCTTATACCGATTTCGAAGTACTTTTCACTACTAGGAAAGTAATTTCATATAAGTTGCTTTGTTCCCTTCCTAATAATATAGTTCTTAAGTAAATCGTGATGTCTATGAATCAACTTGGAAATAATCAGCAAATGACAAAAACGCTGGAGATATATCAAAATAATGTATGACCTAAGAAGATCTAGCAAAGACCCCGTACATTATGGGTTTTATGTTGGTATCTCATAACATTCATTTTTACATTTAAAAACATATGAAATATTATACGCCGAGTTTAACGTATATCTTCAGTAATTTATAAATTAATCTTTACGGACGTGTACACACTAATCCTTTATTTAATAATTCATATAGATGCAAATCGTTTACGGGATATAGTTTGGATGTATAGTGCAGGAGATTTTACAGTATTATTAAAATTGTATACGAAAAAATAGATGTTATGCTCTTTTCTCCAAACTACCACCATTTATGGAAATTCCTTCTCCGTCCAAGGTGCAACGCTTTGGAATAAACTGGATCCTGACAGCGGTAAATCGCTTATGAAGGTTATTAAAGGTCATTCTTCAACTAATTCTGTGTCACTATTCCCCTTAATTCCGTTTTTCTCACCTTTACCTAGTTATGTCATATCAAGATTTGTAATTTTTTTCTATTATTTATGGTGTCTTGTTATTTGGTAAGTACACAAACATTTTTCACAGTCTTCGATATTACTGAACTTTCATATTTAATCATTTGCGCTTGACTAGAAGAGATTACCATTACATGTATTTATATACATAAACGCACACACACACACACACAGATGTGTGTGTGTGTGTGTGTGTATCTATAAATATGTTTAAAGTTAAAAAATAAAAAATCATACTCATTTAGTAAGTAGTTACGCATTTGTAATCTTAAAAAAATTGTAAATATTAACTGATTTAATTTCACCACTTACATTAATAATTTTTATATATTTACATTGTGAAACCTGTAGTATGGAGGCATAATTAATGACCAGTTCCTGAGGTACATTTGACAGCAACTCAATATCTCTATTGAACCGATAACTTGTCAAAAATTGTTTCCCGAATAGCGACTTTTCTATTCGACAATATCTCGTTAAATTAATTGAACAAAAATGACCCATAACAGGAGCTGTCATACGTGAAACACACATTAACTCTAACCATTTCGTGTTATTTTTACGAGTGTGTGATTTTGTGATATTTTAAAATAAAATATGGATTTTGTAAAATATGGATATGGACAGAATGTGATGAAGATAATATTATTTTTATATATAATATATAAATTCCCGGAAATTTGATAAAACGTAAAAATTCCTTCGAAGTGTTTACCGATGAATATTGCCATTAAAGTGTCGCAAAATATTCCTTCATTACCTATGACATAATCATTTACGGTTCAGATTGAAAAACGTTTTTAAAGATGTGTATTTTTCTCTTCAGAACAAAATTTTCGTTCTTAAAACTGTTCTGACATTTTTCATGTTGCACAGCAGCAATGCAGCAAAGATATTGTCTAAATTTCCCATAAAAAAATATTTCATTAATTTGGGTGGAATAATTTTTGAATAAAATGATTTTCAAAACTATCCGCTCTGGAGTAAAAAATCTCAAGGATGCGTGGAGGTTAGGAGGTGAAAATATCGGAATAGTAGTCGTATTGCTCCCTAATGTCGTAACAAGTTATTTTCAAATTATCTTTTTGGGGTCGCTGACACTACCTCATCCTGTTATACCCTTAAAACTTTGAGCATTGTATTTTTTGTATGTCATATGATAAATAAATATAAAACATGTATT
The DNA here is from genome assembly GCA_039881145.1 of Druceiella hillmani. NCBI lineage: Eukaryota > Metazoa > Arthropoda > Insecta > Lepidoptera > Hepialidae > Druceiella > Druceiella hillmani. Next base: position 24,138,263 of record JAYKKI010000021.1, on the reverse strand, counting down.
AAATATATTCGAACCTATGTCATTAACACGAGAATATAATGAGCGACGTCAATGCACATCGAAACGTAGCAACTAGCACTTGTTATACTCAAATTTCTTCATTATTCTATTGTGTGCTCTGTGGCTAACTTTCATAAAAACTAGTTCTTCGTATTAGTATAGTAATTCTATTATATCGTGAAAATGGTTTATTTATATTACATAGTATCTCAATATCATGTATCTAAGTTATTTTGTATATTTATGGCCAGGCAAGCTCATAATACTTAAGTAATTTATCGTTTTGTAAATTTTCAAAAACTAATTGATTTAGCAGTAAACTTGTCTACGTACTTTATTTTTGCAGTGAAATCGTTCAATAAATGCTACTTATAAATACAAAATAAAATGTATGTCATAATGATGTATGGGAAAGATGTTATTTCTATCGTTAATATTCATTCTTGCTTTATCTAATTTCATTCATTCTAGCTAAAGACGTTAAATAAAAAAAAAATCCCGGTATCCTGTATATCCGGTACGGAACTTGAAGATATATTTACTATAAAATAATGACAAAACTTTAGCTCGCAAATGCATTCCTTCACTATCTTCAAGAAAATACTTTCCCTCAATAGTTTTTAAAATTTCCTAGTTGTTGCAACTAAAGCTCACTTCTGTTAAATAATCTTAAAGCATTTACTTGATACGTGATACGTGTTGCCCAGATCTTACTGAGAACCATCTCAAAAAATTAGAATGCCTTCAAAATTTGTGCATCCGTTATATTTTTGGTCGTACGAAGTATAAACGTATTTTTTAATTCATTGCGCAACTTCAATAGACGGAAGTCCGTAATCAGCGTAATTTCTATATTCTTACACTCCTTTATAATATTTTGAACAATCCGAAAAATCTCAGAAGTAGATTTAGTCCCTTGCCTGCCCACATTCTAGGGCTACGCCCTAGACCTTAGTGCTACGTAGTAGTACCTTAGTGTCATTTACCCAGCTATAGCGTATCAAGATTTGTAATTATTTTTTAAAATTTATATTGTCTTGTTACATATTTTCTTTTCCATATAATGCTTTTTCTTTCTTTTTTATACTTTCTTTTTTTTTCTACATCTTTAACAGTCTTCGACATCCCGAAATTTTTTTACTTAATCATTTGCACTTGACTAGAAGAGGTTACTCTTGTGACTATAAGTCCGCGAGAAGAATAAGTAACTTTATGTTTACATTGGTGTTTGGCAATAAAATAAATCAATGATGTCCAAGGTGGCGTCATCTTGTTAAAAAATAAATATGAGTATTTCATTCTAAGTTGTCATAAATCAGAGATAAATTTAATTAGAGTTAATTGTCAATAATTTATGGTAATGGAACTAAAACTTTTAAAATTGAAATAATTATATTCCCCAGTATCTGTGCCTACAACTTCGCGTGCAATTATGCCAAAAAAAATGTTAGTTTTTTTTCTCTTATATTCATATGTTGCTCCTGACATACTACATATTATCATATCAAATTTCAACAAAATCCGTCCAGTAGATTTTGCGTGATACCCGCTCAAATTAACATGGAGACAGTCAATACTTCAAAAAAAAAATTTTCATCCATTGTCATTTCATACGCTAAATTAATAATTTTTTAAAAATATTTTCAATGTAGGGAATTCACTCAGTTACAATTTTAGTATATGTATGATTATTATAAAATATCAAGGTAATTCAAAAACTATTCTAGGACATAGGTATAAATACGTATACAAAAAAATTAATCCAAAGCTAAATATCAATAACTACATTATCGTCATAAACGGAAATAGTTTTTTTGATAAAAGTGAATTATTATAATATATTAATTCTTAAAATAAAAAGTGATATTCTCTGCCTAAACTTTTTTCCATTTAATTTGGTCCTCCATTTATCGCCTTCAATTTTCTTTTAACTTTCGTATACGTATTTTCGAATTAAAACATTAAGATATGTCAAAATTTATCTATTATTTATGCATCAGGTCGTCATCGCAAAAATTAATTAAGTTCCATCGGTACAATTAACGACGTCAAATTTGTAATTATGTCTTTACGAGCCTGTAATTAGAATAACATCGTTAATTAGAGGGCTACGTGTTATATATGATATAATTATTTCAAAACGGCTTCTTATCTCTTCACGACAGCATATATTGAATGTTTTTGTGATACATTCACGTTTATTTGTATGATTCCGGAGATAAATGACAAAAACTTAACCTTCATAATTTTGTTCTTTTGTTCGTTCGTACTTTGTAACAACAAAACTCTTTAAATTTTAAACCTATTCTAATAAAGATTTACAGGCAAACATATTTTTAATTTTTTAAATTACTTTTCTGCACATTGGACTTATCGAGATGGATTTGTTTTTTTCTCTGACACTGTTGAGCGTCATTATCGAAGAGATCTTTTGAAATCAACATTTTTTCAGTTATATTTTTTAGCATATTTTGTAAAACGTAAGACAATTAATTTATTAATTTCTTTTTATTTTGGTCAGTTTGAATTATAAAAATTAAATAACTTAAAGGCAAATAATATTTTTTTTGGGAATGTAGAAAATGTGCTAGGCAATATGTTCTTAGTAAAAATACTATTTTTAAAACTTTTATACAAATACTATGTAACATTAAATATTAAAACTTTTAGATATGTATTTATATATATATATATATATATAAATATACACATATATATATACGGATCCTGCTAGTGAGAATTCTATTTACATCGAATGGTTTGGAATAAAATTAATAACAATTTGCGTTATGAAACACTTTAGATTGTAGACGACATTTTAGATGTTTACATCAATTGTTCAAAGTGTGTGGTAGCACGATGCAAAGTCAAAACAAACTGATAGCTTAAGCTATTTAAAACATTTTCGGCCATACGTGTCTTTAACGGAGTCTCATTATTTTTTAATCGCTATTTTAAAGTTTTCTCTCTTTTTAAAAATCCAAAATTTGATATTTAATTCCTAATTGAGTTTGGTTGAAAGCTGATATGTCAATATTTTTATATTTTGTTTATTTAAATAATATATATCACACTTAAAGAAACAGATTTTAAGGACTTTTGTCATCATCAAAAAATACATTTTTTTTTCTGTTTGTATCCTGCGATCAGTCATTAGAACTATAAGCAGGTAGGTTGTGGTATGTATCTTGTTTGGGCGAATATAGGGCCAGTGCCCTTAATCGCTCTAATTAGGAAGCACGTCAGCTCTCTTGAGTCTCTTTATCGAGTTGGGCTGCAACAGCATGTGCGAAAGTGGGTTAGGATGGAATGTCAGACGATCTTTGTATGTGGCTGTGTAGCGTTTTGCTTCGTCTACGATGGTTGAAATTTGTAGGTATTCGTGGATTTCCGAATTGCGGGAGTACCATGGTGCACCTGATATGACCCTAAGTATATTGTTTTGGGCTCTTTGTAGGCAGAGTATGTTCGAATTACTGGCCGATGACCACAGTTGAATCCCATATGTCCAAATGGGTTTTATTACGGAGCAGTACACTCTTAGTTTGTTGCTTAGGGATAGTGCTGACTGTCTTCCTAGAAGCCATAGCAAATTTCTAAATCGAAAATTGATTTCGTTACTCTTATTTTTGATGTGGTCTTTCCATGTCATCCTTCGGTCCAGATGAAACCCCAGGTATTTGACGCAGGACGATTGCGGTAAGGTGTTGGTACCTAAGTTGACTGCAGGACAAGTTGCACGTCTCAGAGTGAACGTGATGTGGTGAGATTTTTGGGCACTAGCTCTTATACGCCATTTGTTCAACCATTTATTTGTGTCATCGAGTTGTGCCTGCAGCAATTTACTTGCCTCTTCTGGACTGCTATTACATGCGAGAAATGCAGCATCGTCAGCATAGGTTGCTACTGTAATATTAGGTGTCTGGGGTAAGTCATTCGTGAAGATGTTGTAAAGCACCGGACCGAGTACCGATCCCTGGGGTACTCCTGCGTGGCAACTATACAAGGAAGACCTGGCGTCACGGTGTTTTACTCGAAACATTCTGTCTCTAAGGTAAGAATCCATCAAGGGGTAGAAAGAGTGTGGAAGTGCTTGCTTTATTTTGCATAGTAACCCTTTGTGCCAGACCCGATCGAATGCCTGTTGGATATCCAGGAAAGCAGCAGAACAATATTCTTTCTTTTCCAAACAGTCTCGTATAGTACGATAGACTCTGTGTACTTGTTCTAGGGTCGAATGTTGCTTGCGAAACCCGAACTGATGATCTGGTATGACGTGATTGATATCTAGGTATGCATGTATCCTAGTAAGGATTATTTTTTCCCACAATTTGCTTAGAACTGGAGTTAAGCTGACAGGACGGTGTGAGGATGCATCGTTGACTGGTTTACCGGGTTTATGGATCATAACTACCTCGGATATTTTCCAAATAGCAGGGACATGTTTTGTTCTGAAGGTTGCATTAACGAGGGTTACCAGGAAGACAATACATTTTCTAGGAAGCTCTTTGAGTACCTTCGGGGTGATCAGGTCAAATCCTGGAGCTTTCTTCGAGTCCAAGCTGGCTATTTCTTTGGACAGCTCCTTTGGGGAAGTAGGTCTTATCGGCAGACACAGCTGCAGGTCCTGATTTAGGATCAGATCTATTTCAGGGTCCTCAGGGTTGTCAGATCCGTTAGGTTTGAAGACATTAGCAAGATGACTGGCGAAGGTTTCAGCTTTTTCTGGGTCAGTCCGTGCCCATGTATTGTCATTCCAGATTGGCGGTGAACATTGTTGGGGCTGTGGCATATTCCTGGTAGCTTTCCATAAAGAATGGGTCCCATGGCCATTGGGTGACATCTTTTCCAGTCTTTGTTTAACTGCAGCGTTAGTGACATCAGCAAGAAGAATCTTTAGCTCTTTTATTGTTTTGTTCAGTCGCGTTTTGTCTTCGCTGTTACGGGAAAGTTGCCAAACTCTACGAAGGCGGCGTTTTTTATAAATTTTTTGACGGATTTCAAACGGGAGCGGTGTATTCGCAAATGAATACTTCAGTGTGGGTGTGCTTGTCCACGCTGCCACCTGGATCAGGTTTGTAATGTATAGACATGCATCGTCTACATCTTCAGCAGTTTTTAACGGAAGTTTGAGAGTGATATTTTCGTCGAGATATTCTCGGAAACCATTCCAATCGGTTTTAGCGTTAGATAGATAGGAGCTATGGGTATCACGGGGTATCGCAATAGGGCTTACAGTAAGAAGTATTGGTGTGTGATCATAAGATCCATCTAGGTTTGACTCGATTAGGAGATTTTGATGACAAATGCCTTTTGTGATAAAAAAGTCTATAAGATCAGGAGTTCTCTCGGTATCTGTAGGCCAATATGTAGGTTCTCCGGTTGAAATGGTCGCTAGATTGTTGATCTCAGTACTACATTTTAATTCTCTACCTCTCGTAGTTGTTAACCTAGATCCCCAATGTGTGTGCTTAGCGTTCCAATCACCACCGGCTATGAATCGGTTTCCTAAAGCTTTGAAAAACTCCGTAAACATATTCTCCTTAATGGTGTGACGCGGTGGACAGTATATTGCTGAGAGGATGAGGGGTCCGGCACGATCATCGATCCGTACAGTTGTAGCTTGCAGGTACTTGGTTTCCCAAGACTCGAGTAGGCAATGCTTAATGTTATCCTTAATTACTATTGCCGCACCACCATGAGCTTCCCCTTCGGGGTGTGAAGTTGTGTAAACGCAGAATCCACGAATGCATATGCGTGATCTTGATGTAGTGTGAGATTCTGATATAAGGCAGGCGTCAAGCTTATTGGTCCTCAAAAACATCTCAAGTTCTTTAGTGTTGGGAGCAAGTCCGTTTATGTTCCACGTGGCGATGTGTAGAGAAGTCATTTTGTCAGATTAGATATCAGGGTAGTTATAAGTCCCAGTAGGGAGTTTATTTGTTGAATTAAGAGATCCATTTTCTCACTTTGTTTGGCAAGTATATCTTCTAATTTATTAGATTGTTGGTGAGTAGATTGCTGTGTTGTTGGTTGCCTACCTTTGGCAATATCGGCATAAGATGTTTTGTGGGTGTTATTATGACCCTTAGTGTCAAAGTTGGTGGTAGTTGGTATGTTGATAACAGGTGTTTGAGAGGGTAGTCTAGCGCGAGAGGCGAGATTCTTGGTCCTTCGAGCTAGTATTTCTTTGTATATTTGGCATCCTATATAATTAGCAGGGTGGTCGCAGCAGCATAAAACACACTTGGCTGGAGTTGTCCTATTCTTTTTGCACTCTGAGGTTTTATGGTCTTCACCGCATTTCACGCATCTAAATGGTCTCATGCAGTTATTTTTGGTATGACCATATTGTTGACAGCGTTGGCATTGTACAATGAACTTTGATTTCTGGGGATCCTCAATCTTAATTTTTTGCTTTGCGATAAATGCAATGTTTTTAACGTCAGGATTGTTAATGCTAGGCTCGATATTGACGAAGAACGTTGAAGTCGGTTTCTTTTCGGGGCCGTATGGTGCATTAATTATTTCACCTCTGACTTTGTTGTTGGTCGCTTGAACTGCCTCAACAATAGCTTCATGAGGTGTGAGGTGATGCAAGTTCTTAATGACAATTCGGTAGCATTTGGAGTCCTTAGGCGTAAAAGTATACCCTATAAGCCCGTTATCTCTGAGGAGATTGATAATTTTCTTATATTCTTCTGGAGTTTTCATCACGTGAAGGATATTTTTGGTAATCATTTTGAGCTTATAATTATCTTTTTGGCTAACAGTTTCAATTAGTTTTATTAACTCGTTGACGTCTTCTATACCACTCAGAACTATTGGTGGTGGTTTGTTGGGTTTCTGAGTTTTTGAAAGGGCAATGTCATTATTTGGATCAAGCGGTAAGTTGCTAAACCGGTTCTTATTTACAATTCCATTAGACGGTGGTGGAGAATCGCACATTTTCCTCTTCTTATTGCCACGAGGAAGTGGTACATGTTGCCATATGGGTAGGGCAGGATGTTGAGAGATATCTTTTATTGCTGTAGTTTCAACAGGCAACAGGTCTGATTCAGCTTGTTTTTTTGAAGTTGTTGACTGTCCTCTGTTTATATCAGAGAGGGATGATGATCTTTGCCTAGAGAAGTAGCTTGGATGAAGTACCTGTTGTTTAAGTAATTTCTGTTGTGGTTGTGATATTGTTTCTTGTTTGGAATTCATATTGTTCCCACGAGTAGGGTCGATATAATAGGTCACTCACAGGGTAACGCCCATTCCTGTGAGAGGGCACTTTTCAACGATGTGAGCCAGTTTCATCGAGGTTTGCGCTAGAGACTGACTACCTGCAGCCATTCATCCTATCGGCACGGTCACACCTTAGGATTAGGGTTATTTTTTCAGGTTAAGAGGTTGTCTTCCTCGCGACCCAGGTGACCAAGCCCAGGTCTCCGTTCTTACGAGACATGACCACAAGATTACGGGTGTGGAGATCATTTCCTACCTCCAACATAAGAAGCTGTTAGGCTTGCTTAGTAGGTTAGTTGACCGCCTACGACTCGGCGTTTGTTGTTCAATTGGCACCACCCGAGGGGCACGTGTAGGGTTATGGTTAGGTAGCTTCTACGGACGCGAACAACATTACCCCCCAAAAAATACATAAAAAAATAATAGAGACTTGATATTTACAAAAAAGTAACTAATTGAAATAACCGTTCGCTAATTGAATAAGTCGTTCAAGTTTAAAAACGATTCTTGGCTGTTGTTTCTTCTTTTAAGGTATAAACTAGGCAGATATCGCATCAATTCATAGGATTAGGGTGCACAAACCAAATATCGAACAATCGTCGCTTCGCGCGGATTAATGCCCCGCATCACGTAGATATCTTGCCAATTCTTAGAATTAGGGCACACAAACTTAATTGAGGGAGACAAATAAAATAATATATTTGCTAAAAGATTTTTTTTTCATATTTTTTAACATAAAAAAAATGAGAAACGCGATTTCTAATACAGCCACGAGTCTTTCTCAGTTATAGCTATTTTCAATTGTATCCACTGCTTTATGGCTTGAAAAGCTAATTAAATTGTTTTAAATTTTAAGACCACTCATGGTTATTGCCTTTTATTTTAAAGTATCACTCGCACAATTATCTTGCCAATTCTTAAAAATAGGGTGAACAAATAAAACGTCTAACAAGCGCCGCAACGAGCCGAACAAGCCAAGGCACTGGAGTTACGACTGCAGTTGGGACTAGATATCTTTTGCAACTTTCATATTGAGTTTACGGTTAATTAGCCCCTTGTCTTAGTTTTGCGCTTCATCTTGTATTGATTTCGCTGATTTTGATTTATTTCATTGTGAAAATGGCTCCTTTTTACAACGGAGAATTTGCCAATATTATCTGCATGTATGGCAAATCTGACGATAATGGAGCTTTGGCGCAACGCATATAGCAAGAGTGCTATCTTCATAGTAAGCTTTTTAATATTACAGTATTTTAAAACACGTTTCGTTCACTTGTTGAAGTTGGAATTCATCGTCCGGAACCGGGAATCAATCTAGGAAGACATCAATGGAATATTGACAAAGAAATCATGGAATCATTTGTTGTAAATCCTACTACGAGCGTTAAAGTATTAGCTCTAAACCTCAATCTGTCAATATGGAAAATTTGGAGTAGGATGCATCTAGAGGGGAAATATCTCTATCTCGGCACCAGGGTGCAAGGTTTTGGAAGATGAGATCCCGCACGAAAAATTCAGTTCTGTTGATTTACTGAATAGTAATATTGACAAAGCGAGGTTTTTAAAATCTATCCTATGGACCGATGAGTCCGAATTTTCAAGGCACGTAATAACAAATTTTCATAACCTTAACAGTGGGACGACAAGGACAGTAATCCGAACTGGAAAAAAATTTAGTGTCACTACAGAGAATTTTCTATAAATGTGCGGACAGGAATGATTGGTAAAGCATTGATTAGGCCTCATTTTCTATCGGATAATTTAAACGCGAACAATTATCTGGAGTTTTTACAAAACAATTCCCTGTCCTTCTAAACGAGGCTGAGGTACCAATACTAGAAACGGAAAGACCCGTAATTTTCCAACAAGATGGTTGTCCAGCACATTAGAGTACAACAGTAAGAGAACACCTCAATAACTGTAAGATACAAAGCAGACACGAACACACCGTTGGCCCGCACGATCATTTGATTTAACCCCGTAGATGTTTTTGTTTTCGGGCGGGCTAAAAAGCTCGTAGCGAAGAAATATCAACAGGAGAAGAATTAATAAGAAAAATTCAATCGGTTTTTATGTTTACAAAGAAGGAAACCCGATTAAAAATAACCACATTAGAAGTAAAAAAGGACACGCGCTTTCACACACGTGTATTCCAAGAATTAGCAAGATATCTGCGTGGTTGCGGCACGACAACCTTTGTTCCACACGAGGCGGCCATTTTTCGGCGTTTTGTTTGTGTACCCTAATTTTGTGAATTGACTAGATATATGTGTGGTTTATACTTTAAACAACAGACAATAATCTAGCATATTTTTAAAATAGCCCGAGTTGAACTATTTTATTATATTTCTACTTTTTTTACTATTTTATTTATTTGTTTACACGCCATAATCAAAATAGTTTTCCTCAATTTTACAATTTTTTGGAAATTTCAAAAGCCTCTAGGAACGTTTCTGACAACTAATAATACTTTGAGTACACTTCTTATATCATTCTGAAAACGAATAATACTTGGAATAAATATTTGGGATATATTTCTTTACATTAACTTCATATTACCTGAAGAAAAAAATGTAAAAATATTGACATACCAGCTTTTATTGAAACTCTTTCGGGAACTAATTATCAAATCTTGGATTTTTAAAAAGAAAACTTTAAAATAGCAATAAAAAAATTATCAGACTTCGTCAAAGATATGTATGGCTTAAAATATTTCAAATGATTTAAGCTATCAGCTTCTTCCGACTTTGCATTGAACTACCAAACATCTTGCACAATGTAATAAATAATAAAGGTTCAATATGTTAAAGGAGTGCTGTCTTTAACATATTACATTTTATTTATGTTAGATTAATGCTATGTAAATGCTTGTATAAACTGCAAAAAAAATCTAAAATATCTTCGAACTAACACTAGTTCCTAGTTAGATAATAGTATAATCACATTTAAAGATTAATTTTACGCCGCCGAACACTTTCAATAACGTTAGCCTGTATATATATCTTTTTACATCACCTCTTTGAGCGTGTTCAATCCATTATGCGAAAAGAGAAGTTTGAAAGCGTCCATTATTTAAAAAATACAACTAACAAACGACTTCAACGCGGACAGCTCTGCAGGGTTATTGTCTACGTTATGGCACAGTATTTCCAAAGAATTGTAATACTTGTGCTTTGAAACTTGTAACAAATGAATTTGTTATAATTACATTATGAACATCGATCAATATTAGTAATATTGAAAGCTCTTAAGAAATATTAAACAAATATTTATGGCATGTAAATTAATTTTAAGTTAAATGTGTAAAAGCTCATGCAGTAAAACTACGAACTACTACTAAGAGTATTATTTCAGTTAAAAACCGATGAGCTCATCCTCATTTCCCAAATTTCTTTTTGTGATTTGAAAATAATGGTACAAAAAAGAGTAACCTCAAATATTTTAGTTTTTGATAGTTTAATTTTTCTTTAAGGATGAATATAAAAGAAAATGTTTGGAAATATTCTGATAAATTTGAACTTCTGTACTAGGTCAAACATATTTTTATATTCGATTTTCCTCTTTAGGACACTTTTATATATTGGATTTTTCTCTTTGACTTTATTTTTGCTTTCCATACAACTCTTTATGAAGGAGTTTCTTGCGTTCAAAGAAAATGAAGAAAATTAACTTAAATTAACTAATTAACTTAAAATTCTGTGCGACTTGTACAGAATTTTAAGGAGTATTTTTAAGATCTTGAGTACTTAATAAAGTTTTTTTAAATGGCTATGACATGAGCAAATGAATTACATCTAATGTAGTCGATAATTGGAAGGCGTTCTCGGTCAAGTCTACCGATTCTAATGTGGTATTCCGTTTCACTGAGTAATGTGTCCAGTACCCCGAGTGGGGAAGGAAAACCATCTTATATTAACTCACATTAATGAGGTCTATGAGATTAATTAAGCAGTGTAGAGTGTTCTATAAAAGCTTTCAATAAATTGTATCGAAATCCATGCAAAACTAGTCTTAGACAAAGCTAAAAATGTTAGTAAATTTGAACAATTTTGTTCACGGCATATATTAATTACTTTCGCATAATTATTTGGTTACACTGCATTTTAGTTAAATATTTTATATAAAATAATGTTTGAGAAAATAGGTATATGCTATTAAACATTTTTGTTTAAGTAACTCTGCTACTGTAGTAATTTTAAAATAATTAACTAAAAAATGTTTACAGGAATATTAGATACAATATATAGGTGCGCCTAGGCTTTGCGAAGTTAAGTGGTAACAAAGTACACCTTAGCTACGGTTCACTTATAGCCGGGTATACGATTCTAAGCAATTGAGAACAAATTTTAAATAATTCACGATGTGGAGAACGTAGCTTAGATTTGCATGCTCCACCAAAGTTAATGTATATTAAGTATACAGTAAACATTTGTAATTTTTAACCTTGACAACGATAATGAACAATGAATTGTTCTTTGAATGTACTATTTACTCGCACTTCATATTTATTGAGCAAATTATTCACATCTGCTATGAAGAATGAGAAATGAAGAATAAAACTATTTTTTAAGTTAATCGAAATCTAAGCAAGCGCTTGATCTCATCGTGTGTGAAATATTAAACAGCACAGCCCGCGCGGGAGAACCCGCACGTGGAGGCCGTAGTCATCCGTCTGGATTAGAAATGACACATTGTATTATGCGAGCAATTCATTGTTATGCTTTTAGAAATACCTATACTATCCTTATTAATAAAAAACTACTTGGATATTAAGTCTGTGGGTTTTCACTGTGGGTTTGGATTTGGCCGCTTTCTACTCCTAGACAAATTTCAGGAAAAAACTCGAAATAAATAGCGAGAGCCGCGTTAAATTAAAACTATTCTAGTCCAATTTGAACATTTGTATTAAAATGATGTCCAAGTAGGAGCAAAATTATATATTTTTCTAATCTTTAAATGCTTTTAAAAAGTAAAAAAAAAATAATACCACGTGTGCAATTTCTTCATCATTATTATTTCAACAATAATTAAAACGAATACCATTATTCGATAAAGTAAAACCGAAATTAAATTTTAACGTAATGCACAGCTATTATTTATAAAGTATCTAAGCTGTCAATACTGTATAAAGCGTCAGTATACGCCGATCTGAAAAAAATACTATACATAACATCAACAATTTCACTATAAAAGGAACCAAGTTTCATAAAGCGTCAGTATACGCCGATCTCTAAAAAATATTATACATAACATCAACAATTTCACTATAAAAGGAACCAAGTTTCACCATGAAATGTTAACCGTAAAAAGTAATAAGATAAAAGCAACGAAGTTCTTTTAGATATTTGCTGGAGGGTTGTAAATGAGTGAGTTAGAGGTTTATGTTTAAAACAGGGCTGAAATGAAACTATTGTTAAACTGAAAACCATTTCTTTTTTAATTTAGTTAAAAAATAATAAAATAAGATAAACATTACATCTACGATTGCATACAGTCAGTCATGTTACCGAAGAAGTAGTTTCGTTTAATTGCAATAGATGGCGTGCACGAATTGGAGTTGTCATTTTCGATTTGGTTTTTGTTCCTTTGGCCATATCTTGATATTTAGAACAATGTTCGCACACACAAAGCGAACGTTTCCGGCTGCTGGAATTTTAGATAAAACGTACAGACTTTATTTCTATATTGTATGAAATTATATAAATTTCTTGAATCGGAAATGGTACGAAATTAAAATTGATTACCTCACTCCAAAACGTCAGTTTATTGTCTCAAGACAAGCAGCAGCTTCTTAGATTATCGACTCTAGCCAAACTGAAAAAAAGCCGTAATTATAACATTTGTATATATGCAATGAATCATTGTGTTGTTATAACGAGCTGGCTGTCAGTTTATAGTCTTTTTACGAAAATTATTTTATAAATAATTTTAATGGTTGTCCGGTTTTTAAATATACGTATTATATTTTGGCATTGAAATTTCCTTTGCCCATTAAAATTAATATTTTCTTAGTTTGTTTTTTATGTGCATTTTCGTCGTGAAAGTAAACAATGGCGACTATCAAACGATGCTGTTTACTGCGTGATTAATGTAGGATTTTCAGTTTTTCTTTTAATGAAAAAATAGTATAATTGCTATTAATATATATTCGTAATAAAGCTAGTGTACGGCATTTTCACAACAATTTTTATGATTAATATTGGTGGCTAATCAGAAGATGCATTTTAAATAAAATATTTTATTGGTCTTGTTTATTATTCGAAAGTGAATATAGTAAATGAAATAAAGGTGGTTTTAATAATGTAGGTAACAGTCTTAGCCGTAATAATATGCAGCCTAATATCATAATCACTTAAATTGGAACCAAGAATGATAGTTAAATCCATTTCTGAAAGCAAAAAATCTGTATTATACAGATATTTTGTAATAATATGAAAGAAACTAATTGTTAGGGTCCCGTAATTTAAAAGGAAAATAAATAAAATCCTTATAAGACCCGTTACGTGTTTGTCCGTATGTCCGTCACAGCCGTTTTTTTCCAGAAACCGTTGGACCTTTACTTGAAATGTGTCATAGTAATTAAACATATTAACCCGCACATATAGCAAAAGCCAAAACTCAAAAATATTGATTTATAAATTTTATTGATTTGGACATTTTGAGGGGAGATTATATACTTGCATTTTTTAAAGATATAACACGGGGTTCGTTTGAAAGGGCTAGTTATAAGGGTCTCAAAAATGGTTTTTTCATAGTTTTTTCATTAGGATTTTCAGAGGTATAGCGAAAAATATGCAAATACATGTCTCCCCTCCCATTATCCTCTCCCCTCACTTTCGAATCCACTCAACCTAAAATTATAAAAAAATATGGGTTTCTTGAAGTCCACGCAAAGTTAATAAGAAAATTATAGCGATGATTCTAAATATCACCATTGTTTAAATATTCCCCATATTTTTGCGCTTACCAAAGTTGCAGTAGGCCATATATTTATATTTTTCTATTTTCAAAACTGATTTTCTCAGGAACCATGTGACGTAGAAACTGTGATATGAAAGGTGTGATAATACATCGTATTAAACCACATATTTTTCACATATTTCACACCATTAATTTTTGTAAAACATCGGTATAACAATTAAATAGAAGGAAAATAAAGTTCTTAGACATTTTTTTTCTAATTTTATATATCATATGGAGTATTATTATAAAAGGCTTGTTATGAGGAAAATAAATATATTTTCTGCATAATTTATATTGCACTTTTAAAAAGATATTCTAAAAAATACGCCAACATGTACCATACAGTCCACTTATTCCTGAAGCTACACTATCTTAAAAACCATGGGAAAAACACGTTTGGTACGATATGACCAGAAAATTACAGGAAAACTAAAGCGATTTTCCATGATCTTATAATTTTTTAAATATCCACTATATTTTTACGCCTGTGAAAGGTGTGATATATAATATGTTGCAATAAATTTTACGTTGTGAACAATTAATATTTGAAATTTGTTTGATAGAAATATTACGTAAATATTTAGATAAGTGCCGAAATGTGTACGAAATCGAAGTGTGTGATCATTGGAATAAGCGTATCAGTTTTCTTGTTTTCCACTTACTTGCACACTCCGACTGACTTTTGTCGAAACAATTGTTCATGTTAATCATAATACAAATTAATTACTTTCAAAATATGTATGGGTAATAATAAATTATAACAAATATATATAATATTAGTACTAAGATATTGCAACAGATATATTGCAGTTTTTATAAGGATTTATGATTTTTTCCTTACAAATTCACCCCAAGGGCGAAAATTGTATTAACATTAATATTATTATTTAAAAAACTGTAGTGTATACAAAATGCAACTAGCTTGTGTTCATGGGTTAGAGCAAAAGACGCATGTTTAAAGTAAAGTGGGTGAGTAAAAGACGCATGTTTAAACAAATTTGTATTATATATTCCATTACACCGAGGAGAGGTATCTAACAGTATGGCTCTCCCCCCTCCCCCTCCATACCCAACAGACCACTTACCAGCTACGACCTTCGTCTTCTGCTAGACTAACTAGTGAACGTGTGCAAGTAGTTGTAATTATATGGGGCGAGGTGTTACCTGTATTTAAACAAAATACCGGTCCTTGGTATTCTTTGTACCTGTCAACTACGAAGTCCAGCTTCATAAAGTCGTTAACCTGTTAAATAATACCAAATGCGTTTTAATAGTTTAAAGACAATAATTTTAGAGTTCCTTAATGAGATTATTTAGTTGTATTTCATTTGATAGATATTTTAAAATGAAATTAAAATTCGTTTATTAAAAAAAAATTAAGAATAGTCATAAAAACCAGTGGGGAAAAGATGTGGTAACTCCTTCCTTTCACACCTCTAATTTTCACCGCCCTCTAAACATTGTTTAAAAACTATATTTTAGATGCTATCATGTGATTACAACTTTTTAACATAATTTTATTTTTCGTTTGTGTCCACAATTTCAGGGAATATAGACAATTACGGAAATTTACTTTCTGTTCTGGCATGTACTTTGCTGTTATTTGTTCTAATTATTTCTTATTCACCTAAGTTCGTGGAAGCGGTTATAATTTCATGTTAAATATAATTCTTAATTAAAATATTATTCATATAATCCAGTAAGTTTCTATACCATACCATTCCTTAAGCATTTTTTTAAAATACTAAATTTACAATTAAATGAAACTACGTGATGTAGTATTATTTCTACTTTCTTTAATTTCTTTACCACGACCTACGTTACGTTGTATTACAACATCTTCAGGTGGGATATTAGCAAAGATGTAAATAATGAATTTCTACAAAATTAACGCCAAATATATTCAATAAATAAAATACTAAAATAAATGTCGCCTCAATGATACGCTGTAGAGTCATCAGATAACGTGAAAGTGAAAAGATAGCGAGCTGAGTTATGTTCGAATTTATTCTGTTGCAAATTTTCCGGACCGACAGGTCTGAAGATTAAACGAAATACGAGTACTATACTGATATTTACGTTGTTTCCGCGTGTTAACTTTAAGTGTTGGGTTGGTATCGTGTTTCGCCCCCTACTATGAGAGACTTGCAGCTTATTTTATCTACTGGTAACCGCTTGTTTCTAATATAATATATTTTACAATAATAAAAATTATGAAATTGAGGACGAACATCCTGTTATAGGACAAGTTTTTTTTATCTATTTCCCTGTTTGTCGCAGGTTTAATACAAAAAATTAAATTAAGTGGTTAGAAAAATAAAAAATGTGTAGGACTTAAATCTTCGGTAGCTTCGGTACACTTTTTGCTTAATTTCTGTGCATAAAATAAAGTACAAATTTGCAACGAGAATAACAAAGGTAAACAGACTCCTTCTTAATGCGTTAAGGACATAGAAAATAATTCCTTTTTCTTTACAATTTAAAACATATTAAAACATTTGCTAAATTAATTTTACGACAACCAAAGTAATGTTAGCACTTTAGGCAACCTGTGATAAAAAACAATACGTTTAACGAAAACATAACCTGCGTCCACCGCCATATTGTAACGATAGCAGTTACTTTAGAAAAAAAAAAATTAAACTGTACATTTCACATTCATGGATTCGCTTAGTTCTTCTGTGGTTAATGGAAGTCGCAATGGTGATATTACCAGACAATTTCTTTACACATATCAATCTTCTTGTTACATATGAAGTATGATAGTTACGTTACAGATTTGATTTTTGAAAAATAACGCGTTTGCTTTGGAAAACAGATTTCATTTCGTTTGAAAAATTTTCGTAATTATTGTATTCTTTAATTATTGTGTTAAAGTTATCTAAAAATTCAATTCTGAATTAGCGCTTTGATTTGAGAAAAAAGGTTTGTAAAAAACTAAAAAATAAGCAATATACAGCGTCAATTAATCCATTTATAGCCAGAAGTTAATTAAATTATTTAATAAATTTCCAGTTGCATTTTATTGAACAAATAACGCAAAGTTTTCTTCCGATAAAAATTTGAATAGTTTACAAACTTAGTTTTGAAAGCGTATCCTAACCTACGACATATAAAAAAAATAATATCGAATAATTAATTAATTATAATAAATATATATATATACATATATATATTTATATGTATATATGCATATATATATATATATATATATATATATATATATATATATATATATATATATATATATATATATATATATATAAAATATCTGTAAACGAAATTAATCTGTAAACTTCACACCTTTGAGGGTTTTACTGATGATGGAACCGAGTTTTTAGACATTGATGGTGGTCAGCTTTGCGTCAGCTGTAAGATAATTTACAATCCAGGCGAGGAAACCTTAGCTTATAAATGCCCTAAAATATTAAAATAAGGGTACCATTTCTCAAAGAAATACTTAGCAAAATAATATTACGTTTAAGGCGATGCCAAGGTATGTGTTTCGGAATGTTTTTCTTTTTTCCAGTACGTGATGGAAAATTATTTTTAAATAAAATTTGAGTATTTCAAAAGTAATTTTCAAAGATTTGTGTTCTTTTCTTGTAGAATGAATGTTTACAGAATCTTTTACAGTTTGAACGGCCGTCATTTTAAAAGCTCTTTACCTATTTTTTCATGTATGTACTTAACCTAAATTTTTATCGAGGTTTATTTGCACCAAGTTTTATCCCGGTAGAGTAGAGCGTCAATCGGTTATTTGTATACATATCCATACATTTTCATATATGCACACACATACGTATGTATATATATATATATATATATATATATATATATATATATATATATATATATATATATATATATATGTGTATATATATATATATATATATATATATATATATATATATATAATATCTGTAAACGAAATTAATCTGTAAACTTCACACCATTGAGGGTTTTACTGATGATGGAACCGAGTTTTTAGACTTTGGTTGTGGTCAGCTTTGCGTTAGCTGTAAGATAATTTACAATCCAGGCGAGGAATCATATTATATTCATGATGCTATTTCTCGTTCGCACAAGTCTGTTTGCAGGAGCAAATTAAATGGTACCATAATAAAAAAAACTAGCAGCAGTCATTGAATTCAACCACGCCTTGTTGCATATATTTTAACCTGTAAATATTAAGTTCGGTATAATTAATAGAGCCTAAATTCATTGAACACAACAACCTGTAAATGTAGCATATATTGAACTAAGCATGAGAGTCACGAGCTAATTTCAATAAATCTCTTTTTCCTGTGGCTATACTTTCCTCCTCTAGATGAAATACGCCTAATGTTGTCCATTTAAATAATTTCGATCCTTGAAATGTTAAGGCCCCAAAATTGTTATAGTTAGATACAGCCAATCGAGAAAGACTGCCTTCCATATAATTTTACAAATGTCGTCAGAAAAAGCTAAAGTTCGTGAAAGGGTAATGCAACCAACTATTGCTAAAATTCCATATATGAAGAATACATAAAAAAAATTAAAAAATGACAGGACAGTTTCACTTCAGACAAAAAATTACCGTTTATGGATTTATCATTTATGTCTTAAACAAATTCGACAAAAAGAGGTGGAAGCCTATAAAAAATAATACAGTATATTTTTTTTAAACTTGGCAGAAGAAGAGTGATGTAAAATCAGCCAAGTTTGTCCGGAACTTTGCTAAATAAATGTGGCTAAATAAGTTAGAACTTTTTGAACTTAACCATGACCAGAAATATTAGTAACTGAAATGTTAACGAAAAAGTATTTGTTTCCAAACAAATTAAATTCAATATTAAAACTTAATGCAAACAGAACGCTATATTGGACAACTAGTTTCAGATATTTCCCCCTGGAGACAAAATAGTCATCGAAAAGGTAGATCTCGAGGATCGTTAATTTCTTTTAATACAATCTTTTAAAAAAATGTGACACTCACACCAGTGTTGAACATTCAGTGCAATCAATAAAATATGTGTGCAAATATGTAAAACAAAGGGTCTGATCAGACTATTTTGAATCTAAGAAAAGGAAGGTGAAGTGATAATATAATAAACATGGATGATATAAAAGTAGCTCGGAGAAAGTATGTTGCGTTATCGACGTTCCGATACATGAGCATGTTACAACATGATGGAGGAGCTATCATGTTGTATCAAGTGGTTTGTCTAGAAAACACGGATTTTTTTAGAAATAAAAGCGGATATCTTAATAAAGAAAATCTTGTCAATAAAAGGACAGTCCACCAAAAATGATCACTGCATTTATTGAATTACATCAAGTGGATAATTTTGCAAAAATCTCGTTATATCTCGAGACACGGGCATTATACGTTTGGAAAAATTGTAGATTCGAAATGAGAAAAACCTTTTTTTACTTTCTTCTATAAAATCTTTCAAATTGTGCAATAGTTTCTAATTTAGATAACTTCAACCATGGGTGAAGGAAAAATGTTCATGTGTATATTTTAATAATAATTTTTTTTTCTTTCTAAAAAATTTTTCGATCTCCTATTTTTTATCCCCCCAAAAGAAGAAAACATATTTTTTTTACATCTAGGCATGGAGGCTAGATGGGGGCAAGCATTTCAATCTCATATGTATTTCTTGAGAAAAATTGCAAACACAGAGACGGACACAAAGAGATCGACAGCAAACGAACTCTCGTCATAAAAGTTCTTTATTTACCATTTTGTATTCAAATTGATAAAATTTATAAGAAAAAAATATTTACAAAAAAATAATTGGTTTCGTTGTATAGTAATTAGTACGTAGCGAATTACTACACAATATTATTAAAAGTTATAATCTTTTAGCGTCACGTATGCTTGCTATGCAAAGCAGTATGCTTTTAACGTCATTTTTCTCTCTGTGTATATGACTTTAGAAGTCATAATCGCGCGAATACGACAATAATTAATCGAATGAAGTATCGGAAACGAGAAACAAAGCGACGCGAACCCAACTAGCCAAGACGAGATCTAACTCGCAAAAAACCGGGTTAAGTTGTGCTCTGTGGTGAAAAATTAATTTCATTTTCTCCTTACGAACAAGAATGGTGAAAACGAAAGAAATTTAAATGTAAAGTAAACTGTAAGCATAATATATCAGTATAATTGATTTCATCATATTTCATAAAAATCTATTATATGTTCGTCTATAAACAATTTGCATAAACAACATTTCTTTAAACTTTTAGTGGAGAAAAGGTGAATACATCAATAAAACAGATAAATTGTCTATTCAATGATATCTTTATTTACCAATATAAACAGAAATGAATGAAGGATGGATTATCATTGTATATGAAACATTCATGTCTGGTAGTCAGTGCTTCATGCCAGTATGTACTTTTGCTTATCACATATCTGCCTACTAATATTCTAGGGGCTATATATCTTTGGATATATATGCATATGTATATATATATATATATATATATATATATATATATATATATATACGTCGTATCGTACTAATGTTTAATTACTTCATGCATTTGGTTTTCCTAACAGGCAGGTTTATGCCGCCGTAAGTCATGTCAAAACTTTGGGCACTTTACTATTACACTATCATTAGTCCTAAATCTTCCGAACCCGATCGTGGCATCTGTGATTTTTTTTTAAGGAATTTAATTTTGTTGAGGAATTCTACGGTGAACCTTCAATATATATAGCCAAATATCTGACTATTTGTTTATGAAACTACACTGAGGCCATTTAAATAAAAAAATCACAAAATATATAATAATAGATAAAAATACATAAAAGAAACCGGTTAGGAATTAGTAATCAAGTAAGTAAGTAATTTAGGTAGATGGTAATCCGGTAAAACCGGATACACTCTGTGCTTGAGATCCATAATATTAATTGGAACCCTAAGAATTTGTAACCCTTATTCAATAATAGAGTCTCTGGTTTGAGGGTCACAACCCTATTTTAAAAACAGCAGATCTTGAAGTTTCATGGTTTAGGCAAGTAATACTCCAACAGCATTAGAATTTATGGATTAAAGGTTGAAATTATCATAGATGTACTGTCATGAGGACTAACTACCTCTGCGAATTTTAATGAGAATTGATTTAATAAATATAATTGAAATCGCAATCGCAACATTAGAATTAACAAAATATACGGAACATGAAGAAATTATTTAAAATGTAGTTTCATTCCCTTGCACGTAAACATGTAATACTTGCCTACCTTTATACTTTGTTTTTTCTTGCTACGTCGCAACAAGTCAATCGATCTTAAACTCTACGAATTCCTAATTACTGACAAGTTTTTGTCACCAACTTCTCGCTACATCATTGTACTTAGATTATGCTAAAGAGCAAATTTATTTCATCGTGTGTCACTACATCGTTATTATACTTCTAATATTCAATCTGGATAACAGCACATCTACGGTTCGGTGTAAAGTATGTCCATAAGGTATTTTCAGTTTCCATAGTCAACTTCGAACTAAATGGGATTATACTGGGAGCACACCCTTTTAAATAAAAAACAATCATCAAACCTGGTTGGAAAATGTCGAAGATAAAAAGTAATACGCTAAAAAATTAAAGTGAAAATATTTACACAGTTTCAAATTTTGACAATGCGCAATGTTAAAATCCTATAGCCTAATTAAGGTATCACTTTCGCAACTTATAATCACTTATACAAACACACGCTAATAGGGGAGCTAAGATCTTCTAGAGGACGTATTCGTAAAAGTATTACGAAAGACGTTTTCATTTCGGCTCTTCCTACTCCATTTACGAATAACATTCCCTCGACAGCTCTCCGCCATAACAGTCTTTAATGGTTTGATATTCTATTGACATATTGACAATATTTTAGCGCATTTTCAATTTCCCGTCAAAGTTATGGACGCTAATATTAAATAAGGCTTCAGAATATTTTTCCGAACATACATATACTTTTTCCGTTTCGTGGAAAGTTAGCAATAAGTACAAAGTATAATAAAATGTAAAAATGCTTGATCTGCTCGTTAGCGCTGAAAAGAATCAAAGTTTCATTTAATTCATAGGTTTTCAATATTTTTAGCAAGTACATTTATTAAAGAAAATAGTTCATTCATAATTCCTATCGACTTACAGAATTAACCAATTTTCGAATGCGCCTTTTATGTTGGACAGGCAAGATTTTATAAAAAATGAACAGGTATAACGACATGTAGACGGCCGTTAATTAATTTAACGCACCCATGGACTCAAAATACATTGTATGCCTTTATTTATTATATTATTATATTTAAACACTTTTTATGAGATGTACGAAGTCTGCATGTGCCGGGTTGATAACACTGTGACAAAATATCAAAACGATATTAGTGGGGATAATTTGTAAAGAAATATACATGTATTTATTTTTTATAATAATAAAATAGACTACTCTAAGGTAAAAGTGGAGCAAAAATTCAATATAACAAAAATTTAAAGGCTTAAATTTATTTTTGAACTCTGCGAGCCAGTTTCACGTCATCACAGTGATGGGTTATATGTCTACGGTTTATTAAAGAAGTAAGTGGATTTCTACCATTTATTTTAATGTTTTCTGGCGATATTTATAATCTTGTAGCGACCTTTCAAAATATTTAAAAGAGTTTCCTTAACCTTACATGTTGTTTAAGATATACGTAGTTGCCGACGTGGTATGTGATAGGACGGGTGTGGGAATCATAATATGCTTTGGAGGTTTCTTTGGAATGCTGGATATTTTCTAGAGCTCTCAAACGGAAATATTTCATTCAGTGTTGAAACATTTTCACGTAATCGTGATGTGTAGTATCGGCAATGGAATTGTATATAGAGTTAGAAATGAAATGTTTGTGAAAAATAAAGGAGTTTAGGAGGAAAATAGTTTGTTGTAGAGTGAGCCGTGGCACAATATTTTAAAATGGCTGTATATACGTAAGTGAGAGCGCCTTAGGTTTGAGGATGATAAGGAGATTACCATAGTGCCTTAATTTTAGGAAATAACAAGTTTTTTAAATAGGTCAGATGTGAAATTAGTACATTGGGTGGTAAGTGTTGTTTTGAGGATATCGAGTAATGATATGAAATGGATTAAATACTCACTGGTTTCTTCAGTAGTGGTATTTCAAAGAGGGTAACCTACTGAATATTTTCTTAAATGGTCTTGAAGGGTCAGGATGAATCTGAGTTTTTCTTTGCCAGCTTTGGGAATAATACCTGTAATGTCTAGTGGAATACGTTGAAAGGGTGAGGTAGAAATACTCGTGATTTACATCGGAACACAATTTATCTTCTTTAGTGGTTTGATATGACGAACAATTTTTTTATGTAGTTTTTTTATTCAAACACATGTTCTTCCAATAATATTGTTCTCGTATTCTACCGAGCGTACGTGATAATCCGAGATGTCTGGCTATTGGTATGTCGTGATTTTCCTTTAATATTCTTTGAATCTCATTCGGTGAAGGGTAAATTGTATTATTGTGGTAAATGTCAATTGTGATATCGATTTTGCGAAACAAGTATATTATTGTATCATATATTTTTGTAAATGATTGTTTTTAAAAAGGATTTTTAAATTTGGGATGATTCTTTAATTGTGGAGAGTGTGAGTAACTTGTCTCCAAGAGATTTGGGTAACTCGAAAATATCGGCTTAGGAACTATCACTGAAATACAGAACTTTTGTAAAGAGGAAATAATAGGACTTGTCGTTGGCTCTTAGGATTTGGAAAGAGTGGAAGGATCTTTTAACCTAAAGGAATTGTTCAAAGTGGGGTGAATTGCTTAGGATTAGATTCCTTCTGGGATATAAGGCATAGATGAAACCGTGCCTTAAATCTCAATGAATTAAATCCCACGTTATTCATCAGTCTTTGGAATATGGAGGGCGGGTTTTTGAAAGTAGAGGGTATTCCGTTACATTGAAAATGTTCTTGTTGTTCGGAAAACCGATTTTTTGGGTGTCGTTAGGAGAAATTTTTATCTGGTGACAACCAGATGCGAGATTCAGCATAGAAAAGTATTTTGACTTGTCTTACTGGTCTAATATTTCAATTATATTGAGAATTGTATAAATAACATTTGGGAATTAAAAACTTTTGAAGAATGTTGGCCGAGGATTTTTATTTAACTTAATTTATGGTACAAGGAACATTAGATGACTATTTGAGAATGGAGTGATGTGGGATAAAAATCTTTTAGGAGAGTTCATGAAGATTTTATATTGGTTCCAGATGGCTAAACGATTCGGGTCTAGACACAGCGGGACCGTGGAATTTAAATGTTTTGGATACAGTGAGCATGGTGAATTTAGCTGGTTCAGAAATTGTAGCTTTAGTGGATTCATAGATGTTAGATGCAGTAGATTCAGAGGATATAAGTTAAATGGATTTAGAAATGTCCAATTCCGTGGATTTACTAAAATTGGATTCAACGGATTTAGTAGATTCGTCGATTTTAGATATATGACGGCCCGTGTGAACTATCGGCTCGTGTATTCGTTTAAATATCGTGTTTCTTCAGTGGATTGAATGCAATTATTTTGTTTCGATGACGATATATTGGCGTTTCTTGCGTTATTATATTGCCTTTTCATAAAATTTTCTGTTTACAGTACCGACAGAGAACAATGGGATTAAGGTTAAAGTTATGTAGATTTGGTTTAAAACAGAGCACGGCGCGCTCTCGCTGATTTAGTAGTGACTAAAACGCTGCGCTATTAACACGTATAAAATATGGACGATATTAAGATTTATGTTAGACATTATATACTCTACGAGTGCCAATCTGGTCACTCTACTGCCGAAGCTATGCGTATCTCCTGAAGTAATATTTGAAGCTACTGCAAAACAATGGTTTCAGTGGTTTCACAGCGGCGATTATTTATTGAATGATCAACCAGGTTTTGGTCGACCGGTAGAATTGGATAGCGACAGGTTAAAATTGATAATTGGATAAGATAGCCGATTAATGACATGGTGGCTAGCAACTGAGCTTGAGTGTCCCCACGTAACTATAAAGAATTACTTACACTATTTGCGAAAAGATTCAAATACGGTGCATGGGTACTACATGAACTTAAAAAACCCGAATCAGCCGTAGCCGTCGCACCGTCCTCATGTGGCTAAATAGCCTTAAAGTTTTGGATTTTGGTTCGACATAGATCCACCACCCGCCATATTCCCCAGATCTTGCACGCGATGAGTATTGTTTGTTTAGATCGCTCAGCAACGCATGACGTTAAAAAACTTTGATGATGAGGACCACCTACGACAATTCATAGGTTAATTTTTTCATTCAATCCACTTGAATTTTACGCAGATACTATTCACTTTCTGCCAGTACATTGGAAACACACAGTAAAAAAATGATGGTGATTACTATATCGACGATTAATTAATTTTAAATTGCAGATATATTAAAAAAAACTATAATATTAATACCCCTCATTACTTCTTAGCTAACTCAATAATATCCGTGAGGATGTTCTATTTGTAAGGCAAACTAATTTACCTGTTTGCCAGGTCGTTACCAACATTCTTGGAGGTGTGCATAGTGTTTTCTTTTATCTCACTGAATTTTGAGGAACCCACTAAATTGTTCCCAAGAATCAAATTCTTTTATTGAACATGCTGAATTTGTTTTGCCTTCTAATTGGCTCAAAATATATTTGAATAAAATGTTTTTTTGGACGCATATTGCTAAATTTGGCAATTCGCCAGGAAAGTCTTCTGTTGTGACATATCGAAGGGTTAAATAAATTTTAAGAGAATGTCGAGTTGCAATTTTCAGTGCTAGTTGCTTGCTCCGAAATTTTGGATACCTTTTTTAATTGAACACGACAATAGTCGGATTTGTAATGCTAGTGAGTTTCTTGTGACTAAACTCAATATAAACAAAACACTACGATGTGCGCCAGATAAGGACTGAGCGAATCGACGCGTTGATATTTAATACAAAGTAATTATGGGCGAGTGAAGCTTATAATAATTATCGCTAATAAATTGGATAACATAATGTAAACGAAACACTATGTTGCATCATATAATAACTGAGCGACGCGACCCTTTGCTTTATAAGTAACCGACCCGTTGCTATATAATACCTAGTATTCGTGAGTGAAGCTTATATCGGTATACAAATAATAAAAATAAAATGGGAAAAAATAATGAAAATTCATAGAATTAACGCTGTACACAAGTATTGGACGATTTGCACTCGAAAACACACACACACATGCACGCGCGCACAAGAATTAAGGAGATTCACATAATACCTTGCATGAAGATCACCTCAGTGATCTCGAAATGCTAAATGTAGATATAAGTTTTGGGATGGGGATGTTAAATGCAGATTTTTTTATTGGTGTGTTGTTTTTTTATATACGGAAGGCGTTCCTTCGATTTTATTATCCCTTTAAACTGCCACCAAATTTGTTGTATCACTTTTTATTGTATCACAATTTTATTTAAACAAATTATTTGCCAAATAATTATTTAATTTTGAATACAAATAACATTGATTTTTTAAATATATTAATGATAATATTATAACAATTTTAATTTACATATGTAACAATTGTATTAATATTATCTGGCCGATGATGTATACGGATTAGCACTTTAAATAACTTCGCTTTACTAAGAAATAGTAGGACTGAGACGGAGACGTAGCATTTGATGCTCAATTAGAATTGAACCTGAACTGAACTGAGTTCATGTACCCAATTTAAGTAGACGTAGAAATACTGAATAAGTAGCGGAGCAGCATGAAAGTGCTGCCTTAGCAGTAGAGCATCCAAGAGACTTACTACATCGGGGCAATATCAGATTATTACTGACAGAGCAGGAGTAAAATATGATGACGCTCGCAACGCATGAATTAATATAATTAATAAAATAATATGCGTAGCACTTGTATATGAAATAACGATGTACGAGTAGTATGAGGTTAATAAATTCTCGTATACGTCAAAATATAATTTAATTTCATAAATGGGCATATTGACCACTATGCTGGTGAACCCAATGTGATGATGGTAACTGATTTTCCCTTGTTTGATTTTCAATGTGATAAAAAAGCTGATAAATGAACCTACATTTTTGAAAAAAATTGATTTTAAAGTTTGACGTATAAATTGGCCATTTGCTTTAATTATAGTAAACAATTGAGAAACCTGAAAGTGAACAAAGTGAATATGATGGAGCATTTTGCGGATGCGCTCAGTGGAGTGCCGAACATTATTGCAGCGGCTGGTTATTATTCCGCGTCGCTGTTTGAATACAAAATGGGAATTTTGTTCAGAAAAACCAGCAATATGGTTTCCTCAAATTGAAGGTTAGTTCATTTTCTTTAATGTTATCAGCGTTACAATAAAATTTTACTGTATTATTTCTCAACTTGATCATCAGTATGTTGTAGAGGTTGAGGATATTACTCACCCGAAACCGTTAAGTATGAGAAAATACAAAAAAAATTAATAAAACGCCTATCTACTTTTTCAGAGATAAAAGCAAAACGATTACTTTGCTAAGGAGAAATTGGTGACATCAAACTATGGTAATTTCTGCGACACTTGGAGCATCAGCTAGGTCAGCAGTACCGAAAGAATTTTTACGTGGTAGTTTTTACATGCTAAGGCGGATTATACCTTGTTTGCGGTCAACGTTTTCATCATTTCCACGTACAGCGCTACAAAGTTTCAGTATAGCAATAGTACTGCTCGTCCATTCGATAATTCATTGTCGTCTGCTTTACGTATCGTCTGCTTTAGAGGTCATTTTGGAGATTACGGAGCATTAAATGCTCGTACAGAACTGGATAGTTATCTAATAAAGCATATCCACGACTTTGCAAACAACGTATCTAGACTTGACCTTACAAAAGCATATAATCAGATCACAGTTTATGAAAATGACATATCGAAGACTGCGATTACCACCCCTTTGGATTATATTAATTCCCATACATGAAGTTGGGACTGCGAAATGCAGGTCAAACTTTCCAAAGGTTTATTTATGACGTCACTCTTGCCTTTGATTTTACCTACTCATCTTCAAAAGCTTTTTGACAGATTTAACCAATATACGTACTTTTTAATACTTCAAAATGCGTATTAAGTACACCCGAAATATTATTTTTGGGTTACAATGTTTTCGAGAAAGGCACGAGATCATTGCAGTCAAAAGTCCAAAAAAGGACTATCCGAAACCAAAAATGGTCAAGGAGTTGAGAAGATTCCAAGGCATGCTTAATTTTTTATCCTATCTAATGCACTCCAAGATTCAAGATTCCTCAAAGTATCAGAGTTCCCAACATGACTTCAAAAGTATGGAAAACTTGTAACAATTCTACAGTTAGCGTGTGTGACGCTGCATTACTTGTTCGTTATTGACAAATCGGAGAGAGCTATAGGCGCCATCTTCCAGAAATATGGGCGTATTTCTTGGTTCGTTATTGTCTCGAGGCTTGAGCCCATCTTAGCGTAAGTACAGTTCTAATGACATAGAACCACTCTCAGCTTACGAGGCCAATACATACTTCCGGTGTATGATATAAGCAAACATAAGCAAGACATTTGCATTTTTTGTGGATCACAAACTGATTATGCATGCATTTCAAATGTGTAGGGATAAATTTTCTCCAAATATTATCTAAGTCACAAGATATCAACCAATAATTCCAATTTTTTATTCTGAGAACAACTTTAACGCTTCCAAAGTCAATTTAAAACGATTCCGTCTAAGGAATTGTTCTACCGAAGTGTCAACCTTTACATAAAAAAAAAGTTAAGTACAAGTAGATGTAGCACTACGATGATTCCGCATAGACTTAGACATATATAAGTATTTAATGATGTACAATGTTTCTATTAAACTCTTTATAAATATTAATATCTTCCATAAAATATGTCTTCCTATCTACTTAACTGTAATTATATCATATCTCTCGAAGTTTGCCCTCAAAAAAAAGAATTCTCTAAAGAGAATAGAAATATCGTTTTTTACCTGTTTTCTAGAAATAGATCTCTTTATACTTCCACTAACAGTTCAGTTCTGATTTTACTATATTAAAGTCTGTCCAATTTCTAATACACTAGGAAAGCGTGTTAGACCTGTAATATTTTCCAAAAATGTGGCACAATAATTTTTTGTTTAATCAAGAAATCTTTATATGATTGCGCCCAGCTTCATGGTTAACAAGATATTTGTATAAATGCTTATTTGGATGCACTTTTAAATGAACCTGATGAAAATAGATGGCTAAATCTACAGAAAAAAAACGTCAAAAATGACAAAAGGCACTTAATTAATACTCTTGTGAAAATCGATATAATTTAAATAAGGTTAATTAATCTTGTCATTATTTTATTACAAGTGTATATTACAAATCACCGGTGAGATGTAAAAGCATAATATAATTTCACTGTAA
This sequence comes from Druceiella hillmani, assembly GCA_039881145.1. Taxonomy (NCBI): domain Eukaryota; kingdom Metazoa; phylum Arthropoda; class Insecta; order Lepidoptera; family Hepialidae; genus Druceiella; species Druceiella hillmani. The sequence continues at coordinate 24,108,618 of JAYKKI010000021.1, read as the reverse complement.
TGTCCAAAATTTCGTAACTAATTATTACGCGAATAAATGCTATTATTACAACTACTGTATATCGGCGACGCATGAGAAAAATTACTGGTATTATTTAAACACTATCTCACATTTGTGGATGTTTCCAATCAGATGATATTGCTCTTATCTTACTCTTCAAGTGGGAAAATCACGTTGTATATTTATATAATATAATTAAACTTTTTTCTCTGGAGTGCATCTTGAAAGAAATACTCTCGAATCTCATAAATAGTGTTAAAACTGCATATACTTTTCATGTTTGTAATTACAAAAGTAAAGGCGAAAAATTATTCGGAAGATTACATTAGATCAGATATATTAAGGTCCGGATATTGGTTGCTTGATAATATTAGGTCCAAATAAAAAATGAAGCGTTGTCCTCATTTTGATTTCACTTTCTGTACGTATTTTTGCTCATTTCCTTATTCAATATAGCAGTTAAATGTAAAAAAAAGTTACCATAAAAATTTAGTATTTTATTTCAACGACCATTATCTTAAATTTAGAATTTACAAATAAAGAACAATACAAAAAAATACCATATAATATAAAAAAAACAAATACCGTGGTTTTATTCAAGTGTAATGGTTTGTACGTGTTAGGTCATACAGAGATAAGGTTATTGATTATAACAACCCACAATGGTATCACTTGAAAATGTACATACCCTGTACCAATGTATATGTCACTTCAAATAATGTACGGAACCCATACCCGAACCCGGTCATAACTCGATTCGTTTCCCTACGATTATTTAAATATATCACCGCATACTTTTTGCAAGTCTAAAAAGTATTATGAGTTTATCTGCCACACCGTGTTCACTTAAACTGGTGAAGTTCAGTTTGATCCAAAGAGCAGCTCCAAAATTTCATCCGCGTATTAAATGCTTAGTTATTTATGGGTCTATGAGCAAAGCACTTGTTAAAAAAATGTTTTATCAATTCTAAAAATCAAAGTGACGTAATTTCTATCTTAATTCTTTCTTGTTACAATTAAGAATTTATAAATTATTTCTTATTTTTTCATAATATTTTTCTGTCCAATATATTGAAAGTTGATTATGTAAATGATTCGTTTGCATTAATTTTTTACCTTGTAAGAAAATTTAAACCAAGAGAAACACATTAATTCATTTATATGCAAAAAATAATAATTTTTATTATATTTTTACTTATACCAAGTTCCCAGTGAAACACCAAACAATTTATGAAATATTTTCTCTGTCCGAAAATATCGACCTTTCATTTAGTAATGCGTCTTTACTTTATGGAAGAATGCCAAATTGTGCGCCAGAAGACGCAGAATTAGATTTTGTAAGATTTTTTTTATATTCATAGTTTTTGTTATAAAAGCAACATCCATGCGAAATATTATATCGCAGATGAAACTTTTTTACTAATAAATTTAAATTAAAAAATTATCAAAGAGTATTTCTACAATTTAAACCGATTTAGTTCTTACTTTAGACAAAATGAGGCTTACTTTTTCCATAAATGTATTTACGTTATATACAAACATTGAACTTAATTAGTTCTGTAACTGAAAAGAACTGCAAAAATCTTAAAAACTTATAAAAATTTAAATATAATATGTTATACCAATTGCTTATATTGAAATATCAATAGAATAATTTCTCATAGCCAGTTTCATAAGATATGTACCGCAGCATTTTTAAAATAATATTGATGTAGTTCCACCGTCTGTAACGTTCTACATACAAGATGAAACTTGACCAAAAAAAAAATCTTTTCGTCTAAATCTATAAGCAATTTGATGATGGTTTAAACTGATTTAATAATTTCAAAATGGCGGCGGTTCAAAATTTTAATAAATCACCACACATTTTACTTACAGCCCAAATAAAAAAATAGTGCATTACTAAAAAATATTCACAGTATATTAAGACCATTGTAAAGATAGTTTTTTTCTGTGACTTTTAGGAAAATTTAAAATATCTTAAACATGTGAAACTCAGGTTTTTTTTTATTTAATAGTTTCAAAAATCAAAATATTTACCACAAAGTTTCCTTACTGCAAAATTTGTACTTTTGCTAATATGTAATACATCATTAAAAAGCAATTTCGAAACACTAACATTTTTGTTCAGAAAGTTTTTTCTGTCGCCTATTGGATTAAATAAAGCTGTTCTAACCTCTATCAGATTCTCTATTCTACAAAATTCACTCATTTAACTCACGCCTGTCATCAGTTTTTTTTATTTACTATAAAAGTTTGTGCATTACTGATAAACGGTTTTAGTAATTTTTCTTCCAACGATAAGGTTAATTAGATAGGATTAAACTATAACAAAAGGTACGTGTATAATTTTACTAAACTCGAATTAAAAATATCTCGGTCACTTATGAATCTAATAAGTAATATAAATCTATATACCAGTAGTTTATATTTACTACTGCAATGTAACAAGTGCATCATACATATTGGATTGAAATAATCTTAGCCCAAACGTTGTCATAGAGACTAACCATTAATGATACCATGTTTGAGGAAAAAACATATATATATCTCGTGACGCTACGTTATCCTAGCTTATCTAATCTCAGTTGGAAATGGCGTTAAAGCGTAGATAAAAAAAAACTTTATATAGCAGACGAAACAAATTCAGGATTGCTTATTTTATAACAAATTTTTCATGCTTTTTATGAATTAAATTTTGTTTTCGATATCCGCATGTTTATTATGAATCCATTAACATTATTTTGAAGAATATAAATAATATGCCATATTGAATATTAGTATCCCGATTTAGAAACGAACCGATACAAATATGTTTGATAATTCAAATATGTGAAAGGTATGAAAGGTATATCACACGGATACATTAGGAAAGTTTAAAGTTTCAAAGCAGTTTGAGCTCAAACTTCTCTTAAAGTTCCCTTAGACAAACCCGCATAGAGTTTACATATGAATCTCGAATGAAATGTATGCTTTAAAGTTTTTATCGAACAATTCATTAAACTGAGTTTTAGGTAACATCTCTTCAGAGGCTCTTTCAAGTTTCAAGCGCGGGGAACGCTCTTTCAAGGCTCTGACCTCTTTAAGTTCGCATGTTTTGGAATAGAATAACTTTGTATCATTTTATGCATATTAAAACAAGTTCTTAACCATCGATAGCATACTGACGAGCTGAAAATGGTGAGTTTGCAAATTATACATTTAAGGTTCCAAGGGTTATTTAAATACGCGATGCCTATTAATGGATCGCTTGTTCTTTCATCTGTAAGCTAATTTAAAACTTATTGATTGGATTCAGCTAAAGTAGGGAATGTATTATATATTCCCATAAAATATAAAATCTGTCAAGCGTGAATGAAAGTTGCACTACGAGGATTCTATACATATTTAGGTATTTAAAAACATTTAATGGTACGTGACTTTCCTATTAAACTAATCACAGACTTTTAATTTTTGAGAAAAAAGCATATTTAAAAAAAAATAGATTTTGCTTCTTGCCAAATTTCATAATTCTAGATCAACGGGAAGTACCCTATATATTTTGATTTATTTACGAGTGTCAAAATATACGGCATAAATGGTCGATTTTTTAATGTTCTTGATTGCGTTGACATGGAAACTTGATTTTTTGACTTGGAAACTTGGCTTCAAGGGACCGTAGATCTAAATATTTGGTGTTAATTTCAACTTGTTACCTCCAACGTTCCTCGGAAAAAGGGTTTGGCAGACTGACAGACGAACAACGAAGTGATCTTATAAGGGTTCCATTTTCTTCTGAGGTACGGCACCCTAAAAATTGCCCACATTTAAAAAAAATCACTCTTTCAGAACATACTATGTCGTTAAAAATAATAACTTTTTAATGTCTTGATGAACAAGAATTTTGGGAAATTCTTCCATCGAGAAATTTTAAGAGTTAACAATGGAACAATAGATCACAGATATAATTTTTTTAACGTATTTGCAAATTTTTTTACATACTTAAATTATATGTATATATAAAATATATTTGTTGTTGAAAATTCTCTATATATTCTATTTACTCCATAAGAGGATGAGGACCTAGATTTCAAAGTATATATTCGAAATTTAGAATCATATATCACCTTAAGAGAAATTAATAGTAAAATTTTTATTATAAGGATTATGCTTGTCAAAACATAAACGCCAGCGCTAACCATAATTATCATTTCTATAATCACATATTTTATTTTAATATATTTTTATACAAAGCGCTAAGTCCAGAACGAAACTTACCAGGTTTGAGGTTTAATTTACAGTCTTTCTAAGTTACAAACTCAGAAATTAGCTATTTGACACGGCGAATTTTGTAGAGCACACGCATAAATATAATTGCAAGATTAGTCTGTGTTCTTGTAATGATATTGGGCGCGTTACCTTATTTTATTTATAGTAGATTAGGGTAAAGAATTAAATTAGGCTCTATCATTTCCAAATAATCAATAATCAGCTTTCGATTGTCACAACTCTCAGATAAATCTTCTTTACTGGCGACGGAAATTGCTTGTAAATAAGAGCATTGCGAAAACTTTTAGAACGATATCAACTATGAGCATCAAAATACATATTACACCTAGGAAAATGTAATAAAATTGTACAATGAACTCGTAAGTTAGTTTGTAATGAATGATTTTCCCTCACTATATACAGAGCATTCATTGATAGTAAGCATTGTTTTTTTCACTGGCGTGTTCTTATTTCTTAATTATACGTTAGGTGCTGCATCAAATTTTTTATTTTTCTTATTCAATTACTATTTTAGTGATAATTAAATGAAACTACGTGATGTAGTATTATTTCTACTTTCTTTAAGTTCTTTACCACGACCTAGATTTCGTTGTATTACAGCATCTTCAGGTGGGCTATTAGCAAAAATCGATCGAAACCTAGGTCGTGGTAAAGAACTTTGAGAAAGTAGAAATAATATTACATCACGTAGTTTCATTTAATTATTAATAATGAATTTCTACAAAATTAACGCCAAATATATTCAGTGCTATGTTAGTCTTTAGAGACCGTCTTTTAACCATCTGGAATATTATATTTACTGAAACGAGTATAAGGCAAGCACTTATTATCAGGTGTAAAATGAGATAAAAGATAATACAAGTCCAGGTAGCCAAAACTGAATTAAATGTTGTAATTTAGACACACTATTTTATATGCCAAAAATAAGGTCCAAATTAGAGACGACAATACACATAACTAGGGACAGTGCATTATGCAGAGACGGACGAGTGCCGAGCGAGACAGGGCATATCCGGAAGCCCCGTGCTTCCGTGGTAGGAACTCATTTGACCTTATATATATATATATATATATACACATAGATATATATATATATATATATATATATATATATATATATACATAGATATATATATATATATATATATATATACATAGATATATATATATATATATATATATATATATATATATATATATATATATATATGTATATAAATATACATGTATGTATGTACATGTAATCACATATTCGACAGTACACTAAATTTTAATCTTCACATTGAACTGATTGTATCCAGGGTCTATAAAATACTTTGGGTTTGTATTAGGAATAAGTGTTTTTTCGTCAGTCTATTGATAATAGTCGTATTTCTCAGAAACAATTCGTCGAAGAAACTTAAAACTTATAATCATGGAGCTTACTGATGCAAGTATTTCATGACGGTGAGAAAATATTTGTCTGAGAGTTATGGAGGGGACAAGTTTTGACATATTTTGGCCTTCGGTTGCATCTCAAATCATTTGAAAGGGTGATGTATAAGAATACAAGAATTACTTTATTTTCATAATTACAAGTAAAACTGTTCTGGAAGTCACTCACCATCACCAAAAGTGCTAAAGTTAAAATTATGGAAATGTTACTAGAAGTTAAAGTCAAATTAATCGAAAACTATAGCTCTCATTCCATATGATGAGAAATAAGAGTTATTCGAAGTTCATTTTAAGTTTTCTGGAAAATTCTGCATTTGTAATTTTTAAGATCGTTAAAAAAAATATACTTGGAAATATATTCACACAGTTAAAAATAATGTGAATACTTCTAGTAGTAATTGCAAATGACACATATCCTTCAACGTTCAAACATTCATATGTACCTAATTAAGTACAGAATCCTTGTGTTAAGTATAATTCAACTCGTAACTAAAAGGTTTCATATTTTTATTATTTTTTTAGTTATTTATTAGTTAAACTCATAAGAATTCAGATGTTTAAAAGTCCTAAAAACATAAATCATTCCAGAAAATAATGAAAACACGTTGTTTTTTTAGCATAAGATTAAAAAGAGGATATCTAGACAATGTTTCATTTATATTTTATTACAAGTAAATCGTTTTGTGTTTTCGTCATAGTTTTTGAGAATATTTTTGATGAACTACTGCTAATAATCGTTAGAAAACCGATTTCCTTAACTAAGTCTTAAAGCCAGGAATTCGTTATTTCTCTGCCCTTGTTCTTATCCACTATTAGTAAATGATCCTAAAGGTATATAGAATTTATAAATGTTCACACGGAATAATCACTAAATTTTAAAAATTTAAAAAATAATAAAATTTATCAAGAAATAATGGAAACAATTATTGTTTTAACATGAGAACAATGAGTTAATATTTAGATATTGTTACTATTTACATCTAAATCAAATTATTAGTTTTGAATTGTTGTTATAGCTTGTTAAATATATTTAAGTAACTACTGATAATTACCAAGATATTGTCATTAGAAACTCGTTTCCCTCAACTTAATCTTAAAGTAAGAAATACATGTTTTTTTCTGACTTTTTTTCATCCCACTATTATTGAATTTTTGTCAAAAATATGTCAAATTTAAAATGTTTAAACGAGACAATAACTAATTTTGAAAATTATTTGAAAAAAAAGAAAATTTAACCATATTCCTATTCCTGAATTCAGCATATATATTGACAATTGTACGCACTTAAAACATAGCTTAGTAAAATAAATTCATTTCACTATTCCAACAATCGCATTGTCGCAAACAAAAAGAAAGAAATATGCAAAAAAAATTGAAGAGACGAAATTTTTCCTCCTAAAATATTTCATTTTACATATTCAATATATTACTATCATGAGAAATATTTTAATAATACACGAAGTCTGGGCGTAGAGTTGAGTGCATACGGTGTTGCTTGTATAAAAATATGTAAACGCGTTTATTTTTCATATAACTACTTTATCTTATTTGATGAATTCAAAACTTTTAATGGTGTAAGGAATTAGGATATTGAAAATAATTGAGAATTGTGAAAAGTGTTTTCAGTCTTATAAAATATATGCACATTAATTAATCAGTTTATTGGTATAGCAAGATTTTTTCTAATTTTTCTTGACAATATGCGACGAAAACATTGTACGAAATTTGTTGACTCAAGCCAAGCCTTCATAACTGAGAAATCGTTTATTTTGCAATAATATGATATTTCTTATTTGAAACATAATTACATTTAATCATTTCATTATTATAAAGAATATATTCAAAAAAGTAACAAAAACACTGAACTATCAATATAATCAATTTTACTCTCTACAAAATGACACTCGTATAACTCAATATCAAAAGCCAAACAAAGTATTCATCACCTCGCTTTGATGCTACCATTCAATGTTCACGCACTGCAAGGTACTTAATCCTTGCGTTAAAGTTGAAATAATTTATCTATATAACAGGATAATATATTAAAATAACGATTCATTATAATCATTTTATATTGCACTCAAGGACTTATAAAAGACAGTTGGCTACATAAATTTAAAAACAGTCAGTATAGGATGCAAAAGTTTAGGGAGATTATATACTCTTCCTACAAAATGCGAATGAGAAAAGTCGATTTGGAATCTTCACATATCTAAAGGGCTACTTTTTAAACTAATTTTATTTTTAATCCTCAGAAAATAAATATTTGTTAACCCAGTATATTAATTTCAATGCTTGGTAAATATGGACACTAGGAAATTAAATAGAAAAATCAAAAATATTACAACATTCCACTTAAGAATCCGTACCACAGCGACCCTGTTTAATTCATTAGGAATGTGGTGGGTTCGAGTGAGTCGTTCAGGATTAGGATTTGCAAGTCCCAGAGATTCTTTCAGTGCTCTAAAAAAATATTTTCGTAAAATTTAATTCTTCATAAATTATTTTGAGTTCGTCTAGTACATAATAATAACAATAAATAAAAATACTCTGTATTTAGCCAATTTAAAAAAAAGGGGGAAGTTTTAAATTCAATTCTATTTTTTATATATGTTACTTCATACTTCCGGCATTTCTTCACCAGTTTGGATAACTTTTTTATTTGAAAGAACACACACCCGGTATAGTTTCTTAAAAATTTCGTTAGAAAATCTCTGAATTCCGGATTCCAACTTCTCAGTCCTGGTGCTGAAAGAGCGCTGTCTTCCTAAAACATGAAACTTGAGGATCCGCTGTTTTTAATTTAGTATTGCGTGTTTCAAGCAAAGACTCTGCCACTAAACTTCGGGTTCCAACTCCTCAGTCTTAACGCTGTGGGGGTACTGCCTGTTTAAATACTGAGACTTGTAAATTTGCTATTTCTAAATTAATGTTATGAGCCTCAAGCAAAGACTTTGTCATAAGACTCGGGGTTATAACCTCAGTCCTGTTCCTTCATAGGTACCCTCTACTTCAACCGTGAGATTTCAGAATCGGCTGCTTTTAAATTATTGACTTGAGTCTAAAGCGGAGACTCCAGGTTAAAACTTCTCAGTCTTCATGCTGAGGGGGTACTGCCTTCTTAAATCGTGAGACTTGAGGATCAGCTGTTTTGAATTAGTACTGTAGGTCTTAAGCAGAAACTCTATATTGATCTACGGGTTGCAATTCCTCATTCCTGCTTCTGAAGGAAAACTGCTTGCCTAAAGTGTGATATTTGAGAATCTGCTATTTTTTTAATTTTCGCTTTGAATATAAAGCAGAATTTAATAAAAACTCCGATTCCAACTTAAATTTGACGCCCTGAGCGTATTTTCAGTTTACACCGTGGGATCTGCTTCAGTTTAAACTTGAGGTCTGCTGTTTTTAAATTAATATTAGGTACTGCCTACTTAAATCGTGACTTGTTGCTTTTAAATTATTTTTGTGGGTGTCAAACAGACATTTTGTCACTGAACTCTGGAATTAGATTCCTCACTTCATTCATTCTTCACACTATTCCAAAAATATTATGATATATATTCGTATTATGGTATTAAGTATCCCACTATACATTATATAATTTTTCTCCTAAGTTTTGTAATTATCAAGTTGGTAAATTATCACAAATTACAAAGAATTTGAAAGCTTACTTTTAAAATTGAAAAACAAATATTAAAATTGATATAAAAAATAGGATATAAACCACTATTCAGTAAGACACCTATAATAACTTAATATTAATGTTAATATCTTCTCGTACATGTACGAGTATGGTTTAAAATCTTGCCGGACAAACTTTTACCTTTATTCGAATAAAACTGTGAATTCAAAAAAAAACTTTTCGTAGTCTTACAAACGTTTTAAGCATTTTTCTCCCGATATTTTAATTGTGTCTAACTATTCAATTGTTTCATAAGTAGATTTTATTTGTAATGGTCTGTCAATGGAATTTTTTTGACATTTCATTTAATACATACAATAATATGTGTACTAAAGTGTTACACACTTAAATGCTTTTGTTGAAGAATTTTAAAACCTTTCTCGTGAGAGTTAAACTAATATAACTATTACGTTTATGTTCTCGATACTCCAAAAAATACATATGTGGGTAGAACAAAACCACATGCAAAAAACACATTTTGTTGTACGGAGAATGAAGAAGAAGTTGGTTGAAAATATTTAAATTTACTTTTAATTTATTTACTATTATATCGCTGGAAATGGGTCACCATTATATCGCTATAAAAACTATCTGTCAAAAAGAAAATTCATACATGAACGACCCACCTTAACGTACATATTTATATACGTTATCAGAACTATTTATCAAATATATGAAATATTTATTAAAAGTAAATCAAGAAAAAGCGTGAGGTCCTTGAGGTCAGTTGTAAATATTTGTATCGCTAGCTATTTGTGAAGGTAGAGTCATTATGAAAATGTAAGTTTTTATGCACCCGACCTTTTTTTTAAGTGCATTTTTTTGTTTTAGTTCTCTTTACTAGTCTTTAAATTTAAAGTTTATTTTTTATTTTTTAGGTCTTATTGCTATAAAAACGTGTTTTTTAAACAATAATTTTAATTCAGCTTAATTTTCTTCAACTGAAAATAATCTTGAAACTCGTGGACTAAATGAAATACAATCGGAGCCCGATTTTTTTATTTGATGTAACATCGGAGAACAATTTTGATCGATGTAAGTAATTATATCCTATGAGATACATATTTTTTTTAATTCCAGGTGGAGTCGGAAGTATTCAGAGATACCCTAGTAGCTGACAGTTCTATTAGTTATGGATTATTTTCAGGTTCCCTCGTACTTTATTCGTATTTATAAAACCGAACGTGTGTGCCATGCAAAATAAGTAATATTCAATAAAAGTTTTATCTAATATTACGTTTAAAACTCACTTAGATTAAATTAGTATGAAAATATGTGTTTTTCAGATTCTGTTTGCTATTTGTCACATTCGGTGAAGAAATCGATTGCTAATGTAAGCAATTCATCAGAACTGATTATATTAACAACAACACGTTTTGATAAGTAATTTTAAAAAGCGTATGCTCATTTTGTATTTTTCAAAAATACTTGAAGGCAGTATCTTCTGTTTAGATTGTAATAATGCAGTTTGTTCAGAATGTAGCACTGCGGTTTTATACGTATGCTTTCGTTTACTTAACTGACATACTCCAATGCAAATTCAGCCTGTGCTATGAGTTGTTAGATCATAAATGGAGGAGATATTTCAATATAATTCCTGTAACATTAGAAATATATCCCAAATATATCTAAGAAAACGATAAATAGAGATTACTTATATTTTTGAAGAAGATGAGCAGCCGAAAGTTCAGTCGATCTTCGTTCTGTTCCTGGTCTAAACGTAAGTGTGGGTTGATTGGTGTTAAGCTATAAAATTGTTTGGTTGGATATTTTATTACAGTAAAATAATATGTTTTTCTACAATTCAAACTAGCCCTTCTTAGGATGCCTTCCGAAATTACTATTTCAATTAGTATCGCCAAAAATAGCGAAAGGTTAAGCAAATAATATGTATATTTTATATAGTTACCGTCACTAAATAGAGGTTTTATTTGTTACTTAATCGCGGTCTATGGGTTCGAGAACCGCCCTTAAGATGGATTCGGACTTATGTGAGGCAATGCATTAACATTATAGCTTTATTCACATATAAAAAAATGCAAAATGTTAATTTACTGATAATTTTTTTATAACTTTTTCCACCAATTTAAAAAAAATAGTTGTTCATTATTAAACATTATTTACAGTTTAATATAAATCATTCACTGTTGCTCACGATACAGTTGTTATGCTTAGGTAATACGATATGGACTTACATCAAAATATAAGAAAATAAAAATTATGCTTATTAGGAATTCATCGATTGCCTGTAAAACTTGCATTCGGTGTTATAATTTGCACGCAGCCTTTTCTATTCTGATATAGACGTCTGGATTGTTGACGATCCTTACACTGTACTATAACTTAATCCCTTTTTAAAAAAAATTACCTAAAGTTCATGATGATTAATGGTGATAAAATTGTACTTTCTTAATTTAAATGAAAATCGTTCAAAAGTTTTTCTTGTTTTAAGTAAACTCTCTTTACATGATCTGTATTAGTTGAAAGCTCTGAAACGAACCATCGTGACCGGGGGTCAGTATCAAAATAAAAGTGAGATTAATTCGGTTAGTACGCAGAGTAGGTTTATGTACGGTCATAGCGTATAACTTCAAGTAAAGTGTAATGTTTACGTAAAACATGTTGAAGTTACTGTCCAATGGGACAATCACCAGAGTTAAAATATGAAATACCCGAAGTCCGTTTAGCAGTTTTAATTTAACGTATGGCGTTGTGTATAATTCTGTGATTTTACTACTTTTACAATCAAAATTATACACGGGGAAAATTCTAGGGTGTTTTTAGATCCTATAACATATTAAAATGATACTGACGTAAAATTTATTACATAAGCACAATGCTGTTATTAATAAAACATTTAATAAATCTAGGCACACATTTCTGATTCATCAATACTTGTCTAAAAAATCCTGCAAAAACTTGACTGTTTTATCTGACTACATTTTACCTGTGATTATTTAGATATCATTTCCCATTCCTATAGTTAAACAATTAGAAAGCGCTTTCAATTTTATTCGTCTACTTAAATCCTAATGTTTTAGAAATTCAATTCCATGAAACCCTACTTAGTGGAAAACCCAAAAGAAATTATTTCATAACATTGTACTTGTATGGGTAGGCATATTAAAGATTTTCCTTAATTGCTATTATACAAATTGAAACATCCACGTAGAATATCTACTTCCAAAAGTTTCATAAAGACAGATCAAAAATTGTAGAAACCCTTGGACTGTGATAGGTACTTGAGATATGGACTTGAGAGATGATAGGACTTTGAGACCGTAACCGTGGTTTTAAAGATTAGACGGTGCGTTCTATTTTACACGTGCCTTTAAAACGTAATATTTAATAAAAAGAAATAAAAATTATGTCCTTTATGATATCACTAGAATTTTGAAGATCTATTCCATCAAATCCTTGATGGAAAGGGTGAAAAAAAATTATTTCATCGCATTTTACTCGTATGTGCAGGCAAGTTATATCGTTTTCTTAAATGTTGTTACATATAAATTGAAACGTCCATATGTAATACAAACTTTGAAAAGAGCATAGACTTGAAATTATAGAAATTCTGATACTATGGTAGATAAATAAGCTTTGAGACCGTGATTGACGTACCGTGATATGACGGAATTTTAAGGGTTTAAATTTTTCACTACGGTATCGCAGTTAGAAAAGCGACAAATTGAGTAACTGCAGGCAAATTTAAACAAATGGTGAGTAAACAATTATTTGAAAAGATACTGTCGGTGCAATGTGGGTGGAAAGAATGGCGATAATTTTTAACCAAAAAAAGTCTACCGGTAGGTTTATAAGCCGGTTATAACAAGTGTACCGGTTGTTGTACAGCTAATACAGGAGCACACACAAAGTGGAGCTATGTTGGGATAAGTGTTTCAAATGGCGTTACTTTTTGAACCAATTTTTAAACAAATGAGAGATTTAGTAGATTTAAACACTACGTTGGCTCATATGGAATAGGATATTTTATTATCGGATCCGATTGGTAAGAAAAGTTGTTTTAACTTTCAGCTTCGTAAAGTTATAATAATTAAGTGTTTTTTTTAACATCCTAAGTAGTCAAAAAGTAACGGGAATAATCTAGATAGCATAAGATTTCAAATTCAGAAGAAAAAGGTAAAGATTTATAGAAAGTGAGAATTTTTTAGGTGGAAAATATTTTCTAACTTTTTTCAGACTCTGAAGAAAGAAAATTACAAGTAATGTCATGACGACTATCAGTTCACTAAACCATTAATGAGGAAAAGTGTGTGTGTACAGATAATAGTAATAATAATAATAATAGCCGTCTGGATTTCTGATAGTTTAAATTCTAATTTTCATTTGATATATTCATGCTTTAAGATGCAAAAATTGAATTAAATATTGATAAATAGGGTGGAGATATCGACATCTTAAAGAAACTCAGAAAATAATGCCTTATCAGAACATTTACAGATTTTAATAACAACACTATGTATGTGAATGCTTATATTTGAAGGAGCTTTGTGGTTATTAATTTGGATAGTGCCCAAATATAAGCAGCATGAGGGATACGAAAACTCAGAAATTATTGTTGGGACACTTAATCAGAATAAATAAATGCGGGACCGAGTGTAAGTTGGATTTATTACAGTATTGAAGTTAAAATCTATTTAAAAAAGACATATTGAGAGAATTAGAATAGAATGATTTGATTAAAGTGAAACCAAAAATTAAGATTATATACTATTGTTAGCTCTAGAGCCGATTGACAAATTTCAAGTTTAATAATTTATAATGCTGAAAGTATGGCTAGATTGGAATCTGTCAAAGAATCACATAGTTTAATTACGCTAGAACTACCTGGGAATGAGCATAAAAAGAGGCAAAGAAATCTGAAAACATTAAATAGTAGTGATATAACGGTATCATGGCAGGAATATTTGCTTGTTATGGCTAAGTAGTTTCTAGGAAAAAGTACAAAATATCCAACAATATTTTAACGAAAATATTATTTAAAGTAAATCATCATCATATATAACCAGATAAAATTATTTAATCTGATATACGTTCTAATGTAATCGAAAGTAATTTGAAAAGTTTAGATTGAGAATCTTTACTACGGATACAAGTTTATTTCTCTAGAAAGATTTATAGCCTAATTAATCAAACAACTTTGTAACTTTCCTGAAAGTGAATCTTTTTTTACAAGAACATTTTGTTATAGCAATCAATCAGTGATTTCTAAGTCACGAGCGTAGTCAAGTAAATTAATCTCATTAAGTTTTGAATGGGAAATAATCGGATATAGTTTTTGTTAAATACGATAGTGTATTTCGTGACAACTGTGTTTTTTCATTCATGCCTTAGGTAGGCAGCTTTACTTCAAAACTCGTAAAATTGATAAAAGTTCCGCTCTACAGAAAACAACAATGTCAGTCCGTCATGTCAGTCAGTCTGCATAAGTGAGGAAATATTTAAAATTTGTATAGAATGTGTTAACGTACGTTGAGAATCAAATTACATTGTCGTAATATAGGCAGCATTTCACCTATATATAGTACAGGGCTGAATTTTTTGACTTAGTCTCTATATTTTTAGAAAAAAGTGTATAAATTCTTTAACGTCCACACGTTCGAGAAATGAGGATATACGTAAATAAATATAAGATTTTTTATTATTAATTGATGTCACCGTGTTTTTACATAACTCACAGAGTAGACGCTGTCGACATAACTCACAGAGTAGACAGAGTAGACGCGTAAAGAAAATATATTATCCATATAGAAACGACCGTAACACATTGCGAGGTAAAATGTATCCGTCATAATAATCTCATTTTGGTTTTACCGAAAATTGACGATGTTAAAATTACTTGCATAGGCATTTTTTATTCATGTATCATGTACAATATTGAAATAATGATCACGGAATAATATTGATTTTATTTGCTTAATTTTTTTGGGCAGGAATGTACAGGAGCAGAAGTGTATTTAATTTTTAAGAGCTGAAATAAACCCACCATCACATAGCTTCATAGCCGAGGGGGCGTGTTTAAAATTATCATGTAAATATAATGATTTTTTAATCATTTAAAATTAAAAATGACAATTAACATTTCACAAAGAAAATGACTTTTTTATATCGCCTGTTTTAATTATATATTATTTTTACTTATTTTCATTCCTGCTTTACTCACTTCAGCCCGTAAAATTAAGCAGATAAATTCTATGCTATGCCGTAATCGCTATTTTGCTATTGTGCATGAAATTTGAATATGACATGTTTATTTAAGTGATTTCAACCAAAAATCAATATCAAAATAGGATTATTATGACAGATATATTTAATATCGCGATATGTTGTGACCGTCTTTATATGGTATATAAAAATAATATATTTTATTTACGAATTCTTTTAACTAATGATTCTTAAATAAATGCCGGTCACTGACAATAGAATCTACGTGAAATAATATTTATTACACACAGCGCCGACTCTGTTGAAGAGGAAAGGAGGGGGAAATGATAATGTTGATGTGGATACGGTAACAATATATTTATTGTCATATAATTTATATAACTATTGATAAATATAAAACGTTGTTTCTTTTATCTATTGTATGTATACACACACACACACACACACACACACACACATATATATATATATATATATATATATATATATGTATATATATATACATATTCGATATTTCACGAACATTTGACGACATAATTAGTTTTGCACCCACTTCAAAAATAAGTAAGTACTTAGTTATTTATTGATCTTAACTAGCCCAACTTACACTAGGTCCCAACTCTGCTGATTACGACTATTGCGACTCGCAATGATAATTTTTGTACTCTGAAATTTGAGTCCAGTACCAGGACGTAATTCCAAATCTCTTTCAGATTCAAATATTCGCCATAATTTCAAACTAATAGATTTGTCGTTATTAGTTATATCTTTAAATGTTTTGGTAAAAAAACTTTTTTACTAATTTCATTAATGTATGATATTGCCAATGGCACAAACTAATATATAATCTAATTGCTTTATCTCAACGCGTTAATATCTTGAATGTAAATTTTAATGTGATCGATCTGTAGTTCAGAGCATTGTTAATATTATTGTCAGTAGAAAAATATTTTTCCTCATGAATATATTGACCAACTGATAGTTGTTACGACGTTACTCGTTTTTTTTCATAGACTAAAGCTTCTCAAAAAGTATTTTTTACCTAAAAAATTTCGCATGTTTTATAAATATTTACCTTCCTTTTCTAAAGATCAATGACAAATGCTATTTACATTATTTGAATTGCTTCTTGACTAATTAAAGCGATGAAAAATATTTAATTACGATGTTATGTGAAGCTGAAAAATAAAACAAAATTTTCCCATCAAAAGGACAAAGTAATGATACACCTTATGCGATGTAAACCATAGTATTTATGAGGAAAGGACAAAGTTCACCGAATGGAGTGGAAGGAAGATAAAAAAACGTAGGGATGTTTTTTCTTTTCGATATATTCTCCCTTAAACCTAATACACTTCTCAGATCTGTCCATTAAATTATTAATACCCTCAGAAAAAAGTTTTCTCTTTATCTTGAAAATAAGCTAAAATTTCAAACTTAACCCCTTCATCATCACTATTTCTTTTCACGAGGCGTCTTTCCCATTTTTTTAACAAATAATAGTCGCAGGGGGCTACGTCGGGGCTGCAAGGTGGGAGTTGCAGTGTTTGAAAGCCGCATTTATGAAGGGCAGCCATCGCAATGTGAGTATTAGTAACAGGTGCGTTGTTGTGCAAAAGCAGCGTATCTTTTCCTAATTTCCCTCCTTTTTCAACTTCAATGCTTCTTTAAGCTACTTCAGTGTACCAGTGTAGTGCTCTTCCGGTATAAAAACACCCTCATCTTTGAAGTTAACGAGCAAAGTACCCTCGGTGTCTCAGAAAACCGTCGTCATGACTTTTCCGTCCAATTATTCCTTTCTGTGCAGTGACATAAAATCCTTTTTATGTCACTGCACGGAATCCTGCTTTGATTCAGGCTCAAAATGATGAACCCAGGTTTCGTTGCCCCTAATAATTCGGCTCAAAATTTTAACCATATCCTCTCTACAGAAACCCAAATAGTAACGTGAACACCGGAAACGTAGTTGCTTTTGGGGCGGTATGAGCATTTTCAGAATTAATAATAGTTGTAGAAGATAGTCCAACCTTTTCTTCCTACTGTCTATTTTACAATCGGGCATCTTCCCATATAAGTTTTTCAACTTTTTCAACATTATCCGAGGAGATAGCTTCGATCGGTCGTTCTAACCGCGGGTCGTCTTTGATCGAATTTCTGCTTTGTATGAAGAGATTATGTTATTGTAAATCATAATTTTATGACGTCAAGAGTTTTCGAAAACCGATGACATTTCATTTAATACGACTTGGTGTTTTTCTTCCTTCGTCAGAAATTTGATGACGGATAGAAATTCGATTTTCTCCATAATCGATTATTTCTCCCAGATGGGTTGCTCGATCGATGATAGCTCACGGATTATAAGGATTCTAATAACACAAATGAGCTGAAACTTGGTACATATACTTGTAATGGGTTGCTTGAAGAGAAGAACTTTTTGACCTACCCTCGTAAGTCTAATAAATCTCGCAATTCTTAAAAATAGTCAATTATTTAGTAATGCCATTGTATATACTGTATTTTTCACAGCATAGCCCAAGTTTATTTAATTCCAATGTTAGCTGCATAACAACTGGTATATCGCTATTGCTAAAAATTGTCTCCATTCTTTACCTCGATTTATATCGGGAGCATATTTAAAAAAATTGTAATAGTTTTTACCAACCCAACATTTAAATTCTTTATATTCTTTTATCTTCGTTTGCTGTATTTCTATTCCGTAGTGAGAAATACTTAATATTACGTCATATCTGTTTGAGAATCACAGGAATACTCTCACAGTATGTCTGTCACAGATTAAAGTTTCTACAATTTTAGACCTTTGTCCGTGAAAATATATGTTCCACATGGAAGTTTCAATTCGTATGCAGGGAAATTTAAAGAAATGCCTTTAATATGCCTGCCAATATAAACGAAACACGGTAAAACAATTTTTTCAGGTTTTCCACTGAGATAAATTTTAGGGGATAACTCTTTAACATTATAAAGTTGTCTTTTTTTATTTTTAAGCTCTCTCTTTTAAAACATTAAAGTCTAAAGTGATGGGTAAAAAGCGCTTTCTATTTTTTTAACAGTAGGTATAGAAAATAAAATCCAAATAAACATAAATAAATGTAGTGAGGTTAAAGCAGAGATTCTTGTCTAAATTTATTATATATTATATCTATAACAATAGTGAACTTTCCGTAAGAAATTCTTACCTCTCGTTCGCTTTAATGTATTACAGGATCTAAAAAAAACAAAAGTGTTTTTTCTCTCTCTCTCTCTCTCTCGATATATATATATATATATATATATATATATATATATATATATATATATATATATATATATATATATATATTTAAATATAAAACTTGGACTTAAGGTTCCGATTAAAATGTTTATTAAAATACCTGTTAAAATATTTCATTTCGATCGAATGCTCACGAATATACTTAAAAATTTATTGTTGATACTTACACAATAAGAACCTAGAGAATTGATGACGCTTAAATTAAGGATAATGTTGAATAGAATTTGTAGACTATTACAGCGACTTCACTTAAATTTCAAGTTATAAGACAATAGATATCACTTTTACTCCGATTAAAATTTTAAGTGGCAAATGTTGTGATTGAGGTTATGATTTAGCCAATTTCATAAAACGTTTTTTTATTTTACTCCGTTAAAGTAAAATAACTCATAATTTTGATTTCTTTACAGTTTAAATCAGTGTTATAATCTCCTTTTAGATCACAATAGGACATAGCCCGAAAGGACATTTAAAGCTATGATGATAAGTTTAGTTTTTCATAAACTGGACAAAGCTTAGTCCTTAAGATAACTTTTTACAGTTCTCAGTCATGTTATCAATAAACTTTATAAATAATTGATTGGTATATTCAACATCACCTTGTGATTAGGTATGACGAGACTTATCATATACAATCCTCAGGGCACAATAGGACCAAATTGAATAATTGTCATTTGATCATTGTCAAATTGTAGCATTAATAGAGTTCCGAGTATCCAAAGTAAATTCAATAAATCCATTGATACTTCTTCAACAGTTTTAGTTTTTAAAAGATGTTGTGGCTGTATGCATTTATTGGAGTAATTCTGGTAAGGTATAATAATATTTAAATTGTCATCATGGGTCATTTGTATATTAACTAAATCAACCTGATAACGACTTTTTACCTCGTTAGATCAAATTTTTTACACAACGAGCTTTCCTTGCTTTTAAATTTACTTGATAGAATTTACATAGTAAATTGTATTAAAAATGACCTCATACGTTACACCTTGTTTTCATTTCCTCATTCATTAAATTTTTTCTGCTGTATCCAGCAGTTAAGTATATTTTTTGAAGAATGTGGAATTAATCTTTATTGTCATTATAATATATCAGGTACGTGATTATAGTAAAATAATATAGTTTTCAATGTAATCCATTTTATGTAATTCAAAGCCAATTTTATGTACCAATTGTATGTACTTCAGTCGAACGTTTTGTGATATTGTACGTTTGATAGCCTTTTGGTTCTTTTAATATCTTCTATGAACTACGTGCACTGCTCGTTTCTCGTCTAAAGTTTACTATTAATACACTTAGATGCTAATTATATTCAAACTCTACTTAAAAACATCTCTTCAACGCTTTAACCACTATTTATGTACAATCATTTTGTGGTAGATATAGGTAACAACCGTTTTGTTAAGATTAATAAAGATGGAAAAAGTTTTATATACTTGTATATTGCACGCTGCATCCATGAAATATAAACTAAATGCAGTAGCGAATATTTAATCCAAGCATTAAAAAAACTACTCAAGCAAAAGATCAACAGTACGTGTAACGTAGGGGTGAATTACATTTATTTATCATAGAATTTCTTTTGATACTTGCAAAAATTTTTTTGAATTTTAAGTGCATTTAATAAAATGTGCACCCGTTCTGATCGATCGATTTAATAAACAAAATGTATGTTGAGACGAAGTCTCATTTAAAAAAATATTTTCTGATTACTATTAACTAAATTTGAATAACATTGTTTAATTAGGTGTTTTTTTGCTGTATAAATGAAACTCTTTAGAGTTATCGACCATCTAAACATATTTATTTGACAATTTGACGTTTCAATGCCTACAAATAACTTAGGTGTAAATCAATATATGACAAATATTAAATATTAAATATTATATACAAATATTAAAGTACGTTTATTTTCAAACGTACCTGAGATTATGACTAGCTGGTAAAAAATTTAACCAAATAAACCTTAGCAAAAAGATGCTGAATATTGTATTTTATGTCTTCTATTAAGATGAAATTAATGAATAATTGAAATAATTTTTGTCGCATCTGAGTAAAACTTATTAGAAATATTACTGTTATTAAAAAAACTACCAAATCTAATAAACAATATTTGCTTATTAAAAATGGTAAATAATAATTACGTTTTGCTTATTACAATAGTTCCGCTCTATACTTCTTTCTTAGATTCAATAACTTGGCAAATTCGTTATAAAATTCTTATCGTTTTTTTACCTATCTGAGTCAAATTACGACAGCGGTTATTAACCTTGTTTTTAAGTTTGATAGTATAAACGGTAAAAGATAAGGGAATCCAATTTGAATTTGGTCGGGGCTTTGCGCGCGCGGATCATTTGGCTCAATCAGTTTTAAGTACAATGATACGTATCGTGTCCCTGTTGTGTTTGGCTTGATACTTTTTTCTTAACTGCAAAACTTTTTTAACTGATGCGCTGCTGGTGTGTGCCCGTCGTATACCTGCCGACCTCGCGATCGTGGAACGCGTGGCAAATTTTGTCATGACTTATAGCAAGAGTTTCGATTCAGGCCCGTTACACTTTGAATTTTTGGCGAAAGAATCTCTTATTGATAGGAGGCTTATTAGTAATTATTAAATCTAGCAGTTTTAAAGGGACAGAGTGTATTACAGGGCGTACCTTTGAAAGTTAATTTTTGTATATGAGCGGGTTTGTGATGGGTCCCTCGCGGGGTACTGAAACACCCCGGGTGGAATGTGGAAATATTCTTCTGTACTAATTTTTTTCAAACTTTGTTTAAAGTGCTGCGATTGTGGCTCTACTGTTTATTATAAGGATATGTGTGGATATAAATATAGGTACGAGTAGTTTGCCAAATATTTTTGTAATAAAATTACTTTGATTTAAAATGGGAAATAAAAATTCAAGTAATAAATTAAATTTAGGTTTTTGTTAGGTCCTTTCAACATTTTAAACCTAGTTAAATTCTATATGTTGTATTAAAACCAGTATCCGAATATTAATTACTTTACATTTCAACTTGTACAGTTATTTCATTTTGACAAACGATCCACGGCTAAAATGTTTGATCTAGCTCTAAAACTTTGTTTACTTTTATGGCATCAATTCTTATGTCTATTGACGATTCAAATACTTATAATCTTGTTTAAATAGATTTTACATGCTTATTTACATACGAGTATTAATAAATTAATTAATGGCACAAATTAAAAAAAAAACTGATAGTAAAATATTTTTGTTCTTATTTTAGAAAAAAAAATAAACCCACTCAAGAACCTTTCTAACTAATATCATAAATTCAAACGTTTTTGGGCCGTTACTTATTATTTCTTCAAGTAATGTGCCGATGTTTACTCAATTTTTGGTGCTAGTAAAACTTATTGCGTAATTAAAAACGATAGTTTGTATTTTGAAAACGAAAGATATTATATTTATATTTATTTTCTTAAGGAAGGGTTCCTTAAGAAAATAAAAAAAACCCAATGGTTCGTGGCTACGCTACATCGACATTTATGAGGAAAAATATTCGTTCGGGACAAATATGGACGTGTTTTTTGTTTCGGTATATAATTCATATTTTTGTTCGAATTGGTTATTATTACTGATAAACTACAAATTGTAAATATTAATGAAATGATCATGAAATTTATTAGCTCAACTTTAATGAATCGACAAAAACGTATTATGATTTAAGGAATATTGCATTCAATTCAGAATACATGAAATTTGTAATTAGACAAGTTTTACTTTTTAATTCACAATGAAAATGAACAAAATTATTTTCACGTGTTAATGTTTTATAAAATAGTATGTGTACTTACGTCACCAGGTTAATCTTTTTTTCGATATTCACCCAATCGGTGCGGCGACTCTATTCGACGTCAGACGGTGGCTGTTCAACAAAGAAGATCACGAGTTCAGCAGTCCAGGATAATGCCGATGGTACCGTCTTCGTCAAGCGATGGATATAAAAATGGAGTATATTTAAGTATACAAATTTTTTAAAATTAGTTTTACGTGCATGTTTGTAAAAAGTAAAATATCAGAAGTAAGTTCTCTTACAGGTTTTGTGTTTATTTGCTTCAGATTATCATTCTTTGCATTTATGAGTATTTGTTAGGTTAGCTTAGTGAAAAAGGAAGTCTTATAACTACGTCATGTCCATTGGCCACAAACCTCACAGTTTTTAGAGTTTTATTTGTTTATGCATGAAATTCATTTGAAAGTCGATATTTCGTATGAAGATCTTAATTAATGCGGGTTATACATTTGAAGTGCGGGCTAGAATTTTTTTCCGTTATTTTTATGAAATTTTGGGACGTTTACCCTGTAATGTGATAAGTGGGAAGGATGGCAGGGAACAGTATCATTAAATGGAGTATAGCAATTGCAGCAAGCAAACGTAATGTTTTGAAAGTATTTAAGTACCTAGTACATAGTGTAATATTTATATAACATAAGATATTTATACCTTACATAATTATAAAGAAGATTGTAATTGTATGAGTTAAAAATCTATTTAATATCTTTATTTTTTTACTAAGGAGTAAATGTAAGGAGAAATAGAAGTAAATCATGTTTCTATTTAAAAAAAACGTGAATATTATTCATGTTTATAATAAACAACCTTAGCATTATAAAAATCTTCATGACAGCATCTGAAATTTACAGCCCTGTATACTCGTACATATTCGTTAATTCCTACCGAACCGTCCCACGAAAAGTCCTGGAAAAGAAAGAGTTAATGTCCAGTTAAACTTTCGCAAAGCACACTATATCGCCCTTATGCGTGCAGATAATGTCGGACGTTTTTTAAAGACCATTATCGGCGGTAACACTGTATACTGTTAATCACATTTCGCGAAACTTTTGTTTTCTAAAAATATCAAAATTTATGTGTGTGGTTTACTTGCATTACGTATTTCTACTTCTCTTTTTATTAATAAAAAATGGATTGATCGTTTAAATATTAATAACATTATAATTTATTGTTCTTGCTTGCAAACTCGGCTCAAGGTTTAAACGTAAATTATCACTATATTTTATCTACTTGGGCCTTTTTGTACAAAGAAATTATGTTTAGAAAGTCGGACTATATTATCACCTCCAAAAAAGTCGGACTATATTAGCATCTCCGATATGATTTCAGTACTAACATAACTATACAGATAATAATAATTCTTAATTTACACAAAAATTACAGAGATATTATATGTTAATTTTTTATTTACTTACACGCATTTCTGGGAACATTACAGTTATCATACTTGTACATTTTAATAATATTAAGAAGACAATTAAATAAATTCAATAACATTACAAAAAACAACGTTCACCAATTTCAATATATTAATGCTACTCATCACAAAGATAGCACACTCTGGTGCTATCATGACCAGATTATTGAGTAACTGTACAACTTGTGTAATTTGATGGCGAATTTTGATACAGTTCAGCAAAAATATGATGATTATGTGAGCGCAAGTAGTTGTCATGTACAACCAGCGTAAGAGTAAATCTTATGCAGGAGGAAATCGATGGGAAAAAGAAAAGCGAAGTAACCAAAACGCCTTAAATGTAAATATCGAAAGAAGTTTTTATTCATTTATAAGAGGTCATCTCTCTGCCAGATTGATTTATAAGTATTTTTCACGATTGCGAAGGTAACTTCATACCGCTGGTTTTCTTACATTTCAAATAATATGGTTTTCTTAAATAAATTGTGATATTTATGAATCAAATTGGAAAAAAGCAGCAACCTAGATATTACCTGGATTTATATGAACAAAAACGCTGGATATATACTAAAATAATGAATATCTTAAGAAGATATACATATTATATGTCTTTATAATATATTATATGTGTTTTTATGAGCGTGCATCCTAATATTAATTGTTGTGTTTTAAAATTTATAAAATATTATACGCGTTGTTTAAGGATCAGGATACTGTCTTTAAGGACGTGTTTAAGGATCGCCATTGGGATTTATCTATACAGAGTACTTTACATCGTATAGTTTAGATATATATTTCTGAAGTACCTATTACTAAAAACGCAAACCAACAAAAATTAAGTAGTTTAATTACGCACCCTTTCGAGGTGAGTGCGACGATGAGATGACGACGGAGTTGAATGCTTGAAACGAAATGCAAAAGGAGTCAATGTTGATTGGATTTTCCTTGTTTACTGTTATGCTGCTAAGAATAGAGAGTGGGAATAATTAAATGGTAAGTTAAATATTGAAGTTCCGGTTATGGAGGAGACAAAATGAAAATAAGTCCGACATAAAAAAAATTATAAGATAAATGACCTTATATATCTATGCAGCTAATGTATTCTTTATGCTTAACTACTATTCTGTATAATAAAATCTTTAAATTAATATATAAATCAATATTGTGAAAAAAAATTTAATGTGAGATAATCTCTAGGTGATATATAATATCACATGCTCGATAAAAGCAAACTGTTAACAAGTAAGTTTAATAAAATATTCGCGAATTATTAACAGTTTTAATTGCCCCTGGATGTTTGCAAATCCTCAATTTAAATTCATTTGTTATAAATTAATATAGTGGTTCACTTACGAAAATAACTAAATCTAAATCTGAATACGCACATATAAAAAACTGTCTATGGGCTATAATCTTCCGAAGGATAGACTAGTGCATTAACGTACAGCAGAGTAATTACGTCAATACGATTCTTTCGGACAATTTGTGTTTTAAACAATAGAAATCGATAATTGAAATTAAACTGTTTATTTTGTTATTAATAATAAATTTTCAATTATGGAGAATATTATAAAATACCACAGAACATAAAACAAATAGAAGTGGCATATTCGCCGAACTGTGTGAAAACATGTGTCGCCAGTTCAAAATATGTGAATTTTAAACGCGCCAATTATATCACGACGCACTCCCACACCCATGTTCATAAACATCATGAATGTATTAAATTAATTAAATATTTTTATCCTGCTCCCGACAACAATTCTAAAATTTTAGTGTTGTACACACCTTTAACGACCGCTCACCACGATAACGACATAAAGCACCAGTACAAATTAACCGCTATATTTAAATATTTTTTAAGAAAACTTAAATTTTACGAAACCTTGATGTTTATGTACGTTCTAAAATATTTATTAAATTATTATCTACATGCGATGCAACCAACTGATAATGGAAACACGATAATTAGCTAATAAGGTTTCGTTAGTGTTAGAGGATTAAAATTAAAACTTTCGCTATTTATTTAACAAAATGTTTGCGCTTTCTTTTAATTTTGGATTGATATACATTTCCATAATGCACAAACAATTACATATTGAGTTTTATTAAAAGAAATTAAACGATAAAATACGCGACGGCTTTAGTAAACAATGAAGACATTTAGTTTAATGATATAAAAATATGAATATAGCAACAAAGAAAAAAATTAATGACATAACAGTTTACTAATATAATTTATCACAACTGCCAAATGTCTAAATTTAAAAAAAAGCATTATGATAATTTCAGTATCTAAAGTCTAAGAAACAAATTTATTACGATAATTCCAATTTATGACTAGAAATGATCCGTTTCGAAGAAGATTAAGAAAGTAATTTTGTATAAATCTCTTTTTTTTTCAAAATATCAGGACATATTTATACTTTATAATTATTCTTGGATCTTTTCCTAAATTATGCTTAATAATAAACATAAAATTTTACATTATTAATTTATTATTTTTCGATAAATGACTTCTTTGTATATTCAAAAGTTTTCTGTTTTATTTGGTTGTAAGTACCTAAGGGATTTAATTTATTTAAACAGAATATAATAACTATATCAAGGAAACAAAAAAAGCAATATTTTCCGATTCGGTCTTGTGTAAATAATGCAAAAACTTATATTTTGTCGGTATAATATAAAATATATAGGAGCGCGCGTGCGCGTTATGTGCGTTATTAGTTTCTTATATGCTGAATTGAATTGTCTCGAGATGGGGTTATTATTTGAGTCACCATATGAACGTATATTACAAAATAACAATTCAAGGTGATCTTAACAGCGTTTGTAAAATGGCAAATACATAAGTAACTTACTTGCAATAAATTATAAATTCCCGTCCCGTACAAGTTTCCCGTCATCACACTTCAGTGAGTTTGAATATCCAGTACTTTCTTCCGAAAAAGGCAGTATGATATTATAATTTTCGTCACATAGCGGTTTCTAAAAACAAAATCTACATTTATTTTTGAATTAAATGTGTCAAAAAGTTTATTAATTATCCGCAAAAAATTGGCAGTGGCTTAACTATCTTAAAATTGAAAGAGTTTAATTAATTTTCGCAAAATAAAAGGGCAGTCAGCTACAATATTGCTGAATAATTGATTAGCCAGCTTAACTTCCATCTTTTAATTTTGAACGGCAATGTGTATTCGACGAAGTTTATTGGCTAAGTGAAATTTTTGTGTTTCTTGAATACTATTCGATTTCTCTAAATATGGAAATATTACCTAACCTGATTTCCATATTTATCTACAAAGTTAAGATATACATGAAATGCATTTCTTATAAGTTTGAGCATATGTGCAGGATCGAATATTGCTGCGACGGGATCTTTAGTGGCTGGATGGGAAAAAATAATTTTTGATTTTTCTGTAGATGTTCTAGGTTCAATTTTTCTTTTGAATCGCCTATTTTGTGCTTGAATTTTTTTTTGCGATTTTTTTTAAATGCAGCTTTAACCCATTTTTCACTTTTACTTTCTTTTGAAAATCTAAAAAGAAATATTTTATGAAATAAAAATAAAAATTTCCTTTAATTCGAATAAACACAATTCAATCATTACTAATGTGAGATAAGAAAAGTGACTAGATCTCATCTAAAGAATTTATAACACAGTGCATACATTTCGAAATTGGTAAACATTTCTTACATTTTAATGTTACTTCGTGATAATCTCTATGAAATATAAAAAATGTTTACATCGATACACATTAATCTAGTTGCAAAAATATCAATAGTCGCATCTAAGATGACGTGGTGCAGTCCTACAATGCATCGTCGTTGAACATCGGTGGCATCAAAATAAATGTCAAGTTAATTTTCACACATCGAAATAAATTTGAAAAATCGTCAAATCTGTGGTAAAAAATACGTCCTTTAGTAAGGTTTTGTGTAAGGTATATTTTTATTTTTTTTTGCAGAGCAATAACGGAGCACTATCTGGCGTCTTGGAAAATAACAAAGTAACGTAGGACAAGATGCACTTGCTTCGAAATAAGCGGAGAACTGCTCAAGTGCGTGCCTGATACGCCCACATGCCATTTCTATTTACTCTCTGTTCTGTGTATAATACCATCACAGACTACAAAAAAAATAGATACGTACGTTTGACCGCTAACGTTTTCATCTACAAAGGATAACTGACGGCTCCGCCCACAACTTTCCTTTCATTCGCGTCCCGGCCGCTTTAGTGACAGTTTGTACTTTAAAAACTTTCAATACTCGTTATTATGCCTTATTGCGCGGTGAAATTATGTGGCAAAAATTGCAATAATTCAAGTTTGCAGAAAAATGGCATTATACTTCACCGGTAAGTTCATTTTCTTATTGCAGCTACTCAATATTTAGTTAATATTAAGTAAAGAAGCAAATTTTATCGTTTAAGCTTTGATTTTTGCTGGATGTCCAAGGAACATTGCCATGGCAAAGAAACTTGGTTGTAATTTGAGTCTTTCAGACATGGAAGCAACTTTTACAATATATAACCAATAAATAGCAGTATGTTTAGACCCAGTACACATGATAAAATGTATAAGGAATAGTTTTGAATTCTATCAAAATTTCATTGACAATGAGGGAAACGCAATAACCACTTTATTGTGTTACCCTCTTATTTAAAAAATCTGCATGACTTGCAGGAAAAAGAATTATTCCATGTAGCCAATAAACTTCGATCAGAGCATCTCAACTTCAAAAATAATATAAGGAAAGTAAAACTCGCAACAGAACTCTTTAGTGGAAGCGTTTCCACAGCTATATTGATTTGTTATAGAGAACCGAAATTACAGAGTTTTGAGGAGCCATACCTACTGCTAATATGCTATTGTTTCTGAATGATCGTTTCGAACCCATGGTTGCGGTTTAAAACTAGCTATGAACATAGAGAATATTAGAATTATTGTTATGCAAAATTAGATCGAAATTGGGAGCAAATAATAACTCCACACCACGTCAATTTGAAGCAACTTGTAAAAAAATGGAAACTGTATTCCTCTAGAAAATATGTAGATTTTAAATTGTTCCTCTTCCATTGACAAAATTAATATGACATCTAGAGCTGAATTAGAAGAAGTAGACTTGGAAAATAGGGATTTTATTTACGCTTTACAACAAATTAATTTGCCAATATTTTCGGAAATATCGTAGAGTATAATGCTGAATTTGTAGTTAATTATTGGCTCAAAAAATTAAGTGCAATGAGTGTTGTGAAGCTTTAATTTCCATAGAAGCAAGGCAAAATAGCCTCATTTGTTTAAGAAATAAAGGTGACTATTGTCAAGATTTGCCGACGATACGAAATTGTCTTTCGAAGTAATGAAAATTACAGAAAGTTTAAACCAGAGAATCGAACTCTGTATTTTGTTACGAAAACGTTACTCACTTTTACAAACGAAACATTATTTTCGACATATTACATCATCAGTTTGAACTATCACCTAATAGATTTAGCAAAAAGTGTTATGGAAAAATACATTAACGTACGATTAGTTCATTTAACAAAAAAAGTAAATTAAAAAAAAGAAGTCAGACCTATATACAAAAAACTATTCATTTTAGGGGACAATAGTGTAATTGAAGTGAAACTTCTTTAGAATCGTTGTTATTTGAAACTTGATGAAACGAAAATGCGTCACGACAAAGAAACAAGTGAAGCATTTTTAGAATCGTTGTGATTTGAAACTTTATGAAATGAAAATGCGTCACCACAAAGAAACAAGTGAAGCTTCTTTAGAATCGTTGTAATTTGAATTTCAGGTCTCCTCTTTATGCCATGCTTTGTAGTATTACACTCTCGTCTACTAAGCATTGTACATAAGTGTGCGACTGTATATTGCCGAGCTAAAGCGAGAGAGCAAGCGTCGCTGTGTATCTTATCTATATTGCACACTGTCTAATACTTGCTTCGGTTCAAGCATTCTACGTGTGTATGTTAGTATGTGTGTTAATACGTGTGTATGCGCCTGCGTATTATAAAGCTTTAGTAAAAAGCCAGCGTATTGTATTATTTACGTGTAATTTTATTTGTGTGAATATTTTGTATATGAGAGTAGCTTAATACATTACACGTATATTATCGTATTTTAAAATAATAATCTCGCATTGTTCCTGATTTGTCGAATTAATATTTATTATATAATATCAATGTAATTATATATACACATAAATTTTAAAATTTAAAATTTTCACATCTATCGTGTAGTCATAAGCACATATCACAAATGTTTATTTTTTTATTATAACTAATATTTCACTTTTTATACAAGATTCTTATTAAAAAAAGAATCCGTAATTGTTAAACCTTTTAATACAGTAGTTTGTGCACATTATAGTACACACAACTAAGAAAAATACTATCTTCTAATGAGAGACATAAGACTTACGAACCCATACACAAACATTCAAATATACGCACATACAAACACAACCTATCGCATTGACAACATTAATTCGATAAATTAATTTGTTATCCCATACATTAGTGTATCAATAAAACTTGGAATTAAATATATAAACACAGTTATTTACTAAATTTGTACGAAAACATTATTGTTTTTTGTAATACGACAAAAATATCGATAATCGACAATAACGTTTGACATCCCTACGTTGCTGAAACTGTGGGTTGGCCGCACAGAAAATGATTGGCCACTTCAATGTGGATGAAAGAGAGTGTGATATATCATGCTCTCTTTCACCTATTTTGAAGTGACAAGTCCACAACTATTAAACAAAAGTTTGTAACTAATTAAAATACAGTGCTTTATTTACACCACCCCGCACCCCGCAGCATTTTGACACATTTGTTTTCATTACAAAATTAGTCAATGCGGCGTCTTCTTGTTAAGCGGTCTAAGAATAAATACCATCTATATTTTATATGCTTTAGTTTACTTGTGAGCATTATTAAGAAAATTAATTCCATTAAATAATTGTTTATTTTTTACTGATAGAAATAGTATTTAACGTTATTTTATCTTTCTAGATGTTTCCTTCAAGGATTACCATTGTAACTTGTCTACATGCTTAGGTCTGTTTCCTACGGGGAAGACTATAATTTATAGCGAC
Source organism: Druceiella hillmani (assembly GCA_039881145.1). NCBI lineage: Eukaryota > Metazoa > Arthropoda > Insecta > Lepidoptera > Hepialidae > Druceiella > Druceiella hillmani. The sequence goes on along the minus strand of JAYKKI010000021.1, from coordinate 24,077,406 downwards.
ACTGTGTTTATTCTAATTAATTATATTATTTATAATAAAATGTAACACACTCAACATTAACATATTCAATAATATAATTTCTGATTTTTTACAAATTTTCAATTGATAAATTTATTTAAGGTCTTATTTTATGCCACATTAAGGCTTTGTAAGCGGCATTGGTAGCACACCCTGTTTCTTGGGCTTATTTGGTGCACGAGAGGTAACACTGAAAATTATTAGAATATCCAAAATAAAACTGACTAGCAAGTTCATAACTATTTTTTTTTTCAAAATAGTTTCCGTCGTACTCTATATGTTATTTCATTCGATGGAATATCCGAAAGAAGTAGTTGGATCATTCCCTTGTCATTCAGAAATAATATTCCATGTATTTTATCATATATTCTCCGGAATTAATATAAATCGCAAAAGCTCGATCGGAATTGTATGGCGGATGACTCATAATTTCTACACCCGACGTGGTCAAATATTCTGCCATTAGTCTGGCCGAATTCAAAGAGGCGTTGTCTTTATAAACAATGATTCCATCGTAAGGGCGAAGCCCTCGAACTTTTTACAAACAACAGGCAAATACTTGCTGAAATACAAGTGTGCGGCAAATGGTCTCTTTTAATAAAGTTTTCTTTCATTTCAGTCTGTGGTAAATGTTCTTTTATAATTTTTCCGGACAATATTTCCATAATAAATCGTGTATTTACAGAATTTTTTTTCTAGCCCTTGAAACTTTCTTCGCTTTCGTAGTCAACTCTTCAGAAGGAAACGCCTACTGGGCAGACTGCCTCTTGGTTTCGAACTCGTAACAGTATGTTCAGTTTTGAATTACCTCTGTCGAAATTTTACGACATTGTTAACTATGACCATATTATTGAATTTCGCTCATATTATGGATATCCATCTAGCTTGAACTGGCGTTTAAATGATGCTATAGAATTTTTCGTACTTGTCTCATACCCACAGCTAAACTTTGCAGAAACTTGCTGATAGGTCTCTCTCTTGTGAATATTATCATGAGTCTAACAACAATGGACTCATCTTTATCCTTACCTCGTAGAGAGACGTCACTCAAGCAAATCTTCACTGAGTTTGACACGATTGCAGTTGAACTCATTACACTGGTTGTGAGCATAGCGTGAATATCATCGAATGAGATTTTTTTGTAAAATTAATCTTAACATGATACACACAATTTTGAAATTACTAGCAATTGTGAAAACAAATGACAAATTCAAGCAAAGAACATCAATGGATAACCAAAGGGTTAATTTTTTTGATTTCAATTATTTTATATTATCATTGTAACAAATGGCCAGTTCTCAGAATTTTCAGTGCTATCCTTGTATTTTCCCCATTTCATTGGTGAAATAAAATAACAAGCTGGTTCGTTTTGGCACAGGAACAATATATAATTCAGTAATGCTTTTATGTATGTATATTTATAACTTTTCAAATTGTAGATCTAAGCAAAATAATTTCATTTTCTCAAGTTTTATTTCGAGGTCTAATTAAATACCTGTTTTTTTCAGATTATGGTAGAAAATTATAATGCTGCGCCTAATATTTCGTAAATGGTGCACAAAAATGAAGAGGGGTAAATCGAAACTTAATTTTATTTAAAAAGTTTTTCAAATTACGTACTACTTGAAGTGAGGCCTGCAATTTATGTGTTTACATTAAACGAAGGTACGTTATATTGTCTTTAAATATTTTACCATAAATCAATTGAATTTTCTATGTGAAATATATGATTGCAAATATCATTCCCGTAAGTAAGTGTAAAGCTGTAGAAATTGTGGGGCTATGACCGATGGCCGAACGGAGGGATGTGACGAAATTGGAAAGATAACTTGTTTTAATGCAATACGTTTTAAAAACTATTATTTTGTGGTTTCCTACGCTGGACCGGAACTATATTACTATTTTTTATCTGCCAGTCATAGGCAAAAATTACTAAAGTTAAAGATCAAATTAAGAATCACAAACATTGTTACTCATAGGTTTCGATGTCCATAACCCTAATTTCATATTTTTATGTGGCTATAATGTTTCTTCTGGCTAACATTGTCGTTACTATGACCACAAAAGTCTACATAAATAACGCCAGACAATTTTGTTTTAATAAGAAGAAGCAGATTGGTGGTGACTGTTGATGAGTACACGGTTGTTATCCTGTAAAGTATTTAAATTTACACAGGGAAAAACTTTGACGCGCGACTCCAGATAAATAATGCATTCAAGTTTTATCGTTGTTGAGTTAAATGGACTTTATAGCTAGCGTAAACTAAAAGAGGACTTGCATTGTCATTAAATTTAAAAAAGAGTGAAATTTTAAGAGAGTTGAAATTTAAGAAAATTTAAGCGTACATAGTATTTCTATTAAACTATTTACAAATATAAATTTTTCAAAAGGTAAACATATTGCAACTTATTATGTACTATATTTTTCATAAGTTTAAAAACAGGTTAAAACATTGTAAAAATTAAAAGATCTAGAATAATTGCTATAGTTTTCTTGTAATCTTCTTGATAAATTTTACTGATCCTGTTTTTGTTTCCTGATTTTTGGCTAGATAGGTTTAGAAATAAGGGGGGTATGCTATATTTTTGCATATTGTTTAGAACTTTATATGGAACTTAAAATTATGAAAAAATATTTTTCCTTTCTTCATTACAAGACTTTGTATATCTTGTGGTATATCATTTGATAATCCACCACATGGTACACAAAATGAGAAAAAAATGTTCCTTAATTAATTTATGCATTTTTCAAAAAAATTGATGGTGTAAAATATGCGGGTTAATAAGATGTGTTACTGTGCCAACTTTCAAGTTTCTACGTCGATTTTGTTAATATCGAAAATTAAAGCTTTGAAAATATAAAAATGTAAATGTATAGCCCACTGAATGAGGATTATTTATAAAATTATGACATCTAGAATCATTGCGACGTTTTCCCATTACCTTTGTGAAGGCTTTTAAAAACTTATATTTTTTTCATTATTTTACGTTGAATAGTTTCGAAAATAACAGGGAAGGATAATAATTTTGTTGCATTTTTAGTGTACCTGTGGATGTATAATATCCACAATTTAAAAAAACATTTTTTTGAAAACCTAGCCCTTCAAAATTAGAGAACATAATTTAAAATTCGAGTACTTTACTCTCTCTAATTTATTAATGAATATTTTTTAGTTTTAGATATGGTCATACAGACGGGTTAATATCTTTTTATTACTATTTCAAATTTCTACGTCAAGCAGTTTTTGAGAAAAACGGCTGTGGTACACACAAAAACAGACATGTAAGTGATTTTATGAGGATTTCGTTTTTCTTTTAAGATACCGTTTGGTAAATATATTATTGATTACAATGGTAAATTTCTGATATATCGCTTTACTAAATCATACAGTGTTTGAAACTTTGTAAAGTGTATGTAAACAGAACCAATCGAATGTGCTTTGCATAAATAATTTTATTAAGTATAGATCTCTGCCATTAAGACAATTCATTACCTACATCCATACTTTCTTAACTGAATATTATTAATACCATATTTCTATTTTTTCCTCAGGTCCTCAGATTCATTTGCAATGATAGTTATTACGTAATTTTTTTTCTCAATGGACAAAGAGAACTAATCGTTCAAAGATTTTTCAAATATTATTAATATTATCAACTTTTAGTCCACTTCAATATTGCTAACTACTTATTGAAAAAGGAGTGGTGTTGTCGATGTATCGTCTCTTTAAAATAATTTTTAGTAGTTTACTTTGTAATTTTTATTCCCCGTGTAATTATTGAATTTTTTTTCATTCACAAGCAAAAAGACGACGTTAAACCACTTTTAAACCATGGTTTAATCTTTACGTGCAAAAAATTTCAGACGAAAAAAATTATATTTGATTTTAAGAGTAAGTAATTCATAAATATATTTTACAGTTTTCTTTGACCAAAGGTTACATTTTAAGTGGAAACTGAAGCGGAAACAAACTTGTAATACTCACTGATGAAAACTTCGATAAATTGTTATTTTATCAGTGAACATTATTTCATTTTTTGGTGTATCGACATGAATGGATATCAAAATTGACAGGAGAAAAGCAAAAATTTAAAATATAACATACCAAATATTTATATTGTTTGTCAATTTCAATAGAAATATTATAATAATTTTAAATATTTGCTTTTGAGACGTGAATCTGACGTTAAACTAGACGACATATGTTCTCTAATATTCTGAATAAATATTTTTAAAAAGGTTTGAGATAAAAATGCCAAAATTTCAGTGTTTGAATCCGTAATGTCATAATCAGTCAGGCAGTAGATTTTGAATCGAGGATCAAAGTTGCAATCAATAAGTACAAAATATTTCTGGTATGGGCATCTCTTGTATTGACTATTTCACATAAGCTGTTTTTTAACTGACTAATATTTTAGGTCGAGTTTTGTATTAAACATGTCAATCAAATTTATCAATAGAGGATTAAGAAAAATTTGAAGAAACGCCAATTTTTGCTTGATAAAACACTTTAGTTTAGTTACCAAATTATTCTGCGGTAAATAACTTATGAAATTCATTAAGATGATTAAGACGTAATTAACTTGTGGCTTGTTTACTATTTTTGTAGGATCCTAAAATTTTATGAAATTGTTTTAAAATTTACTTCGTTATATTGTTCTTGATGATTGCATATATCCAGTTTTTTATTTACTTTTTAAATATATAGTTGGCCTTAAAGTTGTTCGGATATATTTTTCTGGTGAATTCTTTACTTTGATGGACTATTAGAATTGGTAAGAAAAGATTCACGTTCAATGTTATAAAACGGAAGTATGTCAACAATGATAAGGTTCTAACGCATTTATCGATTTGCAAGGACATGGGGTAATTATTGAGCCTATTGGTGCAATTTCTTCAAACGTATATGGCAAAGTTAATTCTTTAACTTCGTTTTAATATTATGAGGTATATTCATATCCCCATTTTTCACATCTCCATCTCCATTTTTCACATAAATTTTTCATTCATTATTACGAATTTATCTTAGATTAATTTTTGAAGGTCAAAGAGATAAATATTTATTGCAAAATGCAATATTTTTATTATATGTTCCACAGGTGCAAGTTAATTATATTATAATTAAAGTAATTCTACGCCTATGAAATCGCCGGTTAAAATGTTGTGCACTTTTATATAATACGAATGAAAGAATTAATCAAAGCACCAAAGATGTAAATCCGAAAAAGTGTACATTATAATTTGAAAATAAAACAATTAAAATTCATTACAGTGCCATCTTTTTAATAAATTAATATTTTTCCATAACAATTTTGTCCGAAATTGTTATTTAATAGAAATCTTTTAATTAGAATTAATTGTAAACAATTATTGTGATAATTGAACCCAAATTATTTACAATTAAATCGGTTAATTATCATGCTCATGGCCATATATTCGGGAACAGGTTCCTCTAACAATAAGAGAACTTTACATTTTTAGGGATGCTTGCAGTAGCCAGAACAGGAATCATGTAATAATAAGCTTATGTCAAGCTATCGCTTCGAAAGGGCGATTTATTAAGATTTACCATCGATTGCCTCTTTGTGGCTACTCTTTTTTGCCTGATGACCGATCTTTTAAAGCAGTAAAGAAAGTACTGAAAAAATACTATCAACTAATGGAAATTTGCCAACTTATTTGTAGCGCACATCGAAAGTTTATTATTTCCATGGTTACAAGACTTATTGGACTTCAAATGTTCATGGTAGAAATTCTATAAGACAGATGCCATATCTGCAGAAACACAATCTCGAAGCCAAGAACGTAAAAGCAGCATTTTTGGTGTCCCATTTTATGGAGTTTGAGTATAGATCTAATCAAAAAGAGTGTGTAGTACCTATGTCACTCATTCGTTCAAAATTCTGGGCTAGTTATTATATTCGATTTGGGAGAGAATCGATCAGCTATTCCAACATTACCAGAAGAAAAGGCATACAATGGTCCAGTACCCATCAACATCAAAAAGATTGAAGATCTGAGGCACACAGGGAGTTTTTTTGTTAAAATTGTTGAAAACTGGGCTAACAAGAGTGTAAACAATGATGCTGAATAAATTGGTAGTACCAGTTTTCAGAGTGCTTTTCTTCATTTTTCATTACTTTTTTCCATTTGAGTTAGAAAGGGAAAATGTCAATGATTTTTGAAACATTATTATGAAAACTACTTTCTATCGTGATAAAAAAACATGATAAATTACATATTTTATCCTAATATAACATATATATAAATATATATATATATATAAATATATATATATATATATATATATATATATATATATATATATATATATAAATAAAAGTAACATACATATAAAAATATTATTATCATGCACTGATATAGATTTTGTTATCATATACAAGAGACTTTTTTCCTTATTTAAATATTAATTATTACAATATCAATCAACTTAACGTTTTCTTCATTTCTACTTGTTCTCCTTTTATGGCTTTATATCTTATTTTAATGTGTCTAACGTGAAAGTAATTAGAAAATCTTATCATATGTAAAAATTTAACGGTACGTCTTCATCGCAATAATTAATCAAATTATACATCAGTATAATAAACGATATATATTTCTAATTATAACGTTATAAGCGCGCAATTAGCGTAATATTGCTAATTGCAACTTAATATGTCTTCTTCATTTATTCTCGACGTGCGTTAAAATCATACAGCATTTCATGATCGCTCATATTCAAGGTTTTGTAATATTTTCGCATCTTTTTTACGGTTCCAGAACCAAATGACAAAAATGGAGCCCTCATAATTTTAATATATTCTTTCGTTCGTCCATATTTCAGAACAATATAACTCTTGCATTTCTAAACTTATTATTATGAAAGTTTACAGCAAAACGTAATTGGATTACGCGAATATAGAGAAATAACATTTAAAATTTGTTTTAACTACCTTTTATTATATTGAATTTGAGGATGGAGTTTTTTTGTCACAGACAGCACCGAGTGGCATATTAATGAAGAGGACTTTTAAAATTCAAAATGTTTCCCTCCATAACGTAACTACTTGGGTCAAAAATAAAAAAAAAAAAATATTTTATTAAATATTGTAATGCAAAAATATTTCAGTCAACTTGCATTAATAAATTAAAGCCATCCAGGTAATTTTTTATGAATTTGAAAGTTACGCTAGGCAATATGTTGCATTGTGAAATATATTTACCTTTAATATTTCTAATAGTTTTATAATAATACTATAATACCTTTAAAATTAATTTTTATATTTAATAAATTTAATAAATTAATTTTTGTTGTTTTAACATGTGTATACGGATTCATATAGTGAGGATTTGACTGGTTTGAATTCTTATTTCGACTGGTTTGATTTCAAGGCCGTAACAATCTGTCTCATCGTAACATTTTACACATTCATTTCAATTATATCACATATAAAAAGTAGCGATAGTCTAAAGTATACATAATAATATTACGCAATCAGTTTAAACAAAGAAATATCTCGAACTAACACTTGACTTTACGGGAGCTGAGATTTTATCGCCATAAAAAATTCATTTTAGCCTACGCATTCATCTTTTTTCATCTTCCCTTTTAGCGCGTTCGCTCCGTTATGCGAAAAGAGAAGTTTGAAAGCGTTTGATATTTATAGAATACAAATAACAAAGCCCTCAAAGTGGACAATTCCGCAGGCTTATTGGCTGCGTAGTTGTACAGTGTTCCCATTTAGTTGTAATATTTCTGCTTTGAAGTTTGCAACTGATGGCTTTGTTGAAATTTATTTAGTAAAATCGATCAATTATAATAATATTGAAAACTTTTAAAACATTAAAAATTTTAAAATTGAGTTTTCTTAAGAAAGCTATGAACGCAGTGATTTTTAATGGATTTTGAATTTTGAATTTATATACACGCAGTGATTTTGAAAGGATAAATGCATTGTCAAAAATTGTCGGAATTCCTTTTTTATTCCCTGTGTTTTCGAATTAATCTCGCTCTCTGCACATCTACGCAATATTAGCAAGGTGTGTGTTACATTAATTTTGTTTAAAAAAGGCATCGATGATAAAATAATCTAAACTCTGAGTTATAACCGAATTTTGTTTTATCATAACGTAATATTAATTAGAAACGGACAAATAATATGTCCGGCCAACATTGTTCATGACTCAGCTGCTTGTGAATTGTTCACCTTTGTGTAGTAATTGCTAAATAACATACAAATAGTTACCAGTAATATGTAACCGTGTAAATACCTGTCTTTGTATAATCTGAGACTTCTCTTTTTTATTGTATTTTACCTGTAATACGTATATAATGGAAGAAGTTTTTAATAATTATTATTTTATACAGATCTGTCAGGAAGACATATATTTTCTTGGTCGAACCAATTGAAGTTTAATTAGCATAATTTTATTGTATTTTTTATCAGCTATGTCGCCTTTTTTATATTTTACTTCACGCCAAATTTGCCGATGGCGATACATCCAGCAATCAGGTGATCTTAGTATCGGAATAAAAAATAGCCTCATACGTAGGTCATATTAAAGAAATATTTTAAGTTTTAGACGCTAGTTATTTTCTGTAAAAAGCTGTCGAGTTCCATGCTAATGAAGTTGGAAGTAAACGGGTCTTTAATAAAACCAAAAATGCTGGTAATTTTTTTTCCCGTTTTATTCAAAGCAATTTTACTTGTCGATATTTTCAAGAAATCACGTTAAAATATGTAGTTTATTCTTTAGAAAACCAAAATTGGAACTGATGTAAAAATAGAATAATAATTAATATAAGTTTGGAAATAATATTTTTGTTGAAAATTTTAGTATGAACTTTTAGTTCATACTAAAATTTGTTGTGTAAAAGTAAACAGGTAATTAAAATGATTGTTTATGATAATTCTAATATTGTGATAAATATAAAAAAAATTGCTGAAAATATTTATGAGAATTATATATTTATATTATATATATATATATATATATATATATATATATATATATATATATATATATATATATATAAAATTAAATGCTAACAAAGTGGACTTCAGTTACAATATTCAATTTACATAGATGGTGGTAAGCGATGCCACGAAATTCAAATAAATTTAAATAACTTTCGATGACAATAAATAAGATGTTGAAAAATACCATGAAAATACATTATCCTCTACGCTAAATTATAATGTAATTGTGTATAATGCATATTGTGAATACTTTCAAATATTTTTAACATGAAAATAACAAAAATGACTGATGATTGTTCTTTGACTATTGTAATTTCTCGATAAGTATTCACATCTACTATTTAGGATGATTAATGAAAAATAAAACTATTTTCTAGGTCCATTGAAGTCTATGTAAGCGATTTATCTCATCGCGTGTGAAATATTAAACAGCACAGCTCGTGCGAGGGACGCCGATTGTGGATGCTGGGGTCATCCGTCTGGATTAGCAACGACAGACGGAGTGTGTTATATTGTACGAGCGTGTCACTATTATGTTTTCAGGAATACCTATACTATCCTTATCAACATATTATATTGCGATATTAAACGCGTGGCTTTTCCTAGATTTTGACTTCGCTTCTAGCGACTTCTACTCAAATATCAATTAATACATTAGATAAAAAGCAAGAGCCGTATTCGATTGAAAATGTGCTTAGTGAGTTTGACAATTAATATTGAAATAATAACTAGGTAGGAAGAAATTATATTTTCATTTAAAGGTTTGAAAGAAAGAAGTCCAAAAATTGTCCATTATAAATAACTTTTTTTTATTATATAAATGATAATTTGTAAAATGTCTAACATTATCTATAAATCTAATACCGATATCAAGTTTTAATGTAATGCACAATTATAATGTATAAAGTATCTAAACTGCCAATACTATAGACATTATTGGTCCGTGTATTAAGAAATATATACACATAAAATAATTCCCTGTGAAAAGGGTCTAGATTCTCTTCGAAAAGTTAGACGTCAAAAGTAGTGGGATAAAAGCAGCCGAGCTCGTTCAGAGTTTTGCTGGGAGATTGTAAATCAGTGAGTTACAACTGTGTGTCTAGATTTATTGAATGCCATATCTATCACATTGAACTTGGCCGTGATGAATTCTCATCTTTCTGTCACTTGCAGTGTGATAAGAATTTAACACTGCTTTGAAACTAAAGTTTTATGTGTGTAACCGTATGACACCAGTTTTCCAGTAATATGTAAAACAGAATCTGCTTTATTTTAAAATTAAATTACTATCGCAATTATGAAAGGTCGTAAGTAACAAGAAGAATGATGTCCATAAAGAAAAGTAATAAAAAACAAAACCTTATCGAGTGAAAACTATGTAATCAACGGAGAAATAATCTAATCTATAATCCGGAATACCCCTATATATAGTTTATTTCTTTTTTTAAACCACTGTTATTGCAATACAGCCGTGAAAACCTTGTTGTCGGGTTCGCTCTTAAGTGGATTAGTGCATCATTTATGAAATAGCATCCCTATTGCCATTTAGCTTTTTTATAGCATAGAACCTATTATTGACGCCTTGAATTTGTAAATGTAAGTCACATTGCATTGTTATTACAGATTAAATGTTTAATTTAGGCTCATTTAGTTTCCGATGAATTATTATTTAATTTCGTTAAAGTGACTACAATTATTGTTAATGTGACTGTGCAAAACAAGAATTAATCTTGTGTGTTGAGGGTAGATGCAGTTCATTTTTGGCTTGTCGCTTGCGAGCGGCGAGGTAGTCGGTCGTCAACCTTCGAAAAAGATTCGAGTCGTGCTCGTGACACAGCTACGTTCGCAAAATACTAATGTATAATCAGTTGTCCGTGACAATCTAGTAAAACTTAACGAGCTCATCATTATATCAGTGCGTCTACCAGCCGAACCATAGACCAGAGGAGCCGACCTGCAGATGAACAGGTTAGTGAATTGTATTTGCCTTTGGTTAGGTATAGCAGATCGCTTATTGTGTATACAGGGATACATTATTACAGGAATAGGTAAATATAGTAAATATTGAGATTTTCTTATCAATATTTACTATAGGTAAATATAGTAAATATTGATAATAAATATTGAGACTATTTACCATCTCCACAAATGTAATCAATAATAACCATAAGACAATGGTCAGTGTTAGTTGAAGTCGTGTTAAATACAGATAGATTACCACTTTTATTTAAATAATAATAATGAATAAAAACATAAAGTTTCAACATGTCATTAAATTTTCCAATTCTATATTTTATGACATTTCTTTGGTCTGTCAACTGTATACCGTTTTTGGTGGTGATCTTCGAAAGGAAAAGTAAAACCCTCAAAAGTCTTTCAGAAATCAAAGACATTAATCCGCACTTATTTTAATTCGTTCATTGTATTTCAACTCCTTCAATTTGATGAACACCCTTCAGGTGGAGAGAAATTTTCAATAAAAGAAAGTAAATAGTACTTTCTTTGTTTTAAACGCATTCGTAGATCCGTTTCACAGCGGGCGGGTGAGAATAGATTATATTACATATTTGTTAAAAAAGAAAGAGTAATATTGTTCGTTGTTATAGCATGGTTCATACAAAATGATAACTTCTCTAATGATATCTAAAAAAATTCTGTATCTTCGACATTGTAAGTTAACTGCTAAATTATTAGAAATTTTCTTTTAAACTCTTAAATATTTTTACAGAAAATTGCATTTAAAAGTCTTTTTCTCTTCTAAGTTGTTTATATGTTTAATAATTTATTTATATTTCGAATATCGGGAGTCCCATTATCTCTATTGCGCTTTTTATAACATTCTGCCTTGAAAACTAAGAGTTAAAAGGAAAAAATCGTTTTTAATAATATTTGCATAGATTTGATACTAAAGTTAGCATGATGATTACAGAATATTGAATTAATAGGAGAATGTTTTATTCGAAATAAATTCAGTTTCTTGAAATTGATCAGGAGACGTGCAGGGAGAAACAAGATAAAAGCTGGGACTCTCTCTTTCAAATTTATCATTTTATGTATTACAATATACAAAAATATATTATTAGAAACAAGCGGCCTGAAGTAGATAGAATTAGCCACGAAATATCATATTAAATTTAGTAGGGTGTGAGACTCGACACCAATGCTATATTTAAAGGCATTCGTTCCCACACGGAAACGACGTGAACACCCGAATACTATCCATTTAATCTTTTGTGCTGTCGGTTCGGAAAACTCAACCCGTTGTCTTTTCAATTTTCCGATATAATTTCGCACCCCTGTTCATAGATCATATGATATCGTCTTCGTATATTTTTTTCGGTGTGACGACTTTACAAATTTTGAGGCGAAATCTATTTTACAATTTCAAAAAAGTGTATGAAGTATAGTCATAAAAATGTACTCGATTATATGAATATTGCTTCTTTAGGAAGAATTTATATTTGGTTGAATATTTAATAAATTATACCTCAGACACAGGACATCCACAAATAACGAGTGGTGATGTCCTCTCCAACTTTCAATGTCATGACACATCACTTTTAAGCTTAATTTTACGAGTAGACAAGATATGCTATGATACCCAGTTCGGATAGGTTTACTATTATTTAATACCCCATTCAAGCAGACAAACTATGCTATAGCATCCCGTTCGGGTAGGCAAGCTATGCCATAACATCCCGTTCGGATAGGGGAATTATGCTATAATACCCCGTTCGACTAGACAAGTTATGTTATAACACCCAATTTGGGTAGGCAAGTTATGCTCTAATACCTCATTTGTATAGGCAAGCTATTCTAGATCATACTGTTCGAGAAGACAAACTATGGTCTACCAGCCCGTTCTGGTTGGCTATATATGCTATAATACCTCATTTGGATAGGTAAACTATGCTATATCACACTATTCGAGAAGACAAACTATGCTCTAATAGCCCGTTTGGGTTGAAAATATATGCTTTAACATTTCGTTTGGGTCGGAAAGTTATAACACCCCATTCAAGCAGACAAACTATGCTATAGCATCCCGTTCGGGTAGGCAAGCTATGCCATAATACCACGTTCGAATAGGCAAGCTATGCTATAACACCAAATGCGGGTGGGTAAGCTATGCTATAATATCCAGTTTGGGTGGGCAAACTATGCTATAACATCACGTTCGGGTAGGTAACCTATGCTTATACCGTTCGGATAGGCAAGTTCGAGTAATTAGCCATGCTATAATACCACGTTCGGGTAGGTAATCTATGCTATAATAAAGCTATGCTATAATACCCTGTTCGGGTAATCAAACTATGTTTTAACACCCCGTTCTGGAAGAAAAGCTATGCTGTTCTGGAAGACAAGCTACCTGTTTATCTAGGCAATCTATGTCTGCCCAAACAAGTGAGACCATAAGTTGTTTGCGCTTCCTGAGAATTTTCGGTGTGCGAAATTTCCGAATCTCCAAACATAAATTTCTTCGTAATGTCAATAAAAGTTCTAATGGTTGTAAAATACTTACAGAATATCAAATTCGTTAATAAATTAACTTTTACGAGGTGGAAGTTACGGGTATTAGCTAATAATATGTAAAAAAAGAATATAAAAAAAATTATAATAAGTGGTATTTACTTTCTTAACTACATAATCTGTAACTTTTTATTTTCCTGCCCTAATGTATTACATTTCTTAATTTATTATTCCATACAATGGATTTTTTTATTTTTAAAATGCTTATAGACCTAAATTAGCGTTGAAATGTCAGAATATTGAATGGATAAGGATGTGTTCACTGGGTCCATACTAACTACTCTAATGTTGTATGAATACATTTTGCGGTAAGCGGTCTACAGTAATAAATAATAAAAACAGACCATCCTGGTAATTAATCTTATAATACATTCGAAAGCTTGTCACCGTCATCAACCGAGCACATTTCGTCCCATTGCATTTTTTTATAAAATATTTTAGAGCTTTCGACAATATTACCGGAAAAGTCGCGAATCTGCGTTTAAAAACTTCATACATTTATGTCTATAAAGGGCTAACGTCAAGTAACGTGGCTAAGAATAATTCAAACACTGCATTAATTACATTTAATTCTTTTAATTAACAATTAAATGAAACTACGTGATATCTGAACATCTTCAGGTGGGTTCTTAGCAAAAAAAATAATCTTTGTTAAGAGCCCACCTGAAGATGTTGTAATACAACGAGACCTAGGTCGTGCTAAAGAACTTAAAGAAAGTAGAAATAATGTTACATCACGTAGTTTCATTTAATTGTGAATAATGAATTTCTACAAAATTAACGCCGAATATATTCGAAATTCTTTTAATTAAGTAAAAAAAAATCAAGAAAAGTGTGGAGATAGATAAAGAGCTTACAGACATTTGTCGTTAATACACGTTGCATTTGTGCAAAAGATGGGAATATTGTTAAGGAATCAGTGAAACACACCACGGTGGGTTGCATAGCTCATATCCATAGATAAATAAATAAAAACTAACTTATGTATTGCAACTGAAACGGACTTACGAATCGAGAATGAAATTTATCAATTTATATAACTTTTAGGTAATATGCATGACAAATATTTGACAATTAGGTATGCAATCATACACATATAAAATAGTAAAATAAAAAATGTTAGATTATTTACTTTAAAGGAATTAACGGTCATTTTGCTATAAGAAAAATTTCATTTACTTCCATTATTTTAATATTTTATACTCATGCAAAACATTATTCGAACTTAAAATCCTTACTATACAACGACATTAAGTCATAAAAGTAACTAAAATAAATATGAGTAAACCGAAGTAAAAAATATAAAAGTATGTGTAAACCAAATCCCCCCATGTACGCATGCACTGCGCTATTACAACAATTAATAATGAACAATTAATTGTTCTCCTGTACGTTAGTACTCATTTGATATAAGTTGTAAACATTTAGTAGTTTTTTATGATTCATCTTGAAATCAAATATAATTTAAGCGATTTTTAAGTAATGTTATTTTCCTCTTTAGTTTATGACGACATTTGTTTAATATTATGTGTCTTTTTAATTTAATTAAAAAATGTTAGTAACAACTTTATGCAGACGAATAACCGGAAAATGACAGAGAAACAATAAGGCTCCCATTAAAAATATGGCTAGTAGAAGCGGCGGAATTTAAAAGTGAGAAGTAACGTAAATATTTAAAATAGAGTCTAATCTAAATGGATCAAAATGTATTGCGTTAAAATTTTAGGAATTAAATTTATTTTAAGTTCAATATTTGACGTCTCGTTTAGCCTAATTTGCCTAAATTCGTCACCACTGGTCTATAAATATGAATGTAAATGTATCTTTCACAATAATGTATTTTTTTTATTTAAATGTATTTTATTATTATTACCCGAAATCCTGCCTATATTTTAAAGTACCGTGGTGAAACAAGGAGTCCCCACAACTTCATCTTGCTTATCCTTCCATCCTGCCGGTAACAACCTCACAATTTCCATACGATATGAAAATTAGTTTGCATTTAGATGCTTTACATAAAGATCTCAATTAATATTTAACAAAGGCATTAATAGTTTTAATGTACCTTTCCCTATACACAAAATGGGAATTAATTTCTTAATTAGTAAGTGAAATATGCTTAAAGAGAAGTAAAACAATAGAACCTTAAAATATTAAGTAAATTTAAAGTTCCATTAGCCATTCATTTATAAGCCATATTAGCAAAATTTTAGGCACGAAAGCGATGTTCAATACGTTTCCCTCTTCTAATTCAATAGTGGAAACAATTCTAAGTGCTTCCACTTGGTAGAAAGTTTAATAAAAAATCTGTCAATTACGTGTCGAATTCACACTATGAGAGTTTAGAATGCCCTTAGGCGCGTACAAATATTTAAGGACACATGATATTTAAATTGAACTGCATAAAAATATTTATTTTTCCAAGGTAAATATTTTTCCTATTGTATCACTCAGAGGTGTCAAAAAAGGTGAGAATTTTAAACAATGTAACATTTCAGTTAATCGTTATAGTTTTTCTGCAATATTCTAGTCAGATTTTACAAATTCTGTTTTTTTCATGATTTTTATTTAGTAATTTTACAAATAAAGGATATGTATTTTAGAATTATAAAAAAAATTGTATTTCTTATCCCCACACATATGTAAAAAAACCTCTTATTAATTTTTATATGAATATTTTAAAAAGTTAACCTAAATTCAAGTTTTTATATCACGTGTTTTTTTGGGAAAATTGTTTGTGACAGACAGACAGACACACAGAAATGTAAGAGTTCCGTTTTACCTTTTGAGGCACAGAAGTCTAAAAATTATTTTTATAAACTCCTATCAACAATTTCAAGGACTTAGGCATCAATGAAAACCCACTTTGACCACATGAGTTCAAACAGTCTTCTTCTGTATCAATAAAGCTTGCTGGGAACACAAGACACAAGAAAGAAGTGAAATGGTGTTTTGTCAGATTTAATTCAATTATTAAGTATTTTAATATAATTGTATATATCAAAGAGATATATACAATTATATTAAAATACTTAATAATGTAAGTAAATACGATGCAATCTATAGGAGAGAATGTGCTCTTTGAGGTAAACGGGACACTTAGACATTCAAATGAACATATTTAGCCCGGTTAAAGTTTTGAGACTGCGCAAACAAAGTTAAAATCCAGCAGTCTAATTAATATTTCACTTTCACAGCTTATAACACGTTAACATTACTTACATAAACACTCTTTGATACGGGAGCTAAAATTAGCTTGAGCACGTACTCGTGCAAGTATTACGTAAGCTTTTGCATCTCGGCTTTTCTCACCCCCTTTACGAATAAAATTCCCCTGGACAGCTCTCCGGCATAGCAGGCTTTCAAGTGACTTAATGGAGATTGAATGGATTGATATTCCATTGACACGTTGACAATATTTTAGCGCATTTTCAATCTTACGTCTATGTTATCGACGCCAATATTAAAAGAGGTTTTATTTTCACCTACTGCGGCCGCTTATGTTCTATGAATGATGTATACCTGTGAAACGGTTAAGAATATTTTTGTAAATATTTTTATTTTCCGCTCCATGAAAAGTGTACGATAAACACATAGTATAATAAAATTCATTCAAATGCTAGATCCACTTATAAATGCTGAACAGAATCAGAGCTTCATTCGATTCGTAATTGTTCGGTGCGTTCGGCGATGGAATCCTCCGTGTACGTTTATTGAAGAAAATAGTTAATTCATGATTCGTATCCAACTTATAGAATAAATTCAAATATTTTATTAGTTACATATTGTAAATAAATCCTACGATTAACATTTGACTTAAAACTTATGTGGGTCTTATTGAGCGGCAGGTATAATAAGACCCACATTATAAATGATATAATACGTAACATAGTATGTTACTTTGCTTATTCTTTCGTACGACAAAAAAAATAATTTTTAAAAAATGTGGATAGTTAAATTAATATGAAAATTCTTTGTTCCTCACACAACTAGTGTCTCTCTAGATCATCAAAGGCTTACTGAAGTCTACTTCATGATTGAAAAATCAGTAGAAACATTTATGCATGTAAAAAAATTTTATTCGAAACGAAGGGTGCTCAAAAATAACAAAGGTGTACTTGCCTATCATAAACTTAAAACCTTGAATAAGTAGATTAAACAAGTGAAACAAGCTTATTTAAATTAGATATTTTTCCCTACGGGCACAGTTATGGGTGTGTGGTAATATACACATTTATAAATTCTCGAAAAAATCTCCCGTTGAATTGTACCCAGGAAGTTGCCCATGTGTTTATTAAGTTTGTAATAACATATAATACTACTGTTACAAATATGTAAATGGCTTTATTAAATAAAAAAACAACCATTAAAATAAAATAAACTCCATTTTCTTGTATAAATTCGTTTAAAATCGTTTTGTATAAATTAATGTTATTATCTAAATTTTTTAGGTTAATTATGCCTTAATTACATTACCATTAACTCAAACAGAAATAAAAAAGAGAGAACACTTATTTATTGGAGTATTTATGAAGAAGAAAGTCTAAATTTTCATATATTTGCCTTCTACGACAAACTTAGAAAGCGTCGGGTAGTTATTTTTTTAATTGAGGAAACCAGCACCACATTTGTGCTCGCAGTATTTTATCGAATCAGATTGTTTTCCAGTTATTATAAATTATTTGACACTGAACTTATTGGAGGGCTATTGAACAGTATTTACTCGTCATAACGGCAATTTCAAGTGCTTATATTTAAATAGATTTTGTTTTTGGAGTAATTGAAAGAGGTACAAAAATATGTATTACAAGTAATCGACACTTATTTGGTAGCGTGTTAAAAGAGCAACAGAGATTGGAATAAACTTTTAAATGTGGACCGGAAAAAAGTACTTTTTTAATCACAATAAATTGAATGGCATCCACTTTTCATCACTTTTAAAATATTGTTCGATCAGGCGAAGAGATTTAATAGTTTTCTGCTTGCTTTGTAGATGTCTAATAACAAAATCATTACGTAGAGGTATTAAAAATTATAGCAAAATTGTCAACACTGGAAGACAGTTATTTAAAAGTTTCTGTTATAAGTTAGTTCCCCCGGCAACCGTTTGAGAAATCTACAAATTGCCAGTAAAATGAAAAAGTATCTTTAAATTCATCCAGTAAAACTAAGATACCTTGCTACGGCCTCGTGACTATTAAATATATTTACTCGTACATTTTATTATATAAAAAGATACTGCCGCAATCTAATATACACTTACTAGGTAGCTGGCGTCAAAAAAATAAATAAACAAAAATAATAACATGCTCATATCGACACACGCTTTAATGTGCACCTGAGCTTTGTAATAGTATTTATAATATGTTAATAGAATTTCAAACAGGAGGAAAATCAACTGTAAAATTTTATGATGGTTCAAATTTGTGGATACCCAGGTATACATAAATGTAATATTATTGATATCTGATTAATAAAATGTCAATAATTTCAAAAGCATATAACCAATATTCAATAAATACAATTAATGGCGTGTGAAATAATAATTTAACGTCATTTGCTGAATTTTTACTGAATTTATTGTTAGCGTTCCTTAGCTTTGCAAGAACAAGGACGGAAGTAACGGAAACAATGCAAACCATCACTTTGCTTTCATCAATTCCGTCCATTTCTAAAATTTTAGACTTGTGTGCATGAGGTTTTATTAGTTTCTTTTTCATGTGAATATTTCAGTTATATCTAACAAAATTTTTTAAGTCTCGTTTTTTTACTTCAGAGGATAAAACGCCTATCAAGATCACTGACATGTTCATCGGTCTGTTACAGTCGTTTTTCTGAGAAAGCATTTGATGCGAGCATAGTCATTACTATGGAAACTTGAAAGTTGGTATTGTGATAATGAATACTGATCCGTAAATATTTCAATAGTTTTAAAAATATTAACATTTAAAAATATTTATAGGAGAAGTTTAAGGAAGCGAGTATGGTACTAGAAGTTTTCTTTACAATTTCATGTATTGTGTGACATTCCTTGAAAAAGTGAGATATAAGGATACCAAAACTATTTATTTTAGAGATTACAAAACTATTTATTTTAGAGATTACAAAACTATTTATTTTAGCAATCTCAAAACTATTTATTTTTGAGGTCACAAAACTATTTATTTTAGAGATCACAAAACTATTTATTTCTAGAGGTGATTACTGCTGAAACGATCGGCAAAAATTTTTAGAAAATATTTGACGTAGAAATTTGAACTGAAACTGAACTGGGCATAGTAATAAAGTACAACTGAACCCGTAATGTACCCAATATATATTTTTTTAAGTTTCATGCGTTTCGTGATGAAAACATGAAAGAAAAAGTTACACGAATTTCAAAATTCTTTTTTTCAAATTTTGTTGTTATTTAGTTTTAGAAATATTGCTGTAAATGTCACAAACATAGGTCCTCTTCCACTTGCTAAGTCATTTTATGGAAAAAATTGCATTACTGTGTAATTTATTAGTTATGCGTTTATTAGTAACTAGGTATAAGTTTACGTAATTACGTCGCTTTTAAGGGTTCCGTAGCCGAATAGCGGCCGAATAACGGAACCCTTATAATTTCTCTCTGTCCATTTGTATGTCTGTCCGTCTCTTTATTCCTCTGTCACAGCAATTTATTTGGAGATATTGCCATTATATAAATACAATTTGAAGGTATGTATCTCTGTGCGATGAAAAGAAATTGCCTGTGTGCATTGGCGTACTGGCTATCGTTACAGGCGTCTTAAAAATGGTACAGAGGTTCCAAAATAGCTCTTTTATTTAAGTCAATACTTGCTGGGATATACGCTTCTAAAGTCTAAATAACATGTGCAAAATAATAAAGGCAGGAAAACAAATCAATTTTCAATGAAAATTATTTGAATATGTTGTGTGGTTTTTGAGATATAGGATATTTTTGGCGTCGGTCGTAGAAGTAAATTTGTTTTTATAGTGTCTTTGGGAAATAAAACTTATAAGTTTAATCTTGTTTGGCGCTATTGAACTTTTCGTGTGCGAGTGCGATTCGCACTTGGTCGTTTTTATATATGTTCGAAGTATGCCGTTATTTAGATATGAACGTAGTTCCACTATTTTTTAGAGTTACTAGAATTTTAAAAACGTAAGAAGTAAAAACGATTCTAATTGACTGGAAAACTAAGGAACTTTTGTTATATAAAAAGTTATTTTTATATAACAAAAGTCAATTAAAATAGGCATATACAATGGCACTGTACTTTTAAAATATTTCGGGAAGTATTCAAAATTAAGATGGCTTAAATATTTCAACTTTATTTTGTGCCAAACTTTTCCTTATACCAATGTAACGCATAGGCAAAAGATTATTATATTTCATATAATTCGTTATTATAATATAAACTATATTTATAAAACTATATTTATAAACTATATTTATAAATTATAATATAAACTAAGACCATTAATTAAATTTTTCTGAATAAAATAAGAGAATATAATCAAAGACTTAAAAACTTTGGAACTGAAATCGCGGAATATTTTCATACAACTTGGTAATTTTTATAATTTTTAATCTTTCATTGCATATTAACGTCCAAAAAACATTTTTTATTCATTCTCTTCATCAACAATTAAATTTTGTTCTAAAAACAGAACAGAAATATGTATGTGTAATATATATTTAATTCTTTTTCAAGTAATACATATACTACGAGGTTCCCATACACATTTATGTATATACAAATATTTAAGGATGTATGGCATTTCAGTTAAACTATTGATAATTATTGATAACATATCTTTCACAAGTGTGAAAATAAGATTAATTTCATAATACTACTTTGATTTCTTTAGAACTTTTTAGTAAACAACAACTGCCTTAAAGTTTCAAAACAAATGATACTCATTTTGTAAAATATTATTTTGGGGCACACTATATCAAAAGGTTTTAAATATCATCTGGTTGGCATATGACGACCATTCACACATTAATGAACGAGTTAGAATGAAATCTTGGAAAAGGGAACGCCACAGATGTGAGCAGGTGTAATGCGTTAAACATTAGCAAAATAATGCTTGACAACGGTACTACACCTGTGAAACTGACCATAACGTAAGAGATTATGCCTAATTTCAAGTTTCTACAAGAAATGGCGTCTGATACTGCCCTATTTAGATTAAATAAATAATAAAATAATATTTCTTAGCAGAATTTCCGAATATAAGCCCCTGAAGGTAATGACGTTATACTCTCATATGAAACCTGTTAAGTACGAGAAGACCTAGAACCATAGAGATTTCACACACACTTAGATACTTATTAATAGAATTTCATTTCCACCATAAATTTTACATAAACATTAGAAGTTTAAAATAAAATTATTATATATATTATTAAACTTTATAACTTTAAACACTTTTAATAGTTATAAGTTTGAAACTGTCGATGAAATGAGCAAATCTGCTATCTCAAAAGATACGGAAAGCAAAATAAAAACCTTTATGATCTCGTTATCGACCAAGTTTTAACGATAACTGATAAAGCGGAAAGATTTTTTTCATATCAACCTGTGTGAGTAATTCAGTTATATTTATTTGAACCTTATCGTACTTGAAAGGCACTGGAGATTTTCATTGTCAATGAATTTAACTAAATATTTCTTTTTGTTGTAACTACTGTAATTTGATAGCGGAATAAAAAGATAAATGACATAATTGAATGCAATTATAACAATTTGCCATAATGTATTGTTATTAATTAATTGATTTCTTTTGTATATCGTGAATATTTTAGGATATTTGCACGTTGTACGTTTGCACGTTGTGTTCATCTATGTATATATTTAATATTTGGACTATACGTTAACGTTGCCAAATCTAGTTATATTCATGTAAAAAAATAAATGAGCTCCTTTATTATAGATTTAGCATACCGCTTTGATTCGAAACATGGCGATCATTTGACACTTCAGTGAAACTTGGAGACAATCATAAATTATTTTGCGATCGTCAGACAGCACAAAAAATTATTTAGACCTCAACTTATACATTCGTGTGTAAGACCAACTCGTAGTATAAAATCAACATATACAATCATATGTAAAATCAAATTGAGCGATCTCTTCTAATCAGCCTAAACACTATATATTAAGAACTTAGTGGTAACTTAGTGGCTGCGGAAGATTAGAATAGACCGTTTGATAGAAATTATGTAAGTCAATAATGTTTACTATATTTTAGTATAAACAAGTTATTTAGGAAAATTAACTATAAAGAATGATTGATAAGAACTACTAGATAGAATAAGATAGAAGATAGAATGAAATGATAATAATAGAGAAACATAATAGAAAACTCTTTCAGACAACTTTTATACGTCATGATTGCACAAAACAACTAAGCGTTTTAATTAATTTTATCGTCCTTAAGCAAAAATAAATTACAATAATTTATGCATAACTAGGTTTTCGGAAAATTTATTTATGAAAATTATGGAGCACTGAAGAAAATGATTACGACCTAGAAACTTTGGGTGCGACCCATAGAGAGAATCGAGAGTACACAATTTACTAGAAGCGAGGATGGGAGTTTAGTTACTAGGTGTTTCAAACTCAGAGTTTTGGGATCAATGAGTAATCTTTTAAATAAGTATGTGCAGTAGTACCAATAGCACTATTAATTTTATTGTAGGTTTTCACCGAACTTTTAAGGTGAAAAAAAAACTAGAAATTTTTATGTAAGTCAGTTCTGTGGTTTTTGCGTAAAGCACGCACAAAACCGTCTGTTATTTTTGCGCATCCGTTGGTCCGTATCATATTTGGTGTACGCGCTATTTTGTGGTTGTCTAACCCTTAAAAGTAAGAGGCAATCGCGTTTGTTTGCTTTCTGGAAATGTTACACACATAAGGTTGCACACTATAATGGTAATTGCACACAATCAGTATTCGGGTATTGTGGTCATTGAAATTCAGATGATCTCGATGCTGGCGTCAAAGAAAAATAACCGTCTTGTGAATATGTTCGCAATATTACTATATGAATTCACTCTGTACATATTCTTGACGAAATTAGAAGTTGTTCCAATTTCACAGTTTCTGTTATAAAGCAATCTTTATTGTTAAACTTTACTTATCCAACGGTTTTAACGACTTGGTTAATCAACAATAAGTTTGTTTCTAAATGTGGTACATGTAAAACATTTTTAACGCTGATTTATTTTACTGAAATTTATTACCAAAGACGTCAAGGCTCATTCGACCAGAGCCTTTCCCAAAAGTGGTTTGCCATCTGTTATTTTTTTCGTCTTGGTAGACGACGCCATTCCTGCTGCTAAGTTGCAGTGACTATTCGTACTCTTGTGGGAAATACAGTTGCGTTTTGAATTCTCAATTTAAATTTTCGTGGTTTAAATGCTTTGTTGCTCGGATCTGCATGTTGACCTTATGTGATAAAATGTGTTATAGTCGAAGCACAGGAGTCTTTTCTGAGGACTGTTTTGTGTCTTTCTCTTTGACATTTCTGTTTGTTGCGAAAACTTTGCTGTCACTGTTGACTGTTCGGACATGTTATTCAATTTCAGGTTTGGACAAATCTGCACTTATATTTATACTTGAGCTTTCGATTGTTATGACCATCAGCTTGTATAGATCCGTTAGACTCGAGAGCAACCTTGTTACCTTCTATTCGTTGTTTATAGCAAACCAGATCTTTCGGAGCTCAAGTGCTTCTGATATAATCTCAGATACTTTGGGATTCTGCAAATAGATATCTAAGTATCTAAGTAAGTAGTTTTATAAATACATATCTAAGTAATCCAATCCGTCGTTATGGCCTGTCGTCATTGATCACATGTGCCAGTTTATTCCAGGCTTCCTTCGCAGCGTGGGCTTAACAAAATAATTCTTGTTCTCGACTTCAATCATCTTTCCAAACAATTGTTTCACTACTTTCTACACTACATTTTTATAGCAAACCTCCACGCGAAATTTTACAATCATTCTCTATATATATATATATATATATATATATTATATATATATATATATATATATATATATATATATATATATATATGTATATATGTACATATGTATATATATATATATATATATATATATATATGTATATATGTACATATATATATATATGTATATATATACATATGAACAAATTAATAATCTTAAAACTAATAAAACAATTCACAGCTTGAAACTCATTCAGTCAATCTGACATTTTAAAATTCTTTGGCGACCGTTTCTATTCCGTACGACTATTTGACCACAAATGATTATGTTTTAGACATTAACAGTACGAACGTAAACAATGAATTTGTTAATGTATTTGTAAAACATAATAAATAGTTTTTAGTATTCTGCACTTCCTCTACATATACATTTTAACTATGCAAGATCTCACACTCCTCCGTGCGCGCAATGTGTTTAAAAAGGGGCACAAATTTTCTCTTGACATATTAATATATAGGATATGAAAATTATTTGGAAAAAAAGAAAATTGGAATCCACATTTATAAGCAACTAATTAGGTACGTACCACAAATTCCATTTAAGACATATAATGTTTTTTTGCAAAAAAATTAATGAAGTATACAAAGTAAAATAACAAAAGAGCAAATTTTTCTTCGGAAAGCATTTCATTTTACATATATATTACAATCACGAGAAGTATTTAAATTATAGGCAAAGTCTCGGCGTAGATCGGAGCGCACACCGCGTGTATGCACTATAACAGTAATCGAAAATTGTGAAAATCTAGTAAGTTTTATAACTGTGTGTTGATTAATTGTTAACGTGGTGTTGATTTATTGTTTTAGCAAGATTTTCTTTTGGATTGCTCTCGAAAATATAAGACGAAAATTGTGTATAACATTTTTTCCTCGAGCCTTTTTGCTACGAAAAAAATACAGTTCATAGTATTTTGTTTTATTTTCAAAATGTTTTGAAATATATTTACCTTTAAACGTTTCATTATAAAGAACATAATTTCTAAAAAAAAAAAGCTTGAGAAAGCCACTAAATTTTCAGTTAATAGTTTTTCCTTTTTTCTGAGTAAGGACTGCTAGATATAGCTGAATAATAATAACAAAATATGGTGTTTATCCCGTCACTTTGATGATGCTGTTCGGTGTTCATTCATTACGAGACGCTTAACCTTCCGCTTTACATTGAATTAGCTTATCTTGATAAAAGGATAACAAACGAAGACAATTTATTGATTATAATCATCTCATTTCTTCCTCTAGAATTTGTTATAGAAGACGGTGTGTTATACAAGACGGCTTAAATTAAAAAAAGCCTGCCTTTATACTATCAGAATGGAAGAATTTACGAAGGGTATATCCACTTGCTGTAAAATGCGTGTAAGATAATATCATTTTGAATTTTCACATTTGTGATAGGATAGACATAAAATATTATATAATTTAATGATCGATTTAATTTTGGCTCGCTTGAGTTAGAAAAATAATTTGTTCCCTTTACGAAGGTAATTCACGCCCCGCTTGCAATATTACTGTGACAGAAGATGGGAAGTCCCGAAGAATGTTAAACGACAATGGATTGTGAAAGTCCAAAGCAACTAATTCCAGACCTTAGCATTATTCACAAGTTGCAACTAATAAGCTGCATAGTGTATATCTGTATAATATCAATTTAAAATACTAAGTTCAGTACGTGGTTCCAGATATATTTTTATTTTCATAATTTTTGGAGCAGACTTTCTTTCTAGAAGCAATGCTTTTAGTCCTTATCTAATGTAATTAATATATATTTGTTTAGAATGAAAAATAATTATATCAGAGAAACAGTAATTTCATTTTCAATGTTAATTACTTCATAGTATAACTTATTGCAAGATGTTACCGTGGATTAAATTGAATGAAATGACAACAAATTGATGGTAATCTGAATGGCACTACTTATTCAATTAATTCGATTTTCATCTCTCAGAAAAACTTCACGTTACACAAGTTCAGTTTCTTAATTCCAAGATATTCTAATTCCAACTTAAATGCTGGTTACCGTGAATGCTGAGTAATTAAATATAGAGACCAAAAAATTACATCGTTCCACTTAAAAAAATGTGCTGATCGATTCAATGTAAATGTGGTACACTCAAGTCACTTTGGGTCTACTTTATTCAGAGCTTCTTGTTTGTGATTATTTTCGTTATGGC
Source organism: Druceiella hillmani (assembly GCA_039881145.1). Classification (NCBI taxonomy): domain Eukaryota; kingdom Metazoa; phylum Arthropoda; class Insecta; order Lepidoptera; family Hepialidae; genus Druceiella; species Druceiella hillmani. Next base: position 24,050,676 of record JAYKKI010000021.1, on the reverse strand, counting down.
TGCAAAATGAATAAAATCGAGTTTCAAATAAATAATTTTATTTGAAATTCGATTAATCCAACATGACCCAACCTAATCGAGCATAACGCGACATAATTCAACACAACATAACTCAATACAACATAAACCAACTCAAATGATTTTTAAACTGGTATATTTTTTTATCTATCGCATAGCAATATGATCAACTAAGTTAACTGCGAGCACCTTCCGCTGTACGTCTCTTAACAGTTAGCACCATCACATGTTTACAAACTAATTTCAAGTTTGATATTTTTTCATATTAACTGAAAAAAAACGGGAATTTCTAAATTCTACAATGGCCATGATTTACGTTCGTAACTCGTAGTAATTGTTGTTATAAAACGACATTAAATTTAGGATATAGTATCATTGAAATAAAATCTATCGAAAGTGATATATTTTTCAAAATGTTATCAGAACTAAATAGTAGAACAGATTTAATATTTATTATAAGGAAAACAAAATTATTAAAAAATGTGAGCCTCGCCCATATAAACGTACAGATGAAGTGAAACTCTTTAAATTAAAATGCATCAATAAATACTATGGCAGTACTTTCGATTGCACAACTAATCGTTTATTAATTAAAATGAATTAAATATATGTACATATATGTCATTATATTAATTTGTTATTACGATATGACTAAAATTTTACACAGGCAGACTTCTCTAAAGAAATTCCACCGTAACGGATATAAAAGGCATACGAAATAAGTTAGAAGTTTAGTGAAAAATTAGAACACCCAAAAGCGAGGAAAAAAAAACAGTATGTTACACCAATTTAACAAAAAATTAGTTAAAATTAAATCGGCTAAGATATTATTGAATTTATTAAAAAACTAAATATCTGGTGAATATTAAATACTGTGGGTCGTATTTAACTTACGTGCAACAGAGAAAATAAAGCATTCTTCAAAAAGTCAGACGAGTCTTATGTACCACAACAAATTGTTCGTATTGTGTCTAACGGAGATATGAGTTATAAGTGTGTGTGGTGAAATGCACTTAAGTGAAATGATGAAACGCTTGGAATGTGTTGTGGTAATGGAAGGTGCAAATCGAAGCATTATATTGTCCTCCTGCATCCGATTATAGCTTGTTCTTAAACCTGCATTCTGGTTATGTATATATATATATATATATATATATATATATATTTGGGGGTATATATATATATATATATATATATTTTATATGGGTAATGACCATATATATAATAATTGCTCCTAAATTATAATATTTGGTGTTAAGAAAGAGATAAACGATCAGTTAATGTATACTTTCAAAGAACAGGGGCATGTATATAGTTAGAAGTTTATTCCCAAAACCTGGGTAGGATACTCATTTCATAAAGATTTATTTCGTTAGTTAAGATAAAAGAATTATTAAATTAGCAAATATAAAATGTTCTAATTAAAAACACGCCAAATCAGACAATTACAAAATATGCTACACGACGTCGGTTTCTACATAGAAGAACAGTACTCTTTATAAGATTTTTTCTCCTGACATTTAATGTTATCATCCATGCGGAAAAAAAAACTTAGGGCAACACAAGTGTAATGTTTAACTACGATAAAATAGCTATGGTGATGATAGTTCAGCAATTTGATCGTCCGGATAATACATTAAAAAGTCGAAGTAGTTCTTTGTATCAAATAAGTAAAATTCATCGATCTTATGATTTCCTTTAAAGTTTTTACAAAGAGGATATTTACTCAATTTCTATACCATAAGTTTCCTTTGAAAAAAAGTTTCTGCCGCAAGCCTTTATTTTTATTGCATTGTCATTAGGGAAGAAGAAGAAAATCACATTTATGCTCTTTCCGGTTAGTATTTATTCACGTATATGTTATAACTGTGTTCATCTAAAGGACACTATTGGTCGACACGACGCCGATGTGGTTCAGTTAGGTAATATGATTATTAAATAGTATAACTGCTGATATTATCAATAGTTATTTTTGCGGAGTTCCTAATCCTGAAATTGACCTTAAGATTTTCAAGATAGTAATATCTAATATGATACGTGACCTTGTAGAAGTTTTGATTACGACTCGTCATGTGTGAAAAATAATAAGTGTTGTAAAAGACATCTACTCAATGAAATGTAGACCGATAACAGCGAATAGGCGCAATATAAAAAACGTCCTCCAGACAAAAGTGACTTTAAAATAAAAGTAAATGGAGTAGATATACATAACCATTGGGTGATACCATTGGTTACATTGGTTAACATTGGTTATTGTTGAATACTAAAACTAAGGGAAATCGATAAAATATATATGCCAATATATCAATAAAATTTCTGATTAGGTTACATTCATTTTAAAAAATAGAAAAGATGAAGTGAAAGTATACAAAAGTGGAGGTATGTAAATAGTTCTCAATTTCCGATTCATAGCTGAATAATAATAACAAAATATGGTGTTTATCCCGTCACTTTGATGATGCTGTTCGGTGTTCATTCATTACGAGACGCTTAACCTTCCGCTTTACATCTCACATCTCATCGTCACATCTTTACATCTCATCGTGTTTTATCTTGGAGTTGATCTAGAAAATAACCATTTATTTTAAAAGCTACTAATAAAATTATCAGTGCACCAAAAACTACGCTTTCTTCTTTTTAAAATTATGTCAAATATATAACTTTACTGTATCATGTATTACATATATACTCCTGCCCCCGCCCCCTCGAATGCCATCACTACCGTCGCGCTATCCATAGTCCTTCGTTTCCGCATTCTATGTAGGGCTCACAAATATTAACATAACATCGTAACCTGAGCGCCTATTCATATATTTGACATTTTGTGATAAATATATTCTTATAAGTTGGTGCACAACCTATCCAGTAGAACTCAATGCATTAGGAATATAATTTAGCTTTTATTAACATAGGGCTATTACATAATACTCATACCCGGAATTTAGAGATGTGAATCGTCTTCACAGCAATAACACGTGAAATTATTCATTTATACTAAGTTCATTTTCGTTGAATTTTATTCAACGTTATTTAAGATATTACAATTATTGTCAGTGTGTCTAATTAAACAAGAAATGTAATATAATCATAATTAACCTGCCCTACAAGCTAATTACCGTAATAGGGTTAAGGAAATACCAAACACAGAGTGAAAAATCATATTTACTTATATACCGAAAAAGAATACATATGGGCTTATGTTCTGTGATAAATTTTTGTAATCCTTATACGACCATTTTTTTAACACACGTTTAACAGAATAACGTAGTCAGCTCGTTTTCTTTATAGAATAAATTTGATTCTGCTTGTAAGCCACAAGGGACGTTGTCAGATGCCAAAATAAAAATAAGATATCATCTCTAAATGGTCATCTTTATATATAATTACATGTAGAATATATTGAATCCTATAGGGAATTTGGAGTACCTAGTGCTTTCTAATGAATAGACATATTGGGTGAAGAAAAACAATTATACGTAGTTGATATTAAGTAAACGAGGAAAATTTATTGTTTCTCCTGGGTTCGCCCGATATTGTCGTCATATTTTCTTTCCATTAACTCTCCATTGACATGATAAAATATAGAAAAAAAAGTTACTCTATAAGGTGCAGAGTACTGAAATTTTCATTAATGTATGAGAATTCAAATATACAGATGAAAAGTTTGAAAAATAAAAAATTAATTGAGAAATTTTGTGTACACTCAAAATTATTGTACCTATTTTGTTAAAATTTTGAAAATATTTTTTATAGATTAAACCTAGTCAAATTTAATAATTCAATTAAAGTATATTTATGTACGTAATATGATAGGTATTTAATATGCAAATAGCTAAATGGCTACGTTACCGTACTAACTGAAATATTTGGGAGTAAAAGTTACAGTTGATATAACAATATAACAGTAAATAGTCCGTAATAACGAGTTACTCGATATAAAATATATCTAGTCTTTCGTTCTAGAAAGGCTGCAAAAGACATTCTGTACATAAAATGAAGTTTTTTTTAAAAAGTGCAGGTTTGTGAGAGAAAACATGTTAATTCGAAAACAATTTATTTTCTTATAATAACTTTCTTTGCAATATACAAATCTCGCATTTACTATATCATTCTTTATAAAATCTTCTAGACGCTGCCGCCGACCCTGTAGGGGAAGAGGCGTGCGTGGTCCCGTGCGTTGGGTAATAGTATAGGCGTAGTCAGCCGGACTCCGCTGTGCACTTTATGTAATTAAACTCGAAGTTCTTGTGATACGGTCAAGTTGAACTTTCATCAAATATACTGTATATTTTATTACAGATTGTCAAAAGTGATAACATTAATTAAGTAATCGCGAAATTAATTTAGTCATTGTTTTAAATAAAAATGACCATTCTATTATAAAATAATACTAGAAAACCAGAACGCTAGGTTCATCTGTCTTTACGTTTACTAAAGAACGTTTATCGGATAGTTATGTACGAAAGAAAAAAATAATCTGTCATTATATCCGTCCATGCATCGTGTTTACCACATTTCATTGATCTTGGAAGTACCTGACACGATTTCGCTTTAGAATACCACTAAAGATACACAGGAACCCTGTTAAAGATTCTGGCAGCGTTGTTTTGAATTTTTATTTTATGCGTAATTAACAGCTTTACGCATAAAATAAAAATTAATAATTAAAAAAATTAACATCAAAGTTAGATTAAAATGTAAAAAATACTTTACTCCAGGTTTAAAAAAGCCTGGTTGAAGAATTAAATGATACTAACCTAAAGATCAGAAAGATCGACTAGATAGTTATAAGTTACGATGTTCGAAATCACAAAATGACCTCTGTCGATTTCATCCCCATAAGGAGAAAGTTTCAGGAGAACAAGAAAAATATTACTTTTATGTCCTTAACCCATTAAGAGACAGATTGTTTATCTTCATTAATCTCATTGAGAACTCGTACGTCTATTTTACGCAAAGAAAATGAAAATATTGTGCCGAACGTACCGAAGAATAAAATTCTGCGCATTTGTTACTTCCTAAATACTTAATTCAATTATTTTCATGTGAAACCACAACAGATATGCAGGACAAAAAAAAGCTGGTTGTCTAGCAAGATATCCATTTTGAAATTAATTATTTTGTATATCACTGCAATAACTTGAATATCATCATCATCATCATATATATTAATACGCTAAGGTTAAGATGTTACTCTCCCTTTTTAGAAAAAACCTCACAACTAATCCACATAAATTATATATCATTTTATAGATAATTGCTTGCTCTACCGGCATCCACAACTAAAAAAATTATTATTGCTATTGTTTTTGCAAATTAATTAATTATTAAAATTATATACACAAAACAGTAATGATGCCATCTAACGGCTCAACGTCAATATGATTGAAGGTCGGTAAAATTTTTGTTTAATTTCAAATCCACTCACGTATAAATAAAGTGGCGCTTTAGCTCAATGCTTTTGATACTTGCGCCTCTATATGTCAATTTTAGTAAAATATTTGTTTGATCTGTCATCTGAGCTTCACAATGGAATAAATAATGCGAACACTTCGCACGGGTCACGCTAGTATATTAATAATAAGATTGCAAATGTTTTAAACGCACGATTAGAGGGCGGTGAAAAATTAGAAATTGGCCCCCCACGCCCCTCTAATTTTCAGTACACCGCATCTTGAATCTTAATATCTTGCAAGTATGGCTTAAAATTAAAAAAATGGTGAATAGAAATATAATTTGATTTTAAAACATCTATCTCATGAAAACCAACTGAACGATTTTCGTAAAAAATTCACCATCTTTATGTATTTATTTATACAGTTCTACAACTATAAAAACCATGAGACTATGATAGACCGACGGACGAACATAGCAAAATTATAACGTTATTCGATCACGAAACTCTAAAATAATCTTCTTTAAACTACTGAATTTCATTATGTATTACATGACAAGTTGACCAATTTGTAAAACTATATTTTGGAGGTGACAAGTGGGTAAAATACGAAGGATTAGCGTTTTGTTCAAATGAAGGCAACGTCACGTCCTCGCCCCATGTATAATTTTTGCAATAACTTGCATATCTTCATCGATTAGTTTAGTGGAAGATGAAAGCTATATAGTTTTAGCATGTAAGTTCATTTATGAAAATATACATATATGGCTATAAATATGTAACCAAGACACTGGATAAACGAACAGGTATTTTAAACAAAAATACAATAAATTAACATTTCAATAATGAATGCATTCAAATCTAGACTTACAATTTACCAGTTTGCATATAAATATTGTCCAAATTAAACGAAGTTTTTGGAGATACCGCAAGTATCATAAATGCATAGATTGGAATTTAGTTCAGAACATTTTTATTTTTTGAAACAAGAGATAGAAAAATAATCTTACGCAAAAGTTGTATTATTTTAAAAGCGCTTTTTAACAAAATATAACTTGTGTATATTGGTTGTGAGTAAAATTTTTCGTCTTTTAAACTGCAGCTATTTTGAAAGAATTGTGCCACTTATTCCATTGACTCCGATGACTTCTTTTCTTGAATTCAAAAGACTGCAGTTACCTCTCAAAGTGTGCTTCTCGATGACGATGAATAATCGTAGGGGCAAATTCTCAGATTCGTAGAAATCAGCTTGAGTTCTACCTCAAGCAGATGGTACGGTTTCATTCAAGTCAATTTTACTTGACGTATTAGCGAGCAAGCTCTTGCTGTATATTTTGAAACCAGTATATAAAGTGGTAAATAGCATTGTTTATAAAGATTTATTTTAAAGAGACTTGCATGTCCTATTAGTCAACCGACCCAAAGCGATGCATATCCATACGTAATTAACGTTTTTCTACAATCTCCATTACTACGCGACTTAACATAAATTAAAACAATTGTTATCTAAGACTGCTTATCATTTTATCGCATCATATTTCCATTAGTGAATACTAAAGAATTTAGCCGTCTAAGGTTACGATCCTAAACTATTTTGTAATTATTAGAACTATATATATATATATATATATATATATATATATATATATATATATATATATATATATATATATATTGGTAGGGAAAGTATTATTATGTGAATAAATATATAGTGATAGGCCCGGTCCGTCAAAATTTCACGATCTAAGGAACTTGGCTAAGTTAGGTTTATAAGATTTCCACAACAGTTGTCCAGACTGCTAGGAGGTATTATCAATAATTTTTTATATCGATCCTTTCTAAATTTTATTTTTGTTCTATTGTAACTATAAGGGCAAAGTAAATGTATCTCTTTAATTCTTTTTACTGAGTCAATTATACAACTTATTATTATAAAATTTAGCCTAAACATAGCTTATGCTATAGAGATAAACATAGATAGGTGAACTTATGCATCGTTTATTAAACCATGCATAAGTTCACCTAAGAAGTAAATATATTTTTAAATGATGATAATCATTATAATAGAAATAAATAGATATAAATAAGACAATTAAAGATATATACGGTACGATCCTAACTTCTAGAAAGTTTGTGAAAATAATTACGAGAAGTTTGAGTGATATATTAAATTTTTTTATTATTTCACTAATCAGCACTTCTCTAACGCATTGTCATATATATATATATGTATATATATATATATATATATATATATATATATATATATATATATATTTAGGTCTTTTTCTGCTTAAATATATCAATAGTTGATTTATAAAAGAAATTTTTTATTTTGAAATTTATTTTTTGTCATTCTTACACCAGGTTTAATAGAAGCTCGCAATAGTGCGAAGACAAGTTTTCGAACCATGCGCGCAGCAAGTGGTTATTTACACAAAACATTTCCAGCCACTTTTGATACCCCTCTGACTCAAGACCTATTAGATGTACTAGACTAAATCATATGCTTAGAAATAATAAACACCAAACAGTATTTATGTTTTCATGTAGACTTCCAAAAGTTGATAAAATTGTTGTACAGTAATTTTTAAAATATGCTATTATTAATATTTTAAAATTTGCTTAATTTCGAAGATATGTGAAGAATATAATTTTGTAAGTGCACATCCTTTAAGACTTTTTTTTATTGCTTTTTCAGTCACAATCAACAACGTCCAAGTCAGAAATGTCTATAAATTATATACGTGTGATAGAAATAATTAGATATTTGAATAATAAACTATGTACATAAACACAAGATTTATGTACATAGTTTATTATTAACGGTTGGCATATTATTATATGCAAAAACTAATCCACGCGACGCCCACACAGCTGACTGATAGTCTATATGACACCACGACTACGAATTATGCCGAGTAACGAGAGCGGGGGCGGGGAGAGAACGCGAGCGATATGGTTCACTCGACTCGACGCACTTCGATACGATGCGAATGCGACTCACGATGCTCACTCCCGCACCCACATTTTGTGAAACGTATCCTCCAAAGCTCCAGGGACGAGACGTTCCGGCTCTCAAGGGACGGTTGGCAATCCTAAATGCAATGTTCTTCTCATATGCTTATGTTTACTCCTTCCTTTTTAGATTTTCACGATAAACTATCCAGTAATGTTTTATTTATTTAGTCATTTGCTTACTTTCACGTTACTGAGATATAAATATATAAATATTAATTTGGGTAGCTAACAGCAGCCTGAGCATTTATGTTTAATACAATTGTGAGGTTACGTATATTATAACGATCACCTGTCAACTTCAGAAATACCATCAACTTTTCTGAGGATGAATTTTTAAATAATGTCTTATAAATATTTTTTAAAAGAAAATTATTAACATAATGTAGCATGTGTGTTTCCACATATTCACTATAACAAAAGTTTGAAAATGTTTTTTTCTTCCCATTATTTAAATGTAATTAAAGCATCTTAAGAAATCGTATATTTTTCATTTAATAGAACCAGCTCTATGGACTTTACGACTTCGTCCCTGGTCCCTGAATATACCTTTCGGTATATTCATTTATTTTTTTCATTTTAACTAAACAAAGTGAGAAAAAAATCGTTCCCGGCAAATGTTTCCTTAATCTAATCTAAACTACCTTTGTAACATACATCATCATTTAATGAACAATACTTATTGCCTATTCGCTCCATTTTATATCTATAAATCTTTATCTGTTACTTCTACTTTCTTAGTGATGGAGAAAATATTTTGAATATTTATCCAATTGGGAATTTCTACTGATATTTTAAAAGACGAAATTGTTATTGATAAATCTTTTCAAATAGTCGAAATTAATTCACTTTTTTTTTAAATACTTGCCTAATATTATCGTTTTTTTTCTCAAGTAGGTATTTAGATGTATATTATTTGTATGGTTTTATTCAGCTGCATTGATTTTACTTTCATTTTTATCATAAAATAACAAAATTGACGTTGATTTACAATAGTTGATAAGAGTATACCATTATTCGAACGTGTAATTCGGCAAATATTTTATTACTTTTCACTACATTTATAAGCGCTCCAAATATTCTGTTCCTTCATTTTGCGAAGTTCGTCATCATTTCACGTAAATAAATTTTTCCTAAAATAAAATCTTATGTAAATTTTTTTAAAATATTTTAACCGTTTCAAATCAGGGTTGCACGCATTTGTATGAACCAAATAACATTTCAACAATGAAACAATTATTCATGAATGAAAAACGTTTATAAGTAAATTAATATTGTGAAATTCAAAAGCATGTATAAATGAAATCTTCATGTTACACTAATATCTGTTCAAAACCGATAGAGCGCTAATTTAAGAGATAAGAATGAAGAGTTCTCATATTTTATCCACAATAAGAAAATTACTTTTCTTCGTACCAATTAACTATTCACATTCCCGTTGATTTCTTTTGCTTTTCTTTGCAACTCTTGCGACACTCATTTAAATAGTTAAGTACATTAGACTATGTTGACATTTTATTAATTTTATTCATTTACATCCTTAAATAGTCTGAAGTTACTGCATCTTATATCTCTTAATCTTACAAGTTAATTAGCTTTTAAACATATAGTAATGTAAGCATTAAAGCCGACGTGTTTCTGAAGAAAAGTTCAGTAGCTTAGATATAAAAATCTTTATAAAATGTAGTTTATTTACAGAACATGTTTCGTGCTATACATTTTTACGTTCTCTCCTATACGTACTATATATTATTACTAATTCTCTGTTCACTTTCTTAAGGCCATCCTTAACGTGTATTAGTTGAAAAAATATAGCCTTTCTGTGAGGACGACCTGTTTTACACGTCCACATGGTAACCCTTCAGTTGAAAACTTTAGTAAATTTAAAGTGTACTCTGTTTGATCTATACCATTCTATCAAATAGATGGTAGTTTTCCTGGCCCATTTTGATATGGAATGGTAATAAAATACCTTTGTAACCATATATAATATATGAATTGCTTGTATTCCGCCTAGATAGTGAAATACGAGGTATTAAAGTGGTGAACAATTTTTTTTTGGGATATATATTTTGCTAATGGATTTTTTTGTGAATATATAACGAGATTGGGAATGAATTCTGTTTTTAATATGATGTATCGATATATTTTCTCTTTTTCCTGGTACAGGATTTATTTGATTTCGTCAACTGATAGGTCGAGAGGTACGTTGTTTTGGTATTTTTGTGTGCCAGTATGATATTAAATTTAATATAATTTATATTTCTGTCAGTCGTTATATTGCGGTTCTAGAATGACTTGAAGTCATTATTGTACCTCAACAGCAGGTTTTTTAAAGTTATATTAGTAATATAGTTGTAAAATTTTATTTCTAGTGGATGAACTTGCCATTGAATACCAAGAGTCGGTACATTTATTAATTACATTGACATGCCTATTAACGTATTCTTTATTCACTAATCTCCGGCATTCTACTAATATGTGGTCTATAGTTTCACTTGCTTATTGTATACATATATCATCATGTACAATCGATCTTTATTTATATACTTCAAATAATTTCGTGTGTTGACTATTTAGTATTGAATCGCTATAATAATACGTCCTCCCTTTGGGTCGTATACACTGTCGTAGAGCATCTTTAATATCCACTTTTCTGTTTTATGTTTATTAGTTTATCTTTTAAAGCAAAGGCATTATAATTTATTTGAAGCGGTATTTCTGATGCAATTATTATCAGCTTTATTCATTACATATGCATTTAAGTTGTGCACCTATCTGGAGTACAGATTTTTAACATCGATTGATCCTCGTCTCTGGTTTGAGTTTGAATATTAACTTTGATGTTGCTGCGTTTATAAGGTGTGTACGTGTGATGTGTCTATATCCGAGTGTTTTTATGGTTAGATACAATCGATCTAGAATCCCTGATTGCCAAATTGATAATGGTTGTGTACAATCGATCTAGATGGTACAGTCGATCTATTATGGTTGTGCACAATCCATCTAGATCCCTCATTGCCAAATTGATAATTCAAAATGACTGGCTGAGAATGAAATTTTCGTATGCATTAGTCGCTTTTACTGTATTTTTGGCAGCGACCTTTGTATTTGAGATCTGTGTTTTTAGATGACATTGAGTACTTAATTAATGCCTCAACGTCTTTCTTCGATTTGATTATAGTTTATATTAATTTAATTTTGGACCTAAATACTATTTGTTCCCTCGGATCTGTATTATACTACCGACATAATTTCGTTCACCATTCATATTAATTTTCGTTGTTTCTTGTACTATTTATTTCCCATGCTCATGGTTTTGATAAAATTTCATCTAATTTGAATAGGCATTTCAATTAGTTCCTGTTTGCTGCATATTGTTTAATATCGTTCATATAATATAAATATCAAAATTCTATTTTCTTTACCTGTTATACACCCATGTATTAATTAAATTAGTTTTCTTAATGAAACAATAGCTAAACCCATAATATTTCCCTGATATATTGAAATGTGTACTTTTCAATGTATTTGATTTTAAGCTATTTTTGATGTTTACAATTAAAATGTTTAACATTGTATTAGTATTAATTTCTATCAAAATATATAGTACGAATTTGAATAAATTGCTATCAATTTATGTGTAAGTTCGAAGACCTCTATTCACCTTGAGTTGGGAACATTGTCTTATACTTTTTCTTAGTTTATATACAAGTAATAAATATTACTATGTCGTTGTTAAGTTTGATAATACGAGTATATTTCAGTTTTTATTATTAGCAGTTCTGTATACCCTTTGAATTTCTTCTTCAGAATTGTTAAATTTATGCGATAATATTTTTATTAATGACGCGTATATATTAAATTTCAGTAGAAGTGAAAGTTTATAACTGATGGTTTTTTTAGAGCTATTCAACATTCAAATGAAAGCAAAAGCAGGAAAAATTCCTGGGAATGGCTATAGTATTAACTTTATTGAAAATATATTTATATGCCGTTTATGTTTAAATACAATCTGGAAGTCCAATCCTCAACCACTTTTTCGAGCAATAATTTGTCCAGGGATAAGGCTCATTTTTGGTTGAATGGCTACGTCAATAAGAAAATTGCCGAACTTCATGTGAAGAAAATCCATGTTCCATAATTGGGATGCTTTTACAACTATAAAAGACGCTGTCTGGAGTGCTTCATAGCATACTGGACATCATCTGGTGGAATCGTTGACCGGTATTTCTTCAAGATGAGGCGACTCCTACGGCGAGAGCATTACTCAATGGAGAGCACGTTAGATCCATTATTACTTACTTTTTTGTTCTCTAATTGAATGACATTAATTTTGAAGAACTTTGAATTCAAAAAGAGGGCGCAATATGCTATACAGCACGCGAAATAATTAATTTATTGCGCATAATTTCATAATAAACAGATCGTATGATGTCACACATATGGCTTATTTTTTGTAGGGATATGTGAAGTTGTTGGTCTATTCCGATAAACGACAAACGTTAGACAAATTGAAAGACAACATTGATTGCGTTATTGCTAATATACGATCCAAAATGCTTGAAAAAGTAGTCGAGAATGCGACTTCTAGATTGCGCTCCATTCGAGTCAGCTGCAGTGGCCACATATCTGAAATTACTATGAACATATTTAAATAATAATAACACTTAACTTTCTTTTCAATAAAGCCTATATCATGGACATTATCATAATTTGTATCTACTTTTATTCATTTGAAAGTTATACACATCTAAAAAACACCAGTTGAATCTTAGGATCGGCTCGCAGATAGATATTCAGATAGGTCTAAAATATCAAGATTTTTACTTTCTAGAAAATAATGCCTTCTTTGGATGTTTGTGGGTTTTTTGGTTGATATATTTCAAACATGTGACAGGTAGTTGGGTGTGGATGTCATAAAATTTAATTATAATTTAACCTTTTGTCAGGTCCTGCTGCTTTAGAATTGAAGATTCATTTAATTGCACCCCACACCTTTCCTGTAGTGGATTTTGGCGTAAGACCTTCTTCTACCCATTCTTAATATATCCATTTTGGTCGACTTTTACCTGTCGAATGGTGTACACTCGGCCTATTGCGTTACTGATTCATAATTTCCTGGATGATCCTCTACCGGGATGCCTTGTTTTCGTCGTTGATGTCTGTAAGTAGGTGAAAATGATTATATGAAGAACTAGCTGTTACCCGCGGTGTCGCCCGCGTGGTTGTGGAAAAAGGTGGAAGCCTACGTTCATTAGTGGACGACCTGTGACAGATATTATGATGTTGACTTAAAAGTTTTGCACATTACTGTAACACATCTGTAGACAATGTTGTAAGATCTATTATTTACAGCCAGTACATGTAAATTTTGCGGATTTGAAACACGAGAGCAGCCGACGTATAATTGCCCATGTGAGAAGCGTGGTGTGCCGAGATGTATTCCTGCCACTTTCAGCGTTTGGTCTTAGGATTTATTGATTGTCATTGCAAAAGCCAGCCTCAATGGGAATTGCAGTCTTTTAAATAGAAACGGCAAATTATTAGGTATTATTGGTATACGCGGTATTAACACACTTTCCCCTTTTGTAGTCGAGTAGTCTTGTGCCATTACATAATCTTGGTACGTCAAGATTACGCATCAGTAGAACTGGAACTCCAACCTTCAATTCTAATTTGTGCGAGGGTACTCCTGTTAATTCTAAAGAGTTTAAGAATTCAAAGGGATAAACAGTGCTGTCGTCACTGCTCATAACCGTGTCTGAGGATTCATAAATTTTTGATTCGCCTGCTACCGCCTGCAATATGTTCAAGTTAATTTTGTTAACGGAGTCTTTTGGAGACAAAACTGCTCTCTCACATAACCACTCCTGGTCATTTATGTTGCTCTCCAAATTGAGGAAAACGTTCGCAATTAACTCTGCCTCCGTGGTAACTGGATGGAAAAATTCTTCATTGAATTCAATTTGTCCATCTCTATCAGTTACAACTCGACCTTCTCCAATTTCCAGCAGCTTACTTGCATAAGCACCAGATTCCTGGTCATTATAAAGATGAACTCGCATGTTAATGTCAAATGAAACTTTTCAACTCGGGTCCATAGCGTTGATGATTTCAGACAGGCATTGATTTCGTCAGCCGGTGTGCCTCTTTCAATAACTGGCAGCGTTTGTCTGAAATCACCATCCAGTAAAACAACAACTCCACCCATCACAGCCTGATTGCCGCGAATATCTTGTAAGCTACGATTTACCGCTTCTACTGCGTGCTTATGGGACATAGTGCATTCATCTCAAACGATCAACTTGCACTGCTGCAAGAGAGCGCCACGTCCGCTACTCTTGCTGATGTTACACGTTGAAGCCTGCTCAGTAGTTAAGTTCAAAGGCAATTTGAACACTGAATGTGCTGTTCGTCCGCCAGTAAGCAACGTTGCAGCGATACCCTAGGATGCTACTGCAAGAGATATTTTACGGTCTTTGCGGAGATGGGCCATCAAAAGGTTCAAAACAAAACGTCTTGCCTGTACCTCCCGGTGCATCCAAGAAAAAGAGTCTTCCTTCTTCACTGTTGATGCGGCGCATAATCGTGTCAACTACGTGTTGCTGCTGCTCGGGAAGTATACTTGGATCCATATCATTTACATGGATTTGTAATGCTCCGACGTCATAATCTAATTCCCTTACCACTTCGCTAGACAACTCTCCACTTCGCTGCGGTATTGGTAATCCGAAATCAGACAATCTTTTCCCCGACCATGATATTATTTTATCTTCAATCAGTTTTAGGCATTCGTTGGTAACTATGTCGGATCCCGAACTTTGCAGTTGTAGCCTGTGTGCAATATCTTCTGACAATACGTCCTTATATTTGTTCCACAGTTGATCAGACGGCCCGCAAGTGCAAATTATTATTGCAAAAAGTTCTCTGAGACTATTAGCTGAACGACAAAGAACGGCTTCTTCTAGAGTTTCATCCCAATGGTTGTCGTTTTCTAATAGCCCACGTGCCTCACATGCAGCCCTGAAAGTCGCGCAAACCTCGCACATGATGCAGTAATATTCGCAAGCAAAAGCAGTCAAAGTTGGAAACGTGCACAGTGTATACCCGCCCAAGTGCGTTTCCAGCTTTCACACCTGGCCAGCCATCTACCGGTGTTCCTCGGACTCGACGTTTCCATTCCTTTCTTGAAGCATTCCAAGTATAAAATCGAGGAACTTCAGCATAAAGCAGAATTTTTGCGAAATCGTCTCTTTGACAAAGAATAAAAAACGCAGTCAGAGTTGTTCTAGGAGTCGTAGTCACTCTTTCTACAATATTTTGCTCATTAAAATAAATGCGTGGGTGTCTTTCATGCAAAGGAAAACCCAAGATTTGCCATACTGCCTCATTGCTGCTCACATACCGACCGGCCCTGAATGTTTGAACTTCGTCCCGTGGATCCATATTGACAACATCAGCCTGGTGAACATTGAAAATGGCTTGATCGCTTCCCTTGTTAATGTATTTACAGATGTATTTTATCGCCTCCACGGAACCATAGAACTCAACATTTATATGCGCATTAAAAATGTTGGTCAGAACAGGACTGCAGGGTACAACCCACTTGTTGTCCACTTCTACTTCTTCTTGACCTCCGCGAATTTTAATCTTAACCGTACGGCCTGCGTTCTCTGGTGCTCTTCGCCAGTACAGCGAGTATCCCTTCTCATTGGTTTGTGTTTCGGTAAGTAACATCCGCGGGTACTTTTTGGTACAATTGCTGTCCTTCATGCATGGCGAAGATAAATTATGTACACCGCAAGGACCGTGAATCATATTTTTAACTACTGTGTTCTTGTCAACATGAACATCGGGAATTTCTACGCAAATAAGGTCATCAATTTGATTCGGACGCAATTTTTCTTTTAGCCACAACAACAAATGGACATGGGGTAAACCGCGTTTTAGCCACTCGATGGAGTACATAAAACATTGCACCTCTCCATAAATTTCACCCTTCATCAGTAAAGCAACCAATTTTTGTACTTTGATCTTAAACACCCGAGCAATCAAATCATGTCGATCTGTCGCCTTCTGACCAGGCATCAGCTCGTTAATTATTTCTGGCCATGCCGGGTTGCAAGTGAAAGTGATGAAGAGGTCGGGGCGTCCATAATTATGGACATATGCTTCTTGAGTATATTGGTGCAGGTATCTTGGGCTATTGACGACAGAGGAAGGAAGTATAACCATTTGTCCTACATTATTAGGATTTACTTGACCATCATTTCTAACTGCATCCTGTAAATATATATAGTTTTCCGCTCTCAACGTGCTTTGATTTAAAGATATATATCTTAGATGCTCGCTTTCTATTTTGACGTCCACTAAAAACTGGTGTAGAAGTTGCCTGCATCGTAGCAACAAATTGAAATCATCAAATGATAAGTGTAGAAGTCCATACAGGAAACTTTTTTGTTGGGGACTGGCTGCCTAGTTTGCGGATTCACTAAAGGAACATGAAAATGGTACCCTCCCTGACCTTACCAAAAAATAACGGCATACTCCAAGGCATCGTAAAATCTAACTACTCAGCACTATATCTCGGTGGGCAGTGGGGTCGGTACCCGCTACAACAGCAGCTAATTCGTTGGTAACGGGAGCATTGTAGCGCCGCTCGTGTTGGCCGCGCGGCACTCGATCTGGGTGGATCACTACCTTGCAACTTTCATCAGGCATATTCTCGAGGGCAGTTTTAAATTCGTGGACTAATATGTTGTGAATATTAAGGACACTTTGTATTTTTTGTACGGTTTCCTTGCGTACTCCCTGAATTAATCGCGTTCGTCTTTCTCCCTGTGCATCCTCATCGCCTATAAAATAGACTTGTAAAAATTGTGGGTGAATATTTGATGCTGGTAGCATGGATCCAATCCTGTGATACAATTGTCCTTGGATAGTAAAAGTTGGTGAAAATCCTGGCATGACAATAACTCTGTCTGCACCAAAAGAAGTCATATGAAAGCACATATTATATTTCCTGATATTATTTAGAAAATGTCGCGATTCATCAGAGTCACATGAAAAAAGCTCTTTCAGTGGTTCTACTGGCTCTTCTAACAGAGGTATAGTTACCTTCCCGCTTGAACAAAACATTCCAGGAGTTTCTTCCTTCCATTTTAACGCTCTACAAAATCTACACTCTATCCATTCTCTCCATGTTTATAAGCCTATAACTACCGTAGTCTAAGACCGCGTCGTTCTAAAACGCAGCGTTTTTAAATTCATCCCACGTATTCCTAGTGAAAGCTTGACACCTCTGAGCCGCTCTTTCAGCAACTGCACTTCTGCGAGTCTGCTCAGTTGCTCGCTGAGACGCGACATAATTCGAATTATTTAGACGCCGGTTGGCCGTCTGCTCTGGTGTCTCAGCCGCTCTCAAGTTAGATTGAAGCACTGTTTGCTCATCGCGCCGAGTTTGAGTTTGTTCTGACGTCTCGGCAGCTCTTAAGTTAGCTTGTCGCACGGTTTGCCTATCGCGCTGAACTTGAGTCTGTTCTGGCGTCTCAGCAGCCGTGAAGCTGTTTGTTTGTTTCTGTAATCGTTTGTTCCTTCATTTTCGACAGCTCGCAAATGGGCTTGTCGTTGAGCTTGTTCATCGCGTCTAATTTGCGATTGTTCCGGCGTTTCCATTGCTCTCAGCGCCGCTTGACCCTCAGCTTGTTCCATTCTCCTTAGCTCCGCCTGAGGGGTAGTTTCTTGAGTTCTAGCCACTCTCATAGCTCGACCTCTAGCAGAACTTTGAGATAGGTTTGATTTCCGTTTACGTGTCATACTAAAAATTAGTAAATACTTTACTGTTTATCTCACGAAATTATGAAAAAAAAGATTATTTGATTACACTAACACAAATAGAAAGGACCTACCTATTCAGATACTAAGTAAACCTAATTAAAATCCTTACATCAAATTAATAATCTAAACACCCACACAAAAAACCTAAAAAAATACAAAAAACACTTCTAACAAAAGAAACAAATCCTAACACCTAGACATTAACAAATTAAAGGAAAACTAAACTCTAACAACTATACCAATCAAAAAAGCAAATCAAAATCCGTGAGAGTAGCCAAAGTAACCAAACAAATTTTCAAAACAAAACGCAATCTGAAACACACCGGCAATGTAAAGAAAAGTTACACGTTAATTCAATGACGTCTTCATAAAAATTTATAACACCATCTTAATACCGCGATTCAGATTAATACTCAGCGCCATCTAATTTACTTTGTTGGAACTATACTATTACTCGTACACGCAAAAAGTAGTTGGCAGATTTAAATGAAATTTTCAAACAGATATAAAAGGTAATCTGGATTATCCCATAACATTTTGTCTAGTTAAAAAATAAATAAATAAATCTGTTAAGTAGTTTTAGCGTGAAGGAGTAACAAATACATTAAAGTCAAACAAACATGCAAAATATATAAAAATCATCCCATGGCATCCCACAGGAACATTTTTTCGGGATAAAAACTCCTATGTGTTAATCCAAGTTACCCTCTATGTATGTGCCAAATTTCATAAAATCGGTTTAGCAGTTTTTGCGTGAAGGAGTAACAAACAAACAAACAAGCAAACATACAAACTTTCGCATTTATAATATTAGTAGGATATTCATTTAGAATTTATTATGTCTGACCAGACATTTTTTCTCAAAATTATGAAACTATATGTCATTTGGATTTTTATTAATGTATTATTATCAAGTAAATATTACATAATTTCTAATTTAAGGAAAACTGCTGAATTCTTGTTAGATTTCCAGTGATTTACTGTCTTTATGACTATACTTACAAGTTTCAGCCAGATCATTTATTACTCAATCTTTATTCTGTAAATAGGGACAAATTGATTTTATTCCTGTATCAATTTTTTCTATCTTTTTGGTATTATATTAATGGGCCCCTTTTTATAAAACATGATTTTAGCCTACATAACAAATTTCAAAGGCGGGTTTTGAAAGTGCCTTAAATTTATTTTTATTATATATCTTTTATATATTCTGTTTAGTATTTTTGTGTGTTATTGTCACCATCACGGCTATATTGTAAATTAGTTAGTATATTTTTTTAATGTGGGTCCCTAATTTGACTTTTTTTTTAAAATTTTATACATAAAAATGACAATAATATCATAAAACGCCTTAAGCTTTTTAACTCAACATAATTCTATGGTAAAAAATTATGATCGTATATAAGTAGAAAATAAATATAAAAGGCCCGCCATCTTCATGCAGATATTAGAGAGAAATGCAATGTAAGGATAGAAAAGGATATAACTTACACTAATAGCTAATTTATTGAAAACCAGATGGAGTATCCGGCTTTGCTACGGGAGTTGATATGAGATTGTGTGGTAGTTACTATACAATTATAAACTTTAAAATATAAGAAGTAAATAATTTTTATTATAATATATTCTAACTATTGACAACACTTGTTTTAGTACCAACATTTCTCATTTTGTCATCCGTGGATATATGTACAAATTTTTCGAATTTCCTACTCCAAAGCAAGCTTAAGTTTGTCCTTGCGCTTTTCTAATTGTAAAACTACATGCTAATTTTACGGAAAATTACAGTATTTTAAATTGCAATGGCAGTTCAGTAGAGATCAGTGGTATTCTGGGAATAAATACTGTGTGTTCTTTGTCCTTTCCAGTCATAAGTTCGGCTTCGATGACGTTGTTCGATAGCTGTTTGACGATCATCCTTGTTCCATTACATAGTTTTGGTGAGTTGAGACTTCTGAGTAGTATGATCGTAGATAAAATTTTCAGTTGAAGGCAGTATGTTGGTATTCCTGGTACTTGCAGAGTTTAAAAATTCTGTAGGAAAGTTGACACTTTCTTCAACGTTTACCATCGTGTAGATCGATTTGTATATTTTCTTTTCACAGCAAAATTTTCTTTTGAATATTAAAGTTGATATTGTCGACAATATTATCCTTATATATATATAAATCATTATAATGCTGGAATACCAAGCTGGTTTTTTATTGCTAAACCTTTATCTTCTAGGCGAATGAGTGTTTCATTGGAGATGTCGTCGTTGAATTCGATGGTTAGTTCTGGATGAGCTTGTCACCACTCATACTGGCTTGAAGCTCGCTGAAGCTGTTTTGGATTCGATGAGTTACGTGTTGTTAGTATTATGGCTAAAAAGTCTCTAATTTCTTCAGCTGAGGGTATGAGTGAGGCTTCTTGTAGTGTTAATTACCAGTGGTTGTCGTTTTCTAGTAGTCCTAGGCATTTGTATGCTTTTCCGTACATCTGGCAAAGGTAACCGTCAACAGTTTTGAGATCTGTGAAACTTGTTTGTTCCCGTATTTCGTGTAGCAACATCCGGAGATAGAAATATTCAGCGTTGTTCGGATGGACGATGTACACTCGGCCTAGTGCGATAGTTTTCATGATTCCTTCCTAATCATCAACTGGAATGCCTTGTTTTTATCATTGAAATACTTTTTTTGTTGTGTTCCACGTATAATAGGTAGAGATGTCTACATATAGTAATGTTTTCGCGAATCGGTCCGTTTGGCACAATCGGAAAAAAAACTGTAAATTTTGTGTTCTTAGGTCGTTTGCTTGCAATTTTTCTGGTGGTGTCTTTTGTGAAGTAAACTTTTTGTACATTTTTTATATAGTATTTTTTGTATAGTAATTTCAAAGTTGGTTTGAGTTTCTGTATGGGAAAACCGAAAATCCATTACGCTGCTTCGTTACTGTTGATGTATTTTCCCATTTGGTATATGAAGATCTCGTCGATTCTGTTTTGTTGTTCGCTGTCTTTGGCTATTTGAAATATTACCTTGTACTAAAATAAATGAAATATTACTTTGAATATACTGCCTTTTTCATATACTTAAGGACATATTTAATGAATTTCACTGAATTGCAGTATTCTACGTTTACGTGTGCGTAAAACATTTCAAAAAGTAGTCAGTTATCAATTGATTATCTATTTCCAGTTCGACTCTGCCTTGTATTCGTATTTTTGCTGTGAAGCCACCTTTTTTGGGTGATCGTTTTCTGTATTTGGGATAGCCATCATTTCTGGTTTCTGTGTCGTCAAAGTATGGATTTGGGTATTTTTTTGTACATTTTCCAACACTCATAAAATGGCGAATAGGGGTTTAATTGCCCTTATAATCCGTGAACCATTTTTTTCACAACTATGTCGTACACAGCTCCGGATCTTTTTGCGGATTGGAAAATTCAGCTTGAACGATTTTATCGATATCCATGGGATCAATTCTGTCATGTAGCCATATGAGATTGTGTGCGTGAGACAGTCCTCCTTTTAGGCATTCGATTATGTACATCCTGCATCTAACGGCTCCAAGGATGTATTATTTTGTGATGACTTAAATAAATCTCATTTATTATTGTCGGAAAACTCGGGCTATTATATCGTGTCAATCCATGGAGGCTTTTTCGCATCTTAGTTGTTCTTTGATTTCTGGCCACGATGAGTTGCGTGTGAATGTTATAAAGATATTATGTCGTCTATATTTTCTTACGTAGGGCAATGCATTCTGAGTGTATTCGTACTTCTTATATAAGATAAGGGCAAGATTACCATCGTTCCAATGTCGTCAATATTCTCGTTATTTATGATCGCGTCTCGAATTCGTCCGTGCATTCGAATTCTTCATTGTTTCTTCTGAATCAGTCTTATGTAGAGCATCCGTTCCACTTCAGTTTTTGCATACATATCTACCAGGAAATGTTGGAATAAACGGCGATTGTTGAGAATGTTTCATTGTGTCTGATATTAAGCGGTAAGCATAGAGCTCCCTGGAAGATAATCTGTTGCTTGTTTCTACGCCTGTTTCAAGTTGTATTTGTTTCACATTAAAATAATATCCGTCTTCTTCGTGCAGAAATATTAATGGATATTGGAGGGCATCATATGAACGGTTGTGTCTCTGCAATGCGTTGTAGTCCGTCTCATCTTCGCTTTAAAATTATGTCATCGCTTGTGTTTTCATGGTCCACATTACGATGGCGACTTCGTCTATCTGAGGTACATTAAATCGACATTTGTGTTCTCCAGGTGGTCTACTATCGGCTCGAATTATATCTTTATAGTCATCAGAAATCATTTGGTCAAGTGCTGTTTTGAATATTTAAAAAAGTTGATTGTATTTGCGTAAGATCATCTGTATAATTGATAGAATAGTTTATATCTGGTGGTGTAAACTGTTTAACAGACGCTGCGAATATGGAAACGTGGAATCAAATCTTGCTCAACTCACAACATATTATCAAATGG
Organism: Druceiella hillmani; assembly: GCA_039881145.1. Classification (NCBI taxonomy): domain Eukaryota; kingdom Metazoa; phylum Arthropoda; class Insecta; order Lepidoptera; family Hepialidae; genus Druceiella; species Druceiella hillmani. The sequence goes on along the minus strand of JAYKKI010000021.1, from coordinate 24,027,922 downwards.
CGAAAATAAGACTTGGTAAATCCGTATAGAACTCGTATTATGAAGGTTTGGTAGGCAAAAATTGTATATAAAAATGTAGGTCTTTAATGGTTCATAGCGTTTCCATTAAACTATTTACAAATTTTAGTTACTAATAAAGCCCATCACTTTTTCCCAGCGACTCCCAAAAATTTATGAAAAAATCTTAGGCATGTCTGGTAGGGTGTATATATATATATATATATATATATATATATATATATGCAAAGCAAATGAATTCGGGCGAATGAAGAACTAAAAGAATATGGAAATTTGACTGAAAGACCTTAGAGTATTCTTACTTCATGAAGCCCGTTTATAGCGAGGAGTGAGCGAACTAACGTGACCTATATATACAGCGATGGGTAAAGGTATGCTCTCCTATCACAATGATGGAAAGACGGAGATAATGATTTCTCCGATATACCTCTTTCAGAATGACCTCGTACATTAAATAGGTACTTGAAACAGGTTCCAGGTAACGTTGGCATTATCTGGCATTGCTATTCTCACGTTATTAAAAACAAGCGTAACATGAGCTTTGGGGATGAAGTGGACATATTATGTTTGGTTATCACATAAGCTAAAACCCAAGTGGGGGGATTGTAAATTTATTAGTTGTCAGAATAATATTTATATCTTTTTTCATCTTATAAATTTATTGAAACACGGATCCTTACAGAAAGGAAAATCAAGATAATTCAAGCCTTTAAAATGTGGATGTATTGCAGAATTTTACGAATCTCAAGGGTTCAGAAAGTAAGCAATGCCGCGCAAGACCGCATTTCAGTTCATACACGCAAGCTCCAATATAATATACCTATAACTTGCCAGAGGAAATACCAAATCCTTCAACTCATTACGCAAGGTATCTTTCTGGGTAGACGGAGGTTTAGCAGAATACGTATATCCTGTCTGAAAAACATACGGCGGTGGTACAATTGAAATATCCGTTTACTTTTCGAGCAACTCTATATAAAATCAATAGCCATCATTCACCACCTAAGTTGGAGAAGGTTCTAAAAGTAGGAAATATATACTCTAGTACATCCTTTACAGATGTAAAAATATCAGAATTAATTCAAAAACTTTTTAGAAAAACGGCTACGAGATGCAGACACATGAACTAATACGGGGATGATTTTATAAGTGTTCCGTTTTTTTGGAAAAACAAAAATCAGAGAACAAAAATAACGCCAATCTGACCCCGATTTATATAATAATTTACTGCCTCTTGGAACATAAATGACAACGTAAGTCCGGTTCCTCAAGTTGATGTATTACTATCAAACTAGCGTGTATTTGCAACGGATATTCAACTGAATAGTTATAAACTGAATTAGAATTTAGAAATTAAATTTTCTGACAAACCGAATTCTATGATTTTTAAGTGGAAGCCAAAGTTTTGAATTATATATCAAATACTTTTATAAATGTCAATTATATACAAAACCAAAAGAAACAATATTGAAGCAAAAGTGTGTTCATATATCTACATATTCCTCCGGAGTTGTAGAACTTTATTATGAATTTAACAAAATTTCCTGTCTTCATTAATATTATGACTACTAATAGCTTCATAACTAGTATACAAATATTTACATTAAGTTATCAAAGCCCATAACAAGTTGAAAAATACACAGATGGATTAAATTAATATTTGTCGAATCACTTCGTTACCAGTTTCGTATAGATGTTCAACGTCGTAAATCGTCGATGTTGGTTCATTTATATTAATATAGAATCTATACAAAATAAACACGCGTGCGATTATTCTGTTCCCAAATTAATTTATTATGCTATATATTTCATACGGCATACAAATGTTATATTAATGAAACTACTTTAATTAAGTAATTCCAAATCAATAGTATTGGCTGTTAAATAATACATAAACCTTAACCAGAAAATCAGATAGTCAAAGCTTTTGTTATTCATGCATTCCATTAGAGCTCTTCCAACTAGCATATTGCTTGCAATAAATACCATTTGTATATATTTATTTATTTTTCCCTACATTTAATTAAACGTATATAGTTTAATGGTAATATGCATAAATTACTTTCCATATTTATACATTGTTTTGTAAAAAGTCAAACAGCCTTTTACAATTCTTAGAAAAATATAGTACGGGAAAAAAGTTGTACCTATGCAGGTATTGCTAAATTGGCAAAGCAAACCGATTTTTATGGGTCACTGAGCACAAATTAAAAGAAAAATACGATTATGATAATAATGAAAGTAATGGTTACCGATGTATAGTAAAAACTACAACTAACAAATATTCGTGAGTACATTCAATGTACTAGCGCCGGTGTATATTTATATTTATTATACAATATGTACGTTTGTATATATATATATATATATATATATATATATATATATGTGTGTGTGTATACGGGGAATTTCATGTTGTTTTCTTCCAAAGTTTTGTAATGCATGAAATTTGTATTTCTGGTAGACGTCACTAAAAGTATTATTTTTATTACGATATCTGAATATCAGTTAAATCTATTACTTAAGCGTTTTTAAAAAATCGTTGTTTCGAAGAATACCATATATTCCTAACATTATTATTTCTGGTACCACGTTTAGGCTTATCCACTTTCAATCCCATTTCCTTTTTATTATTTTTTAAATATCTTTTAATTTTTCCTTATTTAATATATTTTTTCATCTTTTATTTGTGAATTCGCAATGTTTAGTACATGCTTCGAAACGAAAGTCTCAAAAGTCGGAATTGCCAGAGGCAGACTGAAAATACAAGAAAAATATGTATTTTGATTTAATAATCTATTGATTGAGTAGAATTTGTGTCTTTTTGGTATTATCATATAAATTTGGTTAATATTTTACTGCAGATATAAAAAAGTTAATGTTTTTTTTGTTTACACTTTGCTGCATCTGTCAGCAACATGACGCCTTAAAGCAGTTGACGGGTTTGTTACTGTAATATGTCGGGTTCTTATTTTATTGCCATATTTGTCTCGCAATTTGATATTTATTTTATCGATGCATAGAACATAGCAGATGTAGTAGATGTACTTGAATTTTGACATGCACTATTTAGTTAACAATAACTTCACTTTACTAAAATTCACTTGGAAATGGTGAGACTGAAACGGAGCTGTAACTGAGATTGAAGGGAAACTTGAATTAGAACTGGTTTGAAGTACACTTGCATTAAAACTAATTGAGCTGTCCATGTACCCGGTTTAAATAGACGTAGAAATGCAGTGGATAATTCTATGGACTGATTGCGTCAGAGTGGTAGAACAAAGCGCTCCTTATTAAAGTGCTGCCTCAGCAGCGAAGCATTCCATAGAGTGATTGCGTCAGGGTGGTAGAACAAAACACTTTTTATGAAAGTGTTGGCTTAGCAATGAAGCATTCCATGAAGTAATTGCATCAGGGTGGTAGAACAAAGGGCTTCTTAAGAAAGTGGTAACTCGTAGTGGAGCAATCCGCGAAGTGATTGCGTCACGGTAGTAAAACAAAGAGCTTCTTATTGAAGTGCCGGTCAGCAATGGAGCTTTCTACAAAGTGCTTGCGTCAGGGCAATTTTAGTGTTGTTGCTATGAGAGCAGGAGTATAACAGGTCGTTGGAAATTATTTTTAAGACCATTCATAAAAAGTATATATATAATAGTATGTATATACATAGTATATAAGTAAGTATATATATACATAGTATATATATAATACCTTCATCAGGATCTGTATTCCCATTTTACATTGTTGTTGTTGTTAATTAAAGTTATTTTGTTAATTAAAAGACGAACCTAACCTAACTAACCGGCGGTCATATTTCTGCAATTAATATACAAATAGGAGTTCCGCGAATCACGCAGTTCCGCCATTAAAAATAATTTGTAGTTTAAACCTTCAAAAAGTTAAACTTTCACTGCTCTTACCAAATTTTCATTAAATAGTCGTTTAAATTACATCGGTGGTTTGAATTGTAATTGATCTTACGTGCGTAAGAACGAACATTGTGTTTTAATTGCATGGCTTTCCTAAAACTTATATGAAAATTCACCTCTGATCATTACAAATGACATTGTTTTATAATTATCACTTTGTACAAAATTTAATCTGTAATTATTTTATAAACCAGATGTTTTAAAAAATGACAATTTGCCGAATCACATAGAGTGAATTGTACAATGGGTATATATATATATATATATATATATATATATATATATATATATATATATATATATATATATATATATAAATATAATATAATAAATATATATAAATATATCATATTATTATTGTCGATTACAATTCAGATACCAACGGATCCGCAATTAAACGAAAACACAAAAATATTTTAATTACAATTCACTTTTTCACAACTAAATGAAACTACGTGGTGTAGTATTATTTGTACTTTATTTAAATTCTTTACCACAACCTAGGTTTCGTTCTATGACAACATCTTCAGGTGGACAATTTGTAAAGATGAGATCTTTAAAATAAAAAATAAAGTAGAAATAATGCTACATCACCTAGTTTCATTAAGTTGTGAAAAATTGAATTATAATGAAATTCTTCAATATTAACGCCCAATATATTTAATATTTTAATTGTAGCTATTTAAAAAATGATATGAAATAGCGTTAAAAGCGTTCGAGGCAAATAACCATTTGCCTCGAACGCTGACGCACATAAAATATATTATATAAAATTGTACAATTTGCAATTACCTGAGTGTTCAAAAACTTTGTTCATATTATGAAATTATACATTCCTAATCCGCGCTTCCACCCGGATATTATTTTCTCGCGTTTTCTGTGTGCCGGTAAAAATCTTGCGATTAATTTCAAATTAAGTTTCATTCTAATTATCCGCTCATATTTTAAACTATCAAATTTTGCACGTCTAAGTAAGGACCTGGATATTGAAGCAGTAATAAGTCAAATTAATGTTTCTATGGCGGGAGGAAATTAGTGTAGGCGAATTTACTATTTGAATTAACTCTGAATTGAATTTAATTTAAGTTTTAATTCAACCCTCACAGGTACCGACGTAAGTGTGATAGCTTGTATTAAAATAAATAAATACTCCCTTCAAATTACATTATCCGTCTTACCGTAAAGAAAAGATACAAAATAATTCTTTAAGTTCTAGTAAAATTATAAAATTGCGTTTGATTAATCGAAAAATAATATTGAAAATAGCTTTAAAAGTCATTAATGTCCGTGTGATACAGTGACGGTGTTAAGAAAATATTAATAAAAAAGTGGGTGATTACAAATTCGAACCTAACACCGAGTGTAAACTATTAGCAAGTTTTGTATTGTCAATGATTGCAACATATCTTGAATTGCCTTGAAACGTCAAGGACGATACTGCAGAATTTCTGCCTATAACGAATTTTCAGAACTTCGATATCGATTCAATTTTGTCAGTCATATGTTGCAAACATAGTTAAAATCGTAAAGAAAATCTTTAAAGAATTCTGGTCCTTTGTCTCTTCTAAAATACTAGTACTAACCCGTGCGAAATTTGTCGAATATTCTCAGAGTTCTTTCAGTCGACTTTTAAGCCCTCTGATCCAAACATAAACAAATTGACAAAAAATTTTAAAAATATGCCTACCAGTAATGTGGTTCATGTTGGAGACATTTTGGAAATGCTTATGTCATTAAATTTGAATAAAGGCTCAAGAACAAATATAATTGGACTGACCTTCTTCAAATATACCGCAGATATCATATCTATTCCTTTAACTCTCCTATTTAATAAGTGTGCAATGCATGGGTTTTTTTTCATATGTTGGAAAATGGCGCACATAACTCCTGTGCATAAAAGTGGATCTAAACAAAACATAGAACTATAGACCCATATCAATGTTATCAGTAATTCCCAAAGTTTTAGAGAGATTATTAGTAGATGGACGGGTGTATCCGATATTTGTAATTACATTATGCCCGAACAACACGGATTTGTTCGTGGCATATCTACCTACTACTTTATTCTCAGCACTTGTTCAAGTCATTGGATTCCGGACAGCAGATTGACATACTGATTTCAAGAAATAATTTGACAAGATTGATCACTTAGTATTGCTACGAAACCTAGCATTTAACGGTATGAGGGGCAACCTGATTAGATGGTTTATTTGATATTTAACTAATAGGCAGCAAAGAATTAAAGTAAATGGGTTCTTATCACCATAAGTGCAGGTGACTTCTGGTGTACCACAGTGTCTATGTTAGACCCTTTCTTATTTGTTTTATTTATTAACGATATAAGTGCCTGTTTCAGAAATAGTAATTTTCTAATGCATGCAGCGATCTAAAACTATTTACTCTTGTGAAAAATACCAATTACTAATAGAATATGTAAGCTGATCTCGATAGACTTCACGTTTAATGCGAAGAGAACAAACTGTATTTAAGTTACTCGAAGTGCAAACAAATCTCTTTCACAAAGAAAAAAGCAAACAAACTTCAGATATGCAATAGGGGGAAACTCACTCAAAACAGTCGGCAATATGCGTGACCTTGGTGTCATTTTCGATAGCAAACTGCAGTTTAGTCTGCACATCGAGCGTATAGTATTTGAGGCCTATAGAACACTTGTCTTCGTAGTAAAAACGGCGAAACTATTCAAAAATACTGAAACTAAATAAAATGAACAAAACAAAATCGAGTAGCAGTCAAATTTCCATGATGAGTACTTTTACCAAAAACGGAGCAACATAAGTTTAATTTTATATGGTCAAATACTTTTATTTCTATAAAAAATATAAATTCATCCATTGACATTTTACTTAACAAAATATTTTTAGAATAAAAGTAATTTCAGCTAATTTTGGTTCCGTACCCGAAGGACCCGAAAGGAACCCTAACGCGCTGTCCTCCGCCCGACCGTCTGTAGAAAACTTAGATTGCAAAATGAAGAAGCTAGTGACCTCAAAGTTACTCATATATTGTACCTTATCATTTAAAAATATATATTATATATATAGTGCATTGGTCCCAAGTAAACTAGTTATTTAAAATTACGTTTATTTGAATTCTGGAACTTGAAATATTTATTTTTTTACTTAAGCTTGCGTGAATAAGCTGTAAATTAACCGTTGCAGTTTTCAGGTAATAAAAATATTTTCATTATTAAAAATAATAAAAATATCACGTGAAAAATATGCTAGGTAATATATTTTTATGCTGAAAAATAAACTTGATTTTAGTGAAAAGTTTAAAGAAAATATTATGTGCGCTTTTATCTTTAAATTTTGTTAATTACGTTACTGTATATGGAACCGCCGTAGTGCGAGTTCTATTCTTACTTGACTCGTTTACATGCGAAATATTTGTTTTATTTATAAAAAACAAATATTTCTCAATCCATTCTATTATTTCTCTATCCTTTCATTTAATTAAAGATTACATTTACCTAAGTGGTTTCTTGCGACTACATCTCGTGCAGGTCTGTGAATCGAAACGAATACTCACCATTCTATTACAGACGATTATGATAGAAAACTCATACGCATATAATGCAAATTTAAATGATATAAATGTCATGGTTTCTTTCATTTTGGTTTTCACGGTCTTTTATTATATTAAATCCCCTTCGGCCATTTGACAGCAAAACAAATTATGATCCCAAGTCATGTATAAAATTTTTAAGCATAATTAAATAAAAACATTTCATTTTTACGTTCCGTTCCGAAAAATGAAAGCAAATTAGTTTTCTAGTACAATTTTCATAAAAATTTAATGACATACCAAATTTTAAGCTTAAACGATTTATATGGAACACCTCATAAATCAAATTGTGCTAGAATATATAATACCTAAGTCATTTGAATAACCATTTTAAGTGACACTTGAACCAATATTTCTCGTAGAAACGAGAGATTGAAATCCCATACAACGGACTGACGTATTATTTAATAGCAGTGCACGGTATAGGGAATCAAAATGTTCTGTCTGTATTTTATTCGCTATCACAACAAAGAGAAACATTGTAAAGTGCTGCCATAAATGTGATAATTATATTTGGCGTAAGAGAATTGCAGTAGAGCTTTTTTTAAACTACTTACCACGATTAAATTGATACCGGTAGTAAAAAGGGACAGTTTTTGTTCGTTAATTTTTTGAGTGTCTCATTGATGTAGAGTATTTTTTGAATCAATAAACCGTAGTTTTATTTTATACTCATCTCAAAGAAACTAGGTACTGAACTGATTACTTTAAGCTATATTCCTTTTAGGTTTCATTACTCTTATACATATGCGGACAATATTGAATAAAATTTACTGTCAATCAAGATGAAGATTCAAATTTCTACACAAATATAACTTATTTCAATGTAAAAAAAAAATTATATTTTATTCGTTATTTATATTTCTTTTCATTATTTTGAAAATATTTCATTTTATGCTATCATCTACCGACATGTCATAGTTTGTGTTTTTAATATAACGATTTTTGACCAAACGGATTGTTTGTAAGAAGAATTTGGTACCAAAAATTTCGAAAATTAACTTCTAAACAAATTCTAAAAACCTATCACAAAATTTAGACCCACCCCTGACCTTCGGAACATAATCTTAACCTTCAGAACCCACCCCTAATTATTTTAATTCTATCTATACTTCCGACCGCAAGAGAGTAATACTCTTAATACTTTTAAACCCATCTAATTTTTTCTTAAATATTTTTTTTATTGATTCTAAAGCACAAAATTTGAATTTACTTTCGATTTTCGAAACACACCCCTAACCTTCAGAACCCAAATCTCATTCTAAAGACCTAACATAAAATTTGGACTCACCCCCAATCTTCGGATCGCACCCTACACTTCCAACGGCAAGGGAGAAGTACCTGTAATACTTTTAAACCCATCTACATTTTCCTTAAATACTTTTTTATTAATTCTAAAGACCTTTCACAAAATTTAAACCCACCGGCGACCTTCGGAACATAACCCAAATTTTCAGAAACCACCCCTAAATATTTATCTTCTGTCCATACTTCCGACTGCAAGTGAGAAATTCTCTTAATACTTATAAATCCAATTTAATTTTTCCAAAAAATTATCTTTACTAATTGTAAACTTCAGAACCCACCCCTAAATAGTTTACTTCCCTCTATACTTCGAACTGCAAGATAGAAACACTCTTAATACTTTTAAACAAATCTAAATTTTTCTTAAATATTTTTTTATTGATTCTAAAGAACTAACACAAAATTTAGACCCACCTACGACTTTTGGAACCCACCTTTTAATATATTTTTATTTGTTACCGTTTACCCTTCCGAGTGCAAGGGAGAAGTACCTGTAATACTTTTAAACCTATCTATATTTTCCTTAAATATTGTTTTGTTAATTCTAAAAACCTAACACAAAAATTTAAACTTACTTTCGACATACGGAACACACCACTAAACTTCAGAACCCACCCTTAAATATTCTACTTCTGTCTATAATTTCGACTGCAAGAGAGAAATACTCATTGAAACCCATCAAATTTTTTTTTATCAATATTTCTAAAGACCTAACCCAAAATTTAGACTCATCCCCAATTTTATGAACCCACCCTGTAATATATTTTTTTGTATTACCGTCTACACTTCCGACGGCAAGGTATAAGTACCTGTAATACATTTAAACCCATATAAATTTTTCTCAAATATTTTTTTTTTATTTCTGAAGACCTAACACAAAATTTAAATCTACTTTAAACCTCCGAAACACACCTCTAAACCTCAGAACCCACCCCTCAATATTTTAATTCTGTCTATACTTCCGAATGCAAGAGAATAATACTCTTAATACTTTTAAACCCATCTAAATTTTCGCCTAATATTTTTTTATATAAATTTTAAAATCCTAACACAAATATTAGAGCTAACCTCGAACTTAGAAAAATACTTCTAACCTTCAGAAACCTTCCCTAAATATTTTAATTTTGTCTATACTTCCGAATGTAAGAGAGAAATACTCTTAATAATTTGAAACCCATCTAAATTTTTCTTAAATATATTTTTATTGATTCTAAAGACATAACACAAAATTCAGACTCTCCTACGAATTTCGGAACCCACCCTTTAATTTTTTATTATTTACCGTATACACTTCCGACGGCAAGGTAGAATTAAATGTAATACATTTAAACCCATTTAATTTTTCTTAGATATTTTTTTTACGATTTCTAAAGTCCTAACACAAATCTTGAATTTACTCTTGACTTACGGAACATACCCCTAACCTTCAGAACCCACCCCTAAATATTTTACTTCTATCTATACTTCCTACTGCAAGTGAGAAATACTCTTAATACTTTTAAACCATCTGAATTTTTCCTAAATATTTATATTATTAATTCTAAAGACCTAACACAAAACTTAAACCTACTCTTGACTTTCGGAACATACCCCTAACCATCAGAAGCCACCCCTAAATATTTTACTTCTCTCTATACTTCCGAATGCAAGAGAGAAATACTCTTAAAAATTTTAAACCCATATAAATTTTTCTTCAATATTTATTCATTGATTCTAAAAACCTAATACAAAATTAAGACCCATTTACGACTTTCGGAACCCAACCTTCAATATATTTTATTCTGTTACTGTCTATACATCCGAGTGCAAGGGAAAAGTACTTGTAATACTTTAAAACCCATCTAAACATTCTTTAAATATTTTTTTTCTTCATTTTAAAGACCTAACACAAATAATAAAGTTACTCTATACTTACAAAACACACCTTTAACCTTCAGAACCCACTCCTAAATATTTAACTTCTGTCAATACTTTTGACTGCTAGAGAAAAATACTCTTAGTACTTTTAAAACCATCTAAATTTTTCTTAAATATTTTTTATTTTAATTTTAAGACCTAACACTAAATTTAAACCTACTCTCGGCCTTTGGAACACACCCCTAAATATTTTACTCCCATCTATACTTCCGACTTCAAGAGAGAAATACTCTTAATGCTTTTAAACCCGTCTAAATTTTTCCTAAATATTTTTTTTATTAATTCTAAAGACCTAACAAAAAAATTTGACCCACAAACGACTTTTGAAACCCACCTTTTAATATTTTTTTCTTGTACCGTCTACACTTTTGAGTGCAAGGGAGAAGTTCCTGTAATACTTTTAAACCCATCTAAACTTTTCTTAAATATATTTTTAATAATTTTAAAGACCTAACGCAAAATTTAAAATTACTCTTGGCCTACGGATCACACCCCTAACCTTCAGAACCCACCCCTCAATGTTTTAAATCTGTCTATACTTCCCGAACACCAAATCCGAACACAAAATATAAACCTACTCTAGACGTTCGGAATACACCCCTAATTTTTAGAACCCACTAAAGTTATCGTAAATATTTTTTTTCTTAATTCTAAAGACCTAACACAAAATTCAGACTCACCCCCGACCTTCGGAACGTAACCCTAACCTTCAGAACCAACCCCAAAGTATTAAAAACCAACCCCTTTTAAACCCATCTAAATATTTCTTAAATTTTTTTTTATTCATTCTAAACATCTAACACAAAACTTAGATCCACCTACGACTTTCGGAACCTACCCTTTAATATCTTTTTTTCTTTTACCATCAACACTTCCGAGTGCAAGGGATAAATACTGAAGACCTAACTCAAAATTTCAACCTACTCTCGACCTTCGGAACACACGCTTACCTTCAGAACCCACCCCTAAATATTTTACTTCTCTCAATACTTCCAATTGCAGAGAAAAATACTCTTAATACTTTTAAACCCCTCTAAATATTTCCTAAATATTTTTTTATTGATTCTAAAGACCTAACACAAAATTTAAACCTACTCTCAATATTTTTAACGCACCCCTAATCTTCAGAACCCACCCCTAAATATTTTACTTCTGTTTATACTTTCGACTGCAAGAAGGAGATACACTTAATACTATTAAATGCATCTAAATTTTTCCTATATATATACATCATTAATTTTGAAGACCTGTCACAAAATTTAAAATTAACGCTAGTCCTTCAAAATGCACCCCAAAACTTCAGAACCCACCCCTAAATATTTTAATTCTGTCTTTACTTCCGACTGCAGGAAAAAAATAGTCTTAATATTTTTAAACCCATCTAAATTTTTCCTAAATATGTTTTTGTCGATTCTAAAGGCCTAGCACAAAATTTAAACTTACTATCAACCTTTGGAATACACCCCTAACATTCAGAAACCACCCCTAAATATTTTAATTCTGTGTTTACTTTCGACTGGAAGAGAAAAATAGCCTTATTATTTTAAACCCATCTAACTTTATTCCAAAATTTTTTTTTTCATTCTCAAGACCTAAAACAAAATTTAAAACGACCGCCGAACTTCGGAACATGACCCTAACCTTCAGAACCCACCCCTAAATATTTCACCTCTGTCTAGACTCCCGACTGCATGACAAAAATAGTCTTCATACTTTTAAACCCATCTAAATTTTTTCTTAAAAATTTTTTCATTGATTCTAAAGACCTAACACAAAATTAAGACCCACCTACGACTTTCGGAACCCACCCTTTAATATCTTTTTTTTGTAACCGTCTACGCTTCCGAGTGCAAGGGAGAAGTATTTGTAATACTTTTAAACCCATCTAAATTTGTTTTAAATGTTTTTTAAATATTATAACCGGAACCTTTATTATATTATTATTCCCTTTATTATATTTTTTTGTATTACCGTCTGCATTTCCGACGGCAAGGGAGAAGTAACTGTAATACATTTAAACACATCTAAATATTCCTTAAATTTTTTTTTTACTTTTCCTAAATACCTAACACAAAATTTAAATTAACTTTTAACTTTCGGAACACACCCCTAACCTTCAGTACCCACCCCTCAAAATTATAATTCTGTCAATACTTCCGACTGAAAGAGAGAAATAATATTAATACTTTTAAACCCATCTAAATTTTTCCTTATAATTTTTTTTATTGATTCTAAACACCTAAAACAAAGTTTATATCGACCTACAACTTTCGGAACCAACCCTTTAGTATCTTGTTTTCTGTTACCGTCCACACTTCCAAGTACAAAGGATAAGTACCTGTAATACTTTTAAACCTATCTACATGTTCCTTAAATATTTTTTAATTATTGCTAAAAACCTAACACAAAAATTAGTATTACTCTCGACCTACGGAACATATCCCTAACTTTCAGTATCAACCCCTAAATATTTTACTTCTGTCTATACTTCCGACTGCAAGATAGAAACACTCTTAATACTTTTAAACCCATTTGAATTTTAGCTAAATATTTCTTTGTAATAAATATAAAGATCTATTACAAATTATAAACCTAATCTTGACCTTCAGAACACTCCCCTAACCTTCAGAACTCACCCCAAAATATTTTACTTATTTCTATACTTCCCTCTGCAAGTCAGAAATTTCTTAATACTTTTAAACCCCTCCAAATTTTATTAAATTCCATTTATTAATAATTTTGAAGACCTTACACAAAATTTGAACTCACTCCTAATCTTTGAAACCCACCCTACAATATATTTAATTGTATCACAATCTATACTTCCGACGGCGAAGGAAAAGTACCTGTAATACATTGAAACCCCTCTTAATTTTTCTCAAATATTTTTTTTATCATTTCTAAAGACGTAACAAAAAATCGAAATGTACTTTTTATTTTCGGAACACACGCCTAAGCTTCAGAACCCACCCCTAAATATTTTAATTCTGTCCATACTTCCGAATGGAAGAGATAAATACTCAATACATTTAAACCAACCGAAATTTTCCCTAAATTCTTTTTTTGTCAATTCTAAAGATTTAACACAAAAATTATATTCATCCCTGACTTTCGGAACATATCCCTAACCTTCAGAACTCACCCTAAATTATTTTACTTCTGTCAGCATTTCTGACTGCTAGAGAGAAATATTCTTAATACTTTTAAACCTATATAAAAATCCTAAATATATTTTTTATTAATTCTAAATACCTAACATAGATATTAAACCTACATTCCACCTTCGGAAAAGACACCTAACCGTCAGAAACCACCCCTAATTATTTTAATTCTGTCTATACATCTAACTGTAAGAGAGAAATACTCCTAATACTGTTAAACCTATTTAATTTTTCCTTAAATTATTTTTTATTAATTCTAAAGACCTAACACAAAGTTCAAACCTACACTCAACTTTTGGAATACATCCCTAACCTTCAGAACCCACCCCTAAATATTTTATTTCTATCTATGCTACCGAATGCAAGAGAAAACTACTCATAATACTTTTAAACCCATCTAAATTTTTCCTAAATATTTTTTTTTTAAATTTAAACCCACCTCCGATCTTGGGAACATACCCTTTAACCCATTTAATTTTTTCTTAAATATTTTTTTAATTTTTTCTAAGATATACACAAATTAAAATCTACTCCAACCTTCGGAACACACCACTAACCTTTAAAACCCACCCCTCAATATTTTAATTCTGTCTATATTTCGGACTGCGAGAGAAAAATACTCCTATTATTTTTAAACCCATCTAATATTTTCTAAAATAAATTTTTAATAATTCTGAAGATCTAATACAAAATTTAAACCTACCCTCGACCTTCGGAATACACCCCTAACTTTCACAACCCACCCCTAAATATTTAAATTATGTGTATTTTTCCGACTCCAAGAGGATAATAGTCTTAATACTTTTAAATCCATCTAAATTTTTCTTAAATATTTTTTTAATAATTCGTAAGACTTAACACAAAATTTTAAACTACTCTCGACTTTCGGAACACATCCCTAACCTTCAGAACCCACCCCCGAAAATTTTAATTCTGTCTATACTTCCGAATGAAAGAGAATACTCTTAATACTTTAAAGTCATCTAATTTTTTTTTAAATTTTTTTACTAATAACTGTAAAAACTTATCACAAAATTTAGATTCACCCCCAATCTTCGGAACCCATCCCATAAAGTTTTTTTTTATTACCGTCTACACTTCCGACGGCAAGGGAAAAGTACCTGTAATACATTTAAACTCATCGAAATTTTTCTTAAATATTTTTTTTATTATTTCTAAAGATATAACACAAAATCTAAATTAACTCCGACCTTCATAACACATCCCTAACCTTCAGAACCCACCCCTAAATATTTTTATTCTGCTTTTATTTCCGAATTCAAGAAAAATTGTTTTAATATTTTTAAACCCACCTACATATTTCTGAAATATTTTTTATTAATTCTAAAGACCTAACACAACATTTAGACCCAACCCCGACCTTAGGAACAAAACCTTAAACTTCCGAACCCCTCCTTAATATTTTAATTCTGTCTATACTTCCAACTGCAAGAGAGAAATAATCTTAATAATTTTAAACACATCTAAATTTTTCTTAAATATTTCTTTTAATAATTTTAACACCTAACTTATAATTTCAACCGGCTCTCGAATTTCAGAAATCACCCCTAACCTTCAGAACCCACCCCTAAATATTTTACTTATGTTTATACTTCCGACTGCGAGAGAAAAATACACTTAATAATTTTAAACCGATCTTTTTTTTCTAAATATTTTCCTTAATAATTTTAAACACCTAACACAAAATTCAAACCCACTGCCGACCTTCGGAATAGAACCCTAACCTTCAAAACTTTCCCCTAGTTTTTTTACTTCTGTTTATACTTACAACTACAAGAGAAAAATACACTTAATACTTTTGAACCCATCTAATTTTTATCTAAATAACTTTTTTATTAATTCTAAAGACATATTACAAGATTTAGACCCACCCCGGATTTTCGGAACATACCCCAAACCTTCAGAACCCACCCCTGAATATTTTATTTCTCCCTATACTTTCGACTGTAAGAGAGAAATACTCTTAATACTTTTAAACCTATCTAACCTTTTCTTCAATATATATTTTTTTATTCTTAAGAACTAACACATAATTTACACAACACTTGACTTTCGGAATACAACCCTAACTTTCAGAAGCCAACACTAAATATTTTAATTCTTTCTTTAGTTCCGACTGCAAGAGAGAAAAACTCTTAATACTTTTAAACCCATCTAAATTTTTAAAAAATTTTTTTACTAATATTTCTAAAGACCTCAAGAAAAATTTAGACCCACCTACGACTTTCGGAACCCACCCTTTAATATCTTTCTATTTTTTTTACCGTCTACACGTCCGAGTGCAAGGGAGTAGTACCTGTAATACTTTTAAACCCATCTATGTATTCCTTAAATATTTTTTTTAATAATTTTAAAGACCTAACACAAATTTTATACCTACACTCGTCCTTCAGAACACACCCCTAACCTTCCGAACCCATCCCTAAATATTTTACTTCTCTCTATACTTCCGACTGCAAGAGAAAAATACACCTAATACTTTTAAACCCATCTTTCAATTTCTTAAGTATTTCTCTGACTTTTTAAGACTGCAAGAAAAAAATAGTCTTAATACTTTTAAACCAATCTAAATATATCATAAACAATTTTTTTAAATCTTAAGACCTAACACAAAAGTTAAACTTACACTCGACCTTCGGAAATAAACTCTATATATCTTTCCGACTACATGAGAACAATAGTCTTAATTCTTTTAAACCCACATAAATTTTTATAAAATATTTTTTGTATTATTTCCCAAGACCTATCACAAAATTTACACTTACCTAGACTTTTGGAACATAACCCTAACCTTCAGAACCCACCCCTAAATATTTTGTTCTGTCTATACTTCCGACTGCAAAGGAAAAGTACTCTTAATACTTTTAGGCCCATTAAAATTTTTCTTAAATTTTTTTTTTATTCTAAAGACCTAATACAAAATTGTAACCTACTTTCGACCTTCATAACACACCCATAACCTTCAGAACCCACCCCTTAATATTTTACTTCTGTCTTTACTACCGATCGCAAGAGAAAAATACTCTTAATACTTTTATACGCATATAAATTTTTCTTAAATGTTTTTTTTATTATTTGAAAACACCTATCACAAAAATTAAATGCACCGTTGATCTTCGGAACATAACCCTAACCTTGAGAACCCATCCCTAAATATTTGTTCCAACAGCAAAAGAAAAATACTATTAATACTTTTAACCCATCTACATTTTTCTTAATTTTTTTTTATTGATTCTAAAGACCTAATACAAAAGTTAAACTTACTTTTGACCTTCACAACACACCCATAACCTTCAGAACCCACCCTTAAATATTTTACTTCTATCTTTACTACCGACCGCAAGAGAAAAATACTCTTAATACATTTATACCCGTGTAAATTTTTCTTTATATTTTTTTTTAAATGTTTGTAAAGACCTAACACAAAATAAAGATATACCCCCGACCTTTGGACATGAGCCAAATTTTCAGTACCCACCCTCAAATATTTTAATTCTGTCTACGCTTTCGGCTGCAAGAGAGAAATACTCTAATACTTTTAAACCTAGGTCTATACTACAAGAGAAAAATACACTTAATACTTTTAAACTCATCTAAATTTTCATTTACTTTTAGAGAATTATTTTAAAATAATTCTAAAGACCTTACACAAAATTATCAACCCACCACAGACGTTCGGAACATAACCCTAACCTTCAGAACCCACCCCTAAATACTTTACTTCCCTCTATATTTCCGACTGCAAGTGACAAATACTCTTAATACTTATAGACCCATCTATATTTTTTAAAAACTTTTTTAATAATAATTCTAAAAGCCTAACACAAAATTAGGACTCACAGTCAATCTTCGAAACCCACCCTAAAATATATTTTCTTGTCTTAATATCTACACTTCCGACGGCGAGGGCAAGTACTTGTAATACATTAAAACATATCTAAATTTATCTTAAATATTGTTTTTATTATTTCTAAAGACCTAACACAAAAGTTAAGTCTACTCTCAACTTTCGGAACACACCCCTAACCTTCAGAACGCACCCCTAAATATTTTATTTCTCCCTATTCTTCCGAATGCAAGAGAGAAGTATTCTTAATAATTTTAAACTTATCTAAATGTTGTGTTAAATATTTTTTTATTGAGGCTGAAAATATAATGCACCATTTAGAACCAACTACGATTTTCGGAGGTTGGACTAAAATGTGTACTTTTTAAATGGTGGGTTTTAATATATTTTTTCTGATACCGTCTGCCCTTCCGAGTACAAACGAGAAGTACCTGTAATACTCTTAAACCCAATTACATTCTCCTTAAATATTTGTTTTGTTAATTCCAAAGACCTAACACAAAATTCAAATTTACTCTCGACCTATGGAACACACTCCTAACTTTCAGAACCAACTCTAAATATTTTACTTCTGATAAGACTTCCGACTGCAAGGGAAAGATATTCCTAATACTTTTTAACACATTTAAATTTTTCTAAACTATTTCTTTTATTGATTCTAAAGACCTAACACAAAATTTAAATTTACTCTCTAAATTCGGAACATTCCCCTAATTTTCATACCGACCCCTATAAATTTTTTACACCCTATTTATTTTTTAAATATTTTTATTATTACAAAAATTAAACCTACTCTCTACCTTCGGAACGTACCCCTAAATTTCAGAACCCACCCCTAAATATTTTACTTCTCTCTATACTTCCGTCTGCAAGAGAGAAGTACTCTTAGTACCTTTAAACCCGTCCAAATCACATTTATTAATAAATCATAAGACCTAACACAAAATTTGGACTCACTCCAAATCTTTGGAATCCACCATATAATATATTTATTTGTATTACCATCTACACTTCCGACGGCAAAGGAGAAGTACCTGTAATACATTTAAACCCGTCTAAATTTTTCTTAAATATTTATTTTATCATTTTAAAAGTCCTAACACAAAATATTTACCCAACCTTGACCTTTGAAACATACCCCTAACCTTCAAAACTCACCCCTAAATATTTAACTTCTATCTGTACTTCCGACTGCAAGAGAGAAATACTCCTAATACTTTTACACCCATCTAAATTTTTCTTAAATATTTTTTTTTTATTCTAAAGACCTAATACAAAATTTAAACCTACTCTTGAACTTCGGAATACATCCCCCCTAACCTTCAGTTCACAATCCCTTAATATTTTACTTCCGTCTATACTTCTGACTTCAAGAGAGAAATACTCTTAATAAGGAAAAATTTAGGTATATTTAAATAATATACCTAAATTTTTCCTTAATATATTTTTTATTAATTCTAAAGACCTAATACAAAATTTAGAGCCACCCATGATATTTAGAACGTAACCCTAACTATTAGAACTAACCCCTAATTATTTTAATTCTGTCATTACTCCCGACTGCAAGAGAGAATAGACCCATCTAAATTTTTCTTTAATAATTTTTTGTTAATTCTGAAGACCTAACACAAAATCTATCCTACTCTATACCTTCGGAATACACCCAAAAACTTCAGAACCCACCCCTAAATATTTTATTTCTGTCTATACTTCCGACTGCAAGAAAAAATTGTCTTAATACTTTTTAACAAATTAGATATTTCTTAAATATATTTTTGTTAATTCTTCAGACCTAACACAAAATAAGACCCACCCCCGACAATCGAAACATAAACCTAAACTTCCGAAACCCCCCCAAATATTTTAATTCTGTCTATACTTCCGACTATAAGCGACAAATACTTTTAATACTTGTAAACCAATCTAAATTTTTTTTAAATGTTTTTTTTATTTATTCTAAAGACATATCACAACATTTAGACCAACCTACGACTTTCGGAACCCATCCTTTATTTTCTATTTCTCTGTTACAGTCTACACTTCTGAGTACAAGGGAGAAGTACCTGCAATACTTTTAAACCCATCTACATTTTCCTTAAATATTTTTTTTATTAATTATAAAGACCTAACTCAAAATTAAAACTTACTCTCGACCTACGACCCAGCCTAACCTTTAGAACCGATTTCTAAATATTTTACTTCTGTCTATTAGTATATATAGTTTTTCTTGAATATTTTTTTCATTGATTCTAAAGACCAAGCACAAAATTTATATCCACCTACGACTTTCGGAACCCCTCCTTTAATATCTTTTTTTCTCTTACCGTCTACAATTCCGAGTGCAAGGGAGAACTACCTGTAAAACTTTTAAACCCATCTACATTTTCCTTAAATATTTTTTTTATTAATTCGAAAGACCTTATACAAAATTAAAACTAATTCTCGAACTACGGGACTCAATTCTAAATTTCATAACGCACCCCTGAATATTTTACTTCATTCTATACTTCCGACAGCAAGAGAAAAGTACTCTTAATACTTTTAAACCAATCTAAATTTTTCTTAAATATTTTTTTTATTGCATCTAAAGACCTAACACAAAATTTAAACCTAGCCTCGACCTACGGAACACACCACCTTAACCTTTAGAACTCACCACTTAATATTTTATTTCTCTCTAGACTCCCAACTGCAAGAGATAAATACTCTTAATACTTTTTTAACCAATTCAAATTTTTTTTCAATTTAATACTTTTTTTATTATTTCTAAAGACCTAATACAAAGTTTAAATCTACTCTCAACACTCGGAACACATCCCTAATCTTCAGAACCCACCCCTCAATATTTTATTTCTGTCTATATTTCCGAATGCAAGAAAGAAATACTCTTAATTATTTTTAAACACATCTGAATTATTCCTAAATATTTTTTTATTAATTCTAAAGGCGTTACACAAAATTTAAACCGTCTCTCGACCTTCGGAAAACAGCCTTAACCTTCAGAACCCACCCCTAAATATTTTACTTTAGTCTATACTTCCGACTGCAAGAGATAAATACTCTTAATATGTTTAAACACATCTAAATTTTTTTAAAGATTTTTTATTAATATTTCTAAAGACCTAACACAAAATTAAGACTTACCCAGAATGTTCGGAACTTACCCTATAATACATTTTTTTGTATCAACTTCTACACTTCCAACGGCAAGGGCAACCTGTAATACATTAAAACCCATCTAAATGTTTCTTAATATTATTTTATTATTTCTAAAAACCTAACACAAAATATAAATCTACTCTTAACCTTCGGAACACAACCCTCAATTATTTTAATTCTGTCTATAATTCCGACTGCAAGAGAAAAATACTCTTAATTCTTTTAAACGTATCTAAACTTTTCTTTAATAAATTTCTTGTTAATTCTCAAGACATAACACAAAATATAAACCTACCCCGGACCTTTGAAACATACCCCTAACCTTCAGAACCCACGCCAAAATATTTTAATTCTGTCTATACTTCCAACTGTAAGAGATAAACACTCTTAATAATTTGAAACCCATTTAAACTTTTCCTGAATAATGTTTTTGTTATTTCTGAAGACCTAACACTGTTTATACTTCAGACTGCAAGAGAAAAATAGTCTTAATACTTTTAACCTCATCTAAATTTTACTTAAATATTTTTTTTATTAACTCTTAATACCTAGCACAAAATTAAAACTCACCCAAGACTTTCGGAATATAACTCTAACCTACAGAACGAATAATTTATTTCTGTTTATACTTCCGACTACAAGAGAGAAATACTCTAATACTTTTAAACCTATCTAAATTTTTCTTGAATATCATCTGATTGATTCTAAAGAACTAACACAAAATTAAGACCCACCTACGACTTTCGAAACTCCCCTTTAATATATTTTTTTATTACCGTCTACACTTCCGACGGCCAGGGAAAAAGACCTGTAATACATTTAAACTGAACTAATTTTTTCTTAAATACTTTTTTTATTAATTCTAAAAACCTAACACAAAATTAAAACCCACCGATGACCTTTGGAACATAACCCTAACTTTCAGAACCCACCTCTAAATAATTTACTTTTGCTTAAACTACCGACTGCAAGAGAAAAATAATCTTAATACTTTTAAACCCAGTTGAATTTTTACTCAATATGTTCTTAATTATTTCTAAAGACCTAACATAAAATTTAAACGTACTTTCGACCGTCGGAACACACCCGTAATGGTAGGAACCCACCCCTAAATATTTTACTTTTCTCTATACTTCGAACGCAAGAGGGAAATTTTCTAAATACTTTTAAACTAATCCAAATTTTTTAAAATTTTATTTATTAATAATTCTAAAAATCTAACCCAAAATTTAGACTCACTCCACGTTTCGGAACCCACCCTATAATATATTTTTTGTAATAACTTCTACACTTTCGACGGCAAGGGAGAATTTTTTTAAATATTTTAATTTTGCTTATACTTCCGACTGCAAGACAAAAATATTCTTTACACTTTTAAACCAATCTAAATTTTTCTTATATATTTTTTTTCATAATTCTAAAGACCTAACATAAAATGTAGATGGTCCCACGATCTTTGGAATGTAACCCTAACCTTCAGAACCAACCCCTAAATATTTTAATTCGGTCTGTACTTCCGACTGCAAAATAGAAATACTCTTAAGATTTTAAACCATTCTAAATTTTTCTTAAATATTTTTTTATTGGTTCTAAAAACCTAACACAAAATTTAGACCCACCTACGACTTTCGGAACCCACCCTTTGATAGCTTTTTTCCGTTACGGTCTACACTTCCGAGTGCAAGAGAAAAGTATCTGTAATACTTTTAACCCCATCTACATTTTCCTTAAATATTTTTATTGTTAATTCTAAAGACCTAACTCAAAATTTAAAGTTATTCTCGACCTACGTAACACACCACTAACCTTCAAAACCGACCCCTAAATATTTTCCTTCTATCTATACTTCCGACTGCTAGGGAAAAATACTCTTAATTCTTTTAAACCCATCTAAATTTTTCCTAGATATTTTTTTATCATATCTTAAAACCTAACACAAAATTAAAACCCAGCCCCGACTTTCGAAACATACCTTTAACCTTCTGAACCCACCCCTAAATATTTATCTATACTTTCGAATGCAAGTCAGAAATATTCCGAATACTTTTAAACCTATCTAAAGGTTCCTTAAATATTTTTTTTATTTATTCTTAAGGCCTAACACAAAATTTAGACCTACCTCCAACTTTCGTAACCAACCTTTTAATATATTTTTTATCATAACGTCTACACTTCCGAGTGCAAGGCAAAAGTACGTATAATACTTGTAAACCCATCTACATTTTCCTTAAATATTTATTTTTGTTTTTCCTAAAGACCTAACAGAAAATTTAAACTTACTATCGACTTATGGAACACACCTCTATTGAACAGAATTCACCCCTAAATAATTTACTTCTGTCTATACTTCCTACTGCAAGAGAAAAATACTCTTAATGCTTTTAAACACAACTAAATTTTTCTTAAATATTTTTTATGGATTCTAAAGATCTAACAAAAAATTTAAACCTATTTTCGGAACACACCCACCCTAACCTTCAGAACCTACCCATAAATATTTAACTTTTGTCTATACTTCCGACTGCAAGATAGAAATATTCTTAATACTATTAAACCCATCTAATATTTTCCTTATTATTTCCTTTATTAATGCTAAAGACCTAATACAAAACCTAAACTTACTCTCGACCTTCAGAACCCTTTCCTAACCTTCAGAGGTGGTACCCCTTCAGGGGTGGGTACTCTTTAATATTTTAATTCTCTCTGTATTTCCAACTGCAAGAGAGAATTACTCTTAATACTTTTAAACCCACCCAAATTATTCCTAAATATTTTTTTATCAATTTTAACGACCTAACACAAAACTGAGACCAACCCCAGACCTTCGGAACATACCCGTAACCTTCAGGGCCCCCCTCATAAACATATTAATTCTACCTATACTTCCGACTGCAACAAAAAAAATATTTTTAATACTTTTGAACCCCTCTAAATTTTTCTTAAATATTTTTTTTCTTAATTCTAAAGACCTAACACAAAATATAGACCCACCTTCGACCTTTGGAACGTAACCCTAACCTTCAGAACCAATTCCTAAATATTTTAATTCTGTCTATTCTTCAGACTGCAAGAGAGAAATACTTTTAAACCCATATAAAGTTTTCTCACATTTTTTTTATTCATTCTAAACATCTAACACAAAATTTAGATCCACCTACGACTTTCAGAACCTACCCTTTACTATCTTTTTTTCTGTTACCGTCTACTCTTCCGAGTGCAAGGGAGAAGTACCTGTAATACTTTTTAACCCATCTACATTTTCCTTTAATATTTTTTTATTAACTCTAAAAACTTAACACGAAATCTAAACCTACACTTGACCTTCGGAACACACTCCTAATCTTCAGAAGCCACCCCTAAATATTTTGCTTCTTTCTATACTTCCGACTGCAAGAAAAAAAAAATTCTTATTAAATTTAAACCAATCTAAATTTTCCTCAAATATTTTTTTTTCATTTTTAAGAACACAAAAATTAGACCCATCTTCCGACTTTCAGAACCCACCCTTTAATATCTTTTTTTCTGTTACCGTCTACACTGCGACTGTCGACTTTCGGAACACACCCCTAACCTTCAGAACCCACCCCTAAATATTTTACTTATGTCTGTACTTCCGACTTCAAGAGAGAAATACTCTTAATACTTTTAAAACCATTTAAATTTAAAAAAAAATTTTTTAATAATAAATCTAAATACCTAACAGAAAATTTAGACTCATTCTCAGTCTTCGAAACCCACCCTACATTATATTTTTTTTGTATTAACGTCTACACTTCCGACGGCAAGGGAGAACTACCTGTAATACTTTTAAACCAATCTACATTTTCCTTAAATATTTTTTCTATTAACTCTAAAGACCTAACACAAAACTTAATCCTATACTTGACCTTCAGAACACATTCCTAACCTTCAGAACCCAATCCTAAATATTTTACTTCTGTCTATACGTCCGACTGCCAAAAAATACTCTTATTACTTTTAAAATCATCTAAATTTTTCGTAAATATTTTTTTTATTCTTTAACCCTAACATAAAATTCAAACCCACCGCCAACCTTCGGAACATAACCCTAACCATCAGAACCCACCCCTAAATATTTCGCTTCTGTCCATACTTCCGACTGCAAGAGATAAATAGCCTTAATACTTATAAACCCATTTAAATATCTCTTAAGGTATTTTTTTTTAATAGACCCAACACAAAATTTAGACCCACCACTGACCTTCGCAATGTAACACTAACTTTCAGTACCAACCCCTAAATATTATAATTCTGTCTATATTTCCGACTGCAAGAGAGAAATACTTTTAATATTTTAAAAATATCTAAACTGTTTCTAAATAATTTTTTTTTATTTCTGAAGCCCTAACACAATATTTAAACCTACTATAGACCTTCGGATCACACCTAGCCTTCATAACCCACCTCTAAATATTTTAATTCAGTCTATACTTCCGACTGCAAGAGGAAAATAGTCTTAATATTTTTAAACCCATTTAAATTTTTCTTAATTATATTTTCTATTAATTCTCAAGAACTAATACAAAATTCACCCAACTTTGACTTTCGGACCATAACGTTAACCTTCAGAACCAACCCCTAACTATTTTAGTTCTGTCAATACTTCCGACTACAAGAAGGAAATACTCTTAATACTTTTAAACCCATCTAATTTTTTTAAAATCATTTTGTTATTGATTCTATATACCTAAGACAAAATTAAGATCCACCAACGACTTTCGTAACCCACCCATTAATATCTTTTATTCTGTTACCGTCTACACTTCCGAGTACAAGGGAGAAGTATTTGTAATACTTTTAAACTCATCTACATGTCCCTTAAATATTTTTTTTATTGTTTCTAAAGACCTAACACAATCTATAAATCTTCTCAAGCTACGGAACATAACACTAACCTTCAGAACTCACCCCTAAATATTTTTCTTCTGTCTATATTTCCGACAACAAGAAAAAAATAGTCTTAATACTTTTACACCAATTTAAATTTTCTTTAATATTTTTTTTAATCATTCTAAAGAAATAAGATAAAATAAAAATATAATCTCGACCTTTCTAATACACCCTTAAACTTCAGAACACACCCCTATATACATTATTTCTGTCTATACTTCCGACTGCAAAAGTTAAATACTCTTAATACTTTTAAACCTATCTAAAATTATTTCAAATGAATTTTTTATTAATTATAAAGACCTAACACAAAATTTAAATTTACAATCAACAGAACCCACCCCTAAATATTTTAATTCTGTCTACAATTTTGTCCTTACTTTCGGTATATAACTCTAACCTTCAGAAGCCACCATTAAATATTTTAATTTTGTCTGTACTTCCTACTGTAAGAAGGAAATAATCTTCATTATTTTAAACCCATCTAAATTTTTCCTAAATATATATCTCATTAATTCTGATGACCTGTCACAATATTTAAACTTACTCTTGACCTTTGGAACACACTCCCCCCTAGCCTCCGGAACCCACCCCTAAATATTTCACTTCTGTCTACTTCCCACTGCAAGAGAAAAATAGTCTTAATATTATTAAACCCATCTAAATTTTTCTTAAGTCATTTTTTTTAATTCTTAAGACCTAACACAAAACTTAGAGTCACATTCGACCTTCGAAACGTAACCCTAACCTTCAGTACCAACCCCTAAATATTTTAATTGTATCTATACTTCAGACTGAAAGAGAGAAATACTCTTAATACTTTTAAACAGATCTTCATTTTCTTTCACTATGTTCTTTATTAATTTCAAAGACGTATTTACACAAAATTTAAAACTGTACTCGACTTTCGGAACACATCCCTAACCTTCAGAACCCACCTCTAAATATTTTATTTCTGTCTATATTTCAGACTGCAAGAGAGAAATACTCTTAGTACTTTTAAACCCATCTACATTTTCCTTAAAATTTTTCTTTATTATTTCAAAGACGTAACACAAACTTTAAACCTATACTGGACCTTCGGAACACATTCCTAACCTTCAAAACCCACCCCTAAATATTTTACTACTCTCTGTACTTCCGACTGCAAGAGAAAAATAATATTAATACTTTTAAACCTACCTGAATTGTTCTTAAATATTTTTTTATTAATTTCTAAGACCTAACACGAAATTTAAACTTACACTCGATTTTCGGAATACACCCCTAACCTTCAGAACCCACCACTAAATATTTTAATTTTCTCTCTACTTAAGACTGCAAGAGGAAAATAGTCTTAATACTTTTAAAGTTATCTAAATTTTTCCTAAATATTGTTTTTATTTATTCTGAAGACTTAATACTGAAGTTAGCTCCTAAATATTTTCTTTACTAATTTTAAAGACCTGACACAAAATTTAAACCTTCCACGACCTTCAGATTACACCCCGAAACTTCAGAACCCACCCATTAATATTTTACTTCTGTCTATATTTCCGACTGAAAGAGATAAATACAATTAATACTTTTAAACACATCTAAATTTATGTTAAATACATTTTTTTATAAATAACTAAAAAGACCTAACACAAAGTTTAGACTCACCCCAATCTTCGAAACTCACCATATAACATGTTTTTTTGTATTACCTTCTACACTTCAGACGGCATGGGAAAAGTACTTGCATTACATTTAAACCAATCTAATTTTTCCTTAAATATATTTTTGTTAATTCTAAAGACCTAACACAAAATTTAAACTTAAGCTAGACCTACAGAACACACCCTTAATTTCAGAACCCACACCTAACTATTTTACTTCTGTGTATACTTCCGGCCGCAAGATAAAAATACAGTTAATACTTTTAAATGCACCTAAATTTTCTTTACATATTTTTTTTATTGATTCTGAAGACCTAACACAAAATTAAAACTTACCTTCGACCTTCGAAACACACCCCTGAACTTCAGAACAGAACCCCAACAATTTTAATTCTGTCGTTACTTCTGACTACAAGAGTAAAATAGTGTTAATACTTTTAAACACATCTAAATTTTACTTAAATATTTTTTTATTAATTCTTAAGAACTGACACAAAATTTGAACTTACTCTTGCCCTACGGAACATACTCTTACCTTCAGAACCCACCCCTAAATATTTTACTTCTGTCTATACTTCCGACCGCAAGAGAAATATATTCTTAATGCTTTGAAACCAATCTAAATTTTTCTGAAATATTTTTTTTACTGATACCTAACACAAAATTTAAACCTACTCTAGACATCCCGAACACATACCTGAACTTCAGAACAAACCCCCAAATATTTTACTACGTGTATGTACTTATGACTGCTTGAGGGAAATACTCTTAATACATTTGAATCATCTAAATTTTTTAAAAATTTTTCTAACATTAATTTTAAACACCTAATATAAAATTTAGACTCACATACATTCTTCGAAACTCACCCAATAATATATTTTTATGTATTACCGTCTACAGTTCCGATGGCAAGGGAGAAGTACCTGTAATACATTTAAACCCATCTAAATTTTACTTAAATTATTTTTTTATTTTTTCTAAAGTCCTAACACAAAAGATAAATCTACTCATAACCTTCGGAACACACCCTAATCTTCAGAACCCACCGCATAATGTATTTTTTTGTATTACCATCTACAGTTCCGACGGCAAGGGAGAAGTACCTGTAATACATTTAAACACATCTACATTTTTCTTAAATATTTTTTTTATCAATTCTAAAGACCTAGCACAAAATTTAGACCCACTCCCGACCTTCGGAACATACGCCTAACCTTCAGAACCCACCCCTAACTATTTTACTTCTGTCTATACTTCCGACTGCAGGAGAAAAATACTCTTAATACTTTTAAACCCATCTAATTTTCAAGACGTTCCAACTTGTACAAACATTCTTAATGAAGAATATTTGTTCAAGTTGGAAGGTCTTAGAAATTTATGCATTCGGTATATCTTCGGCCTTAGAAAATATGATCACATTTCTGAATACAGGTCACTTCTCAAATGGCTGAAAATCCGTGATCGACGCTAATTTCACATACTTACACTTCTTTTTAACATATTAAAAAATCCTCATAGCCCAAATTATTTCAGTGGCAAATTTAAAGATTTGTCTGCTCACGGACTTGGGCTGCGATCTGAAAGTTCACATATCCTGCTTATTTTTAAATATACCTATACCAGTTACGAAAAATCCCTCACTGTCCAAGCAGCAAAAATTTGGAATCACCTGGAACCTGACAGGAAAATCATGTCTTTAAATTTTTACAAAAATTGAGTGAAAATGTTTTGCATCTCCTGACACTCTTTCCTTTGTGTCCTTATCCTTTTCTGTCTTTACCATCCCATATCATGTCAATATTCCGTTTTCTTTTTTTAATTTACTTTTGTATTTTTTTTTGTCTAATGTGCTATTAAGAATTTTCATTGTAAAATGTCTTACCGTCTACCAACTAAATTTCAATACAAATTGTTACGGTTGACTGGAAGATATTGCTCATGTAGCAATAAGTCCGCCATATGTATTGTACATAAAGGTTAACAGTAAATAAATAAATAAATATTATATTTTTCTTAAATATTTTTTTCATTGTTTCTAAAGACCTAACACAAAGTTTAAACGCACCTACGACTTTCGGAACCCACTGTTTAATATCTTTTTTTCTGTTACCGTCTACACTTCCGAGTACAAAGGAGAAGTACCTGTAATACTTTTAAACCCACCTACATTTTCCTTAAATATTTGTTTTAATATATCTAAAGACCTAAAACAAAATTTAACCTTACTCTTGACCTACGAAACACACCCATAACCTTCAGAACACGCCCCTAAATATTTTACTTCTGTCTATACTTCCGACTGCAAGAGAAATACTCTAACACTTTTAAACCCATCTGAATTTTTCCTGAATATTTTCTTTATTAATTCTATAGACCTAACACAAAATTTATACGCACTCTCGACCTTCGGAACACACATATAACTTTAAGAACCCACCCATAAATATTTTACTTCTCTCTATTCCGTTATTTATTTAATATTCTATTTCCGATTGCGAGAGATAAATACTCTTAATACCTTTAAACCCACCCAAATTTTTTTCAATTTGTTTTATTAATAATTCTAAAGACCTAACACAAAATTTGGACTCACCACCAATTTTCGGAACCCACCGCATAATGTATTTTTTTGTATTACCGTCTAAACTTCCGACGGCAAGGGAAAAGTACCTGTAATACATTTAAACACATCTAAATTTTTCTTAAATTTTTTTTTATTCATTCTAAAGACCTAGAACAAAATTTAGACCCACCCTGACCTTCGAAACATACGCCTAACTTTCATAACCCACCCCTAAATATTTTATTTCTGTCTATACTTCCGACTGCAAGAGAATTATACTCTTAATAGTTTCAAACCCATCTAAATTTTTCCTAAATTTTTTTTTATTGCTTCTAAAGACCTGACACAAAACTTAGACCCACCTACGTCTTGCGGAACCCACCCTTCGATATATTTTGTCTTTTACCCTCTACGCGTCCGAGTGCAAGGGAGAAGTATCTGTAATACTTTTAAACCCATCTATATTTACCTTAAAAAAATTTGTTTAATCCGAAAAAGCTAACACTAAATTTAAACCTACCGCCGACCTTCTGAACATAACCTTAACTTTCAGAACCCACCCCTAAATATTTTACTTTTGTCTATACTTACGACTGCAAGAGAAAAATACTCTTAATACTTATATAGTTATTTAAATTTTTCTTAATATTAGATATATTAATTCTAAAGACCTAACACAAAATTTTAACCTACTCTCGACCTTCGGAACATAATCCTAACCTTCGAAACGCACACCTAAATATTTTAATTCTGTCTATACTTTCGACTGCAGGAGCGATAATACTCTTAATACTTTTAAACCATATAAATTTTTTAAAATTTTTTTTAATAATAAATTTTAAAGACATAAGACAAAGACATTTAGACTCTACCCCAATCTTCGGAACCCTCCCAATAATATATTTTTTGTATTACCGTCTACACTTCCGACACCAAGGGAGAGGTACCTGTAATACATTTAAACCCATCTAAATTTTTCCTAAACATATTTTTTATTATTTCTAAAAACCTAACACAAAATTAAATTCTACTCTCAACTTTTAGAACCCACCCCTAAATATTTCAATTCTGTCTTAACTTCCGACTGCAAGAGATAAAAACTCTTAATACTTTTAAACCCAACTAAGATTTTCTTAATAATTTTTTTTTGTTCTAAAGAACTGACACAAAATATATAGCCACCTAGGAGTTTCGGAACCCACCCTTTAAAATATTTTTTTCTGTTACCCTCTACACTTCCGAGTACAAAGGAGAAGTACCCGTAATAATTTTAAACCCATCTACATTTTCCTTAAATATTTTTTTAATAATTCTAAAGCCCTAACTTAAAATTTAAATTTATTTTCGACCTACTTAATACACCCATAACCTTCAGAACCTGCCCCTAATTATTTTATTTCCGTCTGTACTTCGAACAGCACGAGAAAAATACTCTTAATACTAAAATCTGCATTTTTTCTAAACATTTTCTTTATTATTTCTAAAGACCTAACACAAAATTTAAACCTACTCTGAACCTTAGAAACACACCCCTAACCTTCAGAACCCTCCCCTCAATATTTTGATTCTGTCTATATTCCCGACTGCAAGAGAGAAATACTCTTAATACTTTTAAACCCATATAATTTTCTTTCATATTTTTTTAATTAATTCTAAAGACCTAACACAAAATAAAAACTTACTCACGACCTACGGAACATACCCTTAAACTTCAAACCAACCTATAAATATTTTACTTCTCTCTATACTTCCGACTGCGAGAAAAAAAATTCTCCTAATCCTTTTAAAGCCATTTCAATTTTTCTGAAATATTTTTTTATTAAATCTAAAGACATAACACAAAATTTCGACCCACCGTTGACCTTCGAAACTTAACCCTAACCTTCAGAATCCACCCCTCAATATTTGACTTCTGTCTATACTTCCGACTGCAAGAGAAAAATACTCTTAAAACTTTTAAATCAATCTGAATTTTTCCTAAATATTTTCTCTAATAATTCTCAAGGCCTAACACAAATATTAAACCTACTCTTGACCTTTGAAACACACCCTTAACCTTCAGAACCCACCAATAAATATTTTACTTCTGTCTATATTTCCGACTGCAAGAGAGAAATATTTCTATTACTTTTAAATTCATCTAATTTCTTTTTATAAATTTTTAAATAATATATCTATAGACCTACCACAAAATTGAGACTGATATCCAATCTTTGGAACCCGCCCTTTAATATATTTTCAACCAGAAATATTTTAAGTCAACCCAGAAATATTTTAATTCTGTCTATACTTTCGACTACAAGAGAAAAATACTCTTAATAATTTTAAACTCATGTAAATTTTCTTAAAACTGTTTTTTTAACAATTCTAAAGACCGAATACAAAAATGAGACTCTTCGCTGACCTTCGGGATATAACCCTAACTTTCAGAACCCACCATTAAATATTTTATTTCTCTCTCTATACTTTGGAATGCAAGAGAAAAATAGTCTTGATACTTTTAAACCCATCTAAATTTTTCTTAAATATTCTTTGTAATAATTCTAAAGCCCTAACACAAAATTTAAACCTATCGCCGACCTTCGGAACATAAACCTAACCTTCAGAACTCATCCCTAAATATTTTAATTCTGTCTACACTTCCGAATGCAAGATAAAAATACTCTTAATACATTTAACCCATGTGAATTTTTACTAAATATATTTTTTATTAATTCTTAAGATCTAACACAAAATTTAAACCTACACTGGACCTTCAGAATACATCCCTATAATATATTTTTTTGTATTACCATCTACATTTCCGACGGCAATGGAGAAGTACCTGTAATACATTTAAACCCTTCTAAAGTTTTCTTAAATATTTTTTTTTGTTATTTCTATAGACCTATTACAAATTTTAAATTTACTCTCGAACTACTGATCATACCCCTAACGTTCAGAACCCACCCCTAAATATTTTATTTTGGTCTTTACTTCCGACTGCAAGAGAAAAATTGTCTTAATACTTTTAAAACCATTTAAATTTTTTTTTATTATTTTTTCTAAAAATGTTTAAAGACCTAACACAAAATTTATACGCATCGTTGACCTTCGAAACATTACCCTAAACTTCAGAACTCACCCCTAAATATTTTACTTCTGTCTATAATTCCGACTGCAAGAGAAAAATACTCTTAACACTTCTAAACCCATCTAAATTTTTTTAAAAATATTTTTTTACAGATTCTAAAGAACTTATACAAAATTTAAACTGACTCGATTTTTCGAACAGTCCCCCGTAACCTTCAGAACCCACCCCGTATATATTTTACTTCTGTCTATACTTCCGACTGCAAAACAGAAATACTCTTACTACCTTTAAAACTATCTAAATTTTCCTAAAAACATTTTTTATTAATTCTCAAGACCTAACACAAAATTTAAACCTTTACTCGATCTTCGAAATATACCCCTAACCTTCAGAACTCATGCCTAAATATTTTAATTCTGTCTTTACTGCCTACTGCAACAAAAAAATTGTTTTAATACTACACATCTAAATTTTTGTTAAATATTTTTTTTAATAATTCTGAAGACCTAATACAATATTTATACCCACTGCAGACTTTCGGACCACAACCCTAACCTTCAGAACCCACTCATCAATATTTTAATTCCGTCCATTCTTCCGACTACAAGAGAAAAGTACTCGTAATACTTTTAAACCCATCTAAAATTGTCTTTAATATTTTTTTTTATGATTCTAAAGACCTAATGAAAAATTTAAACCTACTCTCGTCCTTGAGAACCCACCCCTAAGAATTTTAATTCGGTCTTTAATTCCGACTGCAAGAGATAAATACTCTTAATTCTTTTAAACCCATCTAAATTTTTTCTTAATATTTTTTTACCAATTCTTAAGACCAAATACAAAATTAAGAAAAATCACCGTTCTTCGAAACATACAATACACCTTCAGAACCCAACCCTTAATATTTGAATTTTGCCTATATTTCTGAGGCAAATGAAATATTCTTAATACTTTTAAACCAATCTAAATTATTCTTAAATATTTGTTTATTGATTCTAAAGAGCTAATAAAAAATGAAGACTCACCTAGGACTTTCGGAACCCACCCTTTAATATATTTTTTCTGTAAGCGTCCACACATCTGAGTGCAAGAGTGAAATACCTGTAATACGTTCAAACCCACCTACATTTTCCTTAAATATTTTTTTTTGTTAATTATTAAGACCTAACATAAAATTTAAACTTACTCTCGAACTACGGAACACAACCCTAACCTTCAGAACCCACCCCTAAATATTTTAGTTCTGTCTGTATTTCCGACTGCAATACAAAAATACTCTTAATACTTTTAAACCCATCTAAATTTTTCTTATATATTTTTTTATTGATTCTTAAGACCTAACACAAAATTTGAACCCTCCGTTGACCTTCGGAACATAACCCTAACCTTCAAAACTCACCCCAAAATATTTAACTTTTGTCTAAACTTCCGACTGCAAGAGAAAAATACTCTTTAAACTTCAAAAGCCATCTAAATTTTTTCCTAATATTTTTTTTATTGATTCTATAGACCTCACACAAAATATAGTCCTACTCTCAACCTTTGGAACACACCCCCCCCCCCCTAACCATCAGAACCCACCACTACATATTTTACTTCTTTCTATACTTCCGACTGCAAGAGAAAAATACCCTTAATACTTTTAAACCCATCTTAATTTTTCTTAAATATTTTTTTATTGATCTTCGGAACACACTGCTAACCTACAGAACCCACCCTTAAATATTTTAGTTCTGTCTTTATTTCCGACTGTAAGAGGAAAATAGTCTTCATGCTATTAAACCCATCTAAATTTTTCTTAAACATTTTTTTTATTAATTTTAAATACCTAATAAAAATTTATAAATACTGCTGTCCTTCGAAATATAACCCTAACCTTCAGAACCCACCCCTAAATATTTTACTTCTGTCAATATTTTTGACTGCAAGAGAAAAATAGTCTTCATACTTTTAAACCCTTCTGAATTTCTCGTGAATATTTTATTTATCATTTCTAAAGGTTTAACACAAAATTTAAACCTACCCTTGACCTTCGGAACACACCCCTACCCTTCAGAACTCACCCCTATATATTTTACTTCTCTCTATACTTTCGACTGGAAGAGTGAAATATTCTTAATACTTTTAAACCTATCTAAATTTTTCTTAAATATATTTTTTATTAATTCTCAAGACCTAACACAAAATTCAAACCTACAATCGATCTTCGTAATACATCCCTAACCTTCACAACCCACCCCTAAATATTTTAATTCAGTCTTTACTTCCAACTGCAAGAGAAAAATACTCTTAATATTTTAAACCCATCTAAATTTTTCTTAAACATTTTTTTTATTCTAAAGACCTAGCACAAAATGTCAATCTTCTCATAACTTTCGGAACACACACCTAAACTTCAGAACCCACCCCTAAATATTTTTCTTCTGACTATACTTCCGACTGCAAGAGGTAAATATTCTTAATACTTTCAAACCCAGCTAAATATTTTTAAAATTTCTTTGATGATACTACTCAAGACCTAATAGAAAATTAAGACTCACCTCCAATCTTCGATACCCACCCTATATTATATTATTTTTGATTACCTTCTACACTTCCTACGGCAACGGAGAAGTGCCTGTAATACATTTAAACCCGTTTAAATTTTCCCTAAATTTAAACCTACACTTGAACTTTTGAATACACGTCTAACCTACAGAACCCACCCCTAAATATTTTAATTCTGTGTTTGCTTCCTACCTCAAGAGAAAAATAGTCTTAATGCTTTTAAACCCATCTAAATTTTTCTTAAATATTTTTTTTATATTTCTAAAGACCTATCACAAAACTTAAAGCTACCGCCGACCTACAGCACCTACAAACCTAACCTTCAGAACTCATCCCTAAATATTTTAATTCTGTCTACACTTCCGAATGCAAGATAAAAATACTCTTAATACATTTAACCCATGTGAATTTTTACTAAATATATTTTTTATTAATTCTTAAGACCTAACACAAAATTTAAACCTACACTGGACCTTCAGAATACATCCCTAATCTTCAGAAACCACCCCTAATTATTTTAATTTTGTCTTTACTTCCGACTGCAAGAGGAAAATTCTCTTTATACTTTTAAACCAATCTAAATTTTTCATAAATATTTTTTTTCTATTCTAAAGACCTACCACAAAATTTAAATCTTCTCTTGATTTTAAGAATACCCTCCCCCCCTAAACTTCAGAACCCATCCCTAAATATTTCACTTTGGTCTAAACTTCCGACTGCAAGAGAAAAATAGTGCTAATACTTTTAAACACATATTAATTTTCCTTAGATTATTATTTTCTAAATTCTTAAAATCTAACACAAAACTAAGACACACCTCCGACCTTCGGAACGTAACCCTATACTTCAGAACTAACCCCTAAATATTTTAATTTTGTCTAAATTCCGACTTCAAGAGAAAAATACTCTTAAAGTTTTTAAAACCTATCTAAATTTTTCCTAAATATATTTTTTATTAATTCTCAACACCTAACAGAAAATTTAAACCTACACTCATTCTTCGGAATATACCCCTAACCTTGAGAACACACCCCATAATATTTTATTTCTGTCTTTACTTCCGACTGCAAGAGAAAAATAGTCTTAAAACATTTAAACCCATCTAAATTTTTCTTAAATATTGTTTTAAGTAATTCCAAGGAATTAACACAAAATTTAAACTCACCGTCGACCTTCAGAACATAACCCTAACTTTCAGAACTCACCCCTAAATGTTTTAGTTCTCTTTATACTACCGACTGCAAGAGAAAAATACCCTTAATTTTGTTAAACCCATCTAAATTTTACCTAAAAATTTGTTTTTTCTTAAGACCTAATACAAATCTAGCACCCACCCCCGATCTTCGGAACATACCCTTAACCTTCAGAACCCACCCCAATATATTTTAATTCCATCAATACTTCTCACAGCAAGAGATAAATACTCATAATACATTTAAACCTATCTATATTTTTCTTAAATATATTTCTTTAAATTCTCAAGACCTAACACATAATTTAAACCCACACTAATTCTTCGGAATACACCCCTAACCTTTACAAGAGAAAAGTACTCGTAATACTTTTAAACCCATCTAAAATTGTCTTTAATATTTTTTTTTATGATTCTAAAGACCTAATGAAAAATTTAAACCTACTCTCGTCCTTGAGAACCCACCCCTAAGAATTTTAATTCGGTCTTTAATTCCGACTGCAAGAGAAAAATACTCTTAATGCTTTTAAACCCATCTAAATTTTTTCTAAATTTTTTTTATTGCTTCTAAAGACCTAGTACAACATTTTAACCTTCTCTCAACCTTGGGAACACACCCCCACCTAACCTTCAGAACCCACCCCTAAATATCTTACCTCAGTCTATTCATCCGACTGCAAGAGAGAAATATTCTTAATACTTTTAAACCTATCTAAATTTTTCCTTAATATATTTCTTATTATTTCTGAAGACCGAACACAAAATTTAAACCTACACTCGGCCTACGGAATACACCCCTAACCTTCAGAAACCACCCCTAAATTTTTAATTCTGTCTTTACTTCCGACTGCAAAAGAAAAACAGCCTTCACACTTTTAAACCCATCTAAATTTTTCTTAAATATATTTTTTATAAATTCTCAAGACAACACAAAATTTAAACCTACTCTCGACCTTTGGAACCCAACCCTAACCTTCAGAATGCACCGCTAAATATTTTTTTTCTATCTATACTTCCGACTGTAAGGGGGAATACTTTTAATACTTTTAAACCCATCTTACTTTTTCTGAAATATTTTTTTTATCGATTCTAAAGACGTGACACATAACCTACGACTTTCGGAACCCATACTTTAATATCTTTTTTTCTGTTACCGTCTACACTTCCGAGTGCAAGGGATAAGTACCTGTAATACTTTTAAACCCATCTACATTTTCCTTAAATATTTCTTTTTTATTCTAAAGTCCTAACACAAAATCTAAACTTAATCTCGACCTACAGAACACAACAATAATCTTCAGCACTCACACCTAAATATTTGACTTCTCTCTTTACTTCCGACTGCACGAGAAAAAAACACTTAATAATTTTAAACCCATCTAAGTTTAGTTTAACATTTTTTTTCCTAATTCTAAGGACCTAACACAAAATTTAAATCCACCGTCGACCTTCGGAACATAATCCTAACCTTCAGAACTCATCGATAAATATTTTACTTCGGTCTGTACTTCCGATCACAAGAGAAAAATGCTCTTAGTACTTTTAAACCCATCTATACTTTTTTTAAATATTTTTTTTATAGATTTTAAAGACCCTAACACAAAATTTAAACCTACTCTCGACCTTCGGAACATACCCCTAACCTTTAGAACCCAACCCAAAAAAAAATATTTTACTTTTTTCTATACTTCCGACTGTAAGAGAGTAATAATCTTAATACATTTAAACCTATCTAGTTTCTTTTTAAATTATTTTATTTGTAATTCTTCAGACCTAACACAGAATTAAGACTCACTCCCTATCTTCCGAACCCACCATATAATATATATTTTTGTATTACCGTCTACACTTTCACCGGCAAGGGAGAAGTACCTGTAATACATTTAAACTCATCTGAATTTTTCTTAAGTATTTTTTTTATTATTACTAAAGACTTAACACTAAAGATTAATCTACTCTCAACCTTCGAACACACCCCTAATCTGTAGAACCCACCCCTCAATATTTTAATTCTGCCTATACTTCCGACTGCAAGAGAAAAATATTCTTAATACTTTTAAACCCATCTACATTTTTCCGAAACATTTTTTTTATTATTTCTAAAGACGCACAACAAAATTTAAAATTAACCCGACCTTTATAACATTACCCTAATCTTCAGAAGCCACCCCCATATGTTTAAATTATGTCTATAATTTCGACATAATTTCGACTTCTATGATTTTTAAACCCATCTAAATTTTTTAAAATTTTTTTTTATTGATTTTAAAGACGTAACACAAAATTTAGAGCTACCTACAACTTTCGGAACCCACCCTTTATTATCTCTTTTTCTGTTAGCGTCTACTCTTCCGAGTGCAAGGGAGAATTACCTGTACTACTTTTAAACCCATCTGCATTTTTCTTAAGTATTTTTTTATTAATTTCAAACACCTATCACAAAATTTAGACTATCCTCCGACCTTTGGAACATAATCCAAACCTTCAGAAACCACCCCTAAATATTTTACTCCTGTCTATACTTACGACTGCAAGCGAGAAATACTTTTAATACATTTAAATCCATCTAAATTTCTCTTTAAAATTATCTCGACCGCAAGAGACAAATACTTTTAATACACTTAAACCCATCTAAATTTTTCATCAATATTTTTTGAATAATTCCTAAGACGTAATAAAATATAAAAACCCCCCGCCAACCTTCGGAACATAAGCCTTACCTTTAGAACCCACCCCTAAATATTTTACTTCTCTCTACTTCCGACTGCAAGAGAAAAATAAGTCCTAATACTTTTAAACCCATCTAAATATTTTTTAAATATTTTTTTAAATTGATTCTAAAGATCTAACACAAAATTTAAACCTATTTTCCACCTTCAGAACACCCCGCCCCCTAACCTTTAGAACCCACCCCTAAATATTTTACTTCTCTCTTTACTTCCGACTGCAAGAGAGAAATACTCTTAATACATTTAAACCCATCCAAATTGTTCTAAATTATTTTTGTTATTAATACTAAAGACCTAACACAAAATTTATACCCATTATTTAATATATTTTATTCTGTTACCGCCGACCTTCGAAACATAACCCTTACCTTCAGAACCCACCCCTAAATATTTTACTTCTGTCTATCCTAGTCTTCCTACTAGAAAAAAAAATGTTCCTAATACTTTTAAACGCATCTAAATTTTTCTTACATATTTTTTTTATAGATCCTAAAGACATTACACAAAATTTAAACATACTCTCGACCTTCGCAACACACTCCCCTAACCTTCAGAACTCGCCCCTAAATATTTTACTTCTGGGTAAACTTCCTACTGCTGGAGACAAATACCCTTAATACTTTTAAACCTATTTAAATTTTTCTTAAAATATTTTTTTTTAATTTCAAAGACCTAACACCAAATTTAAATCTTCACTTGACTTTCGGAATACAACCCTAACCTTCAGAATCCACCCCTAAATATTTTATTTCTGTCTATACTTCCGACTGCAAGAGAATAATAATCTTAATGCTTTTAAACCTATCTAAATGTCTCCAAAATATTTTTTTTATTATTTCTGAAGACCTAACACACAATTTAAAAAGATTTAAAAATTGTTTAATTCTGTCTATACTTCCGACTGCATGAGAAAAATAGTCTTAATACTTTTAAACGCATCTAAATTTTTCACCCCTAACTTTCAGAACCCATCCCTAAATATTTCTCTTCTGCTATATTTCCTACTCCATGAGAGAAATACTCTTAATACTATTTAACCTGTCTAAATTTTTTCTTATTAATTTTTATTAATTCTTAAGGCCTAACACAAAATTGAGACTTGGACTCGATCTACGGAATACACCCCTAACCTATCTCAATTTTTCCTAAATACTTTTTTTATCATTTGTAAAGACCATACACAGAGTTAAGACCCACTCCCGAACTTCGAAAGATACCTCTACCTTCAGAACCCACCCCTAAATATTTTAATTCTGTCTATACTTTGGAATGCGAGAAAGAAATACTTTTAATACCTCTAAACCCATCTAAATTTTTCTTAAATATTTTTTTATTAATTCTTAAGACCTAATACAATATTTAGACCCACCTACGTTTTTCGAAACTCAAACTTTAATATATTTTTTTTGTTACGGTCTACACT
The DNA here is from genome assembly GCA_039881145.1 of Druceiella hillmani. NCBI lineage: Eukaryota > Metazoa > Arthropoda > Insecta > Lepidoptera > Hepialidae > Druceiella > Druceiella hillmani. The sequence continues at coordinate 23,986,902 of JAYKKI010000021.1, read as the reverse complement.
TCCGAGTTATTTTAAAACAACGAGACAATTTTAAAGGTATGCCAAAAAATTTGGGTGCACGCTGTGACCTTGGGAAAATAACCCTAACCTTCAGAACCCACCCTTAAATACTTTTATTCTGTCTATACTTCCGACTGCTAGAGAGAAATACTCTTAATAATTTTAAACCCATCTAAACATTTCCTAAATAATTTTTTTGTTAATTCTGTAGACCTAACACAAAATTGAAACCTACTCTAAACTTTCGGAATACACCCTTAACCTTCAGAACCCACCCCTAAATATTTAAATTCTGTCTATACTTCCGACTGGTAGAGATAAATAATCTTAATACTTTTAATCACATCTAATTTTTTCCTAAATAATTTTCTTATTAATTCTGAAGACCTAACACAAAATTTAGAGCCACCCTCGACTTTCGGAACATGACCCAAACCTTCAGAACCCACCTCTAAATATTTTAATTCTGTCTATACTTTCGACTGGAAGAGAGAAATACTCTTAATACTTTTAAACTTATCTAAATTTTTCCTAAATATTTTTTTATTGATTCTAAAGACATAATACAAAATTTAAACCTACTATTAATCTTCGGAACACACCCCACCCTAACCTTGAGAACCCACCCCTAAATATTTTACTTCTGTCCATACTTCCGACTGCAAAAGAGGAATGCTCTTAACACTTTTAAACCTATTTGAATTTTCCTACATATTCTGTTTATTAATTCTAAAGACCTAACACACAATTTAAACCTGCACTTGATCTTCGGATTACACCCTTAACCTACAGAAACCACCCATAAATATTTTAATTCTGTCTTTACTTCCGACTGCCAGAGAAATATAGTCTTAATACTTTAAAGCCCATCTAAATTTTTTTTAATTCTAAAAACCTAAAACAAAATTTTAAACCAGTGCCGACCTTTGGAACATAACCTTAGCCATCAGAACCCACCACTAAATATTTCACTTCGGTCTATACTTCCGACTGCAAAAGAAAAATAGTCTTAATACTTTTAAACATATCTAAATTTTTCTTAATGTATTTTTTCTAAATCCTTAAGACCTAACACAAAATTAAGACCCACCCCCTGCCTTCGTAACGAAACCCTAACCTTCAGAACCTACTCCTAAATATTTTAATTCTGTCTGTACTTCCGACTGCAAGAGCAAGATACTCTCAAACTTTTTCTTAAATATTTTTTTATTTATTTTAAAAACCTAATACAAAATTTAGACTCACCCCAAATCTTCGAAACCCAACCCATAATGTATTTTTTTGTATTACAATCTATACTACCGACAGCAGGGGAGAAGACCTGCAATACTCTTAAACCCATCTACATTTTCCTTGAATATTTTCTTTATTATTTCGAAAAACCTAACATAAAATTTAAATTTATTCTCAACCTTCGAAACACACTCCTAACTTTCAGAACCCGCCCCTGAATAGTTTACTTCTCTCTATACTTCCGACTGCAAAAACAAAAACTCCTAATACTTTAAACCCATCTAAATTTTTTTTATTGATTCTAAAGGCCTAACACAAAATTTAAACCTACTCTCAACTTTCGGAACATATCCCACTAACCTTCAGAACCCATCCCTATATTTATTTTATTTCTGTCTATACTTCCGACTGCAAGAGGGAAATACTCTTAATACTTATAACGCCATTTATTTAAAAAAAAAAATGTTTAATTATAGTTCTAAAGACCTAACACCTAATTTAGATTCACCCCTGATTTCGAAACCCACCGTATAATATATTTTTGTATTACCGTGTACACTTCCGACGGCAAGGCAAAAGTACCGGTAATACATTTAAACGTATTTAAATTTTTCTTCAATATTTTTTTAATATTTCTAAAGACGTAACACAAAAATTAATATCTACTTTGAACCTTCAGAACACATTCCTATAATTCAGAACCCACCTCCCCATATTTAAATTCGGTCTATACTTCCGACTTCAAGAGAGTAATATTCTTAATATTTTAAACCTATCTAAATTTTTCTTATATATATTTTTTATTAATTGTTAAGACCAAATACAAAATTTAAACCTACACTCGATCTTCGAAATACGGCCCTAACCTTTAGAACTCACACCTAAATATTTAAATTCTGTCTATACTTCCGACTGCAAGGGAATACTAATCTTAATACTTTTAAACCAATCTAAATTTTTCCTAAGTATTTATTTTTGTTATTTTTATAGACCTATCACCAAATTGAATTCTACATTAAACCTTCGGAACACACTCCTAACCTTCAGAACCCACCCCTCAATATTTTAATTCTGTTTATACTTCCGACTGCAAGAGAATAATAGTCTTAATACTTTTAAACGCATCTAAATTTTTCTTAAATCTTAAAAAACATTTAATAATTCTAAAGACCTAACACAAAATTAAAACCAATCCATGATCTTCGGAACATACCATTAACCTTCAGAACCCACCCCTAAATATTTTACTTCTGTCCATACTTTCGACTGCAAGAGAGAGATACTCTTAATACTTTTGAACCTATCTAAATTTTTCGTAAATATAATTTTTAAAAATTCTAAGGACTGAACATAAAATTTGAACCTATATTTGACCTTCGGAACATACCCTAAACCTTCAGAACCCATCCCTAAATATTTTAATTATGTCTATACTTCCGACTGCAAGTGAATAAAAGTGGTAATAATTTTGAACCCATCTAATTTTTCCTAAATATTTTTTAATAATTCTTAAGGCCTGAGAAAAATTTAAAACTACTCTTGACTTTCGAAACATACCCCTAAACTTTAGAACCTACCCCCAAATATTTTAATTCTGTCTATACTTCCGACTGCAAGAAATTAATAGTCTTAATACTTTTAAACGCATCTAAATTTTTCCTAAATATGTTTTTTAAAAATTCTTAAGAATTAACACAAAACTTAAACCTACTCTTGACTTTTGGAACATACCTCTAACCTTCAGAACCCACACTTAAATATTTTAATTCGGTCTATACTTCCGACTGCAAGAGAATAATAGCTTTAATACTTTTAAACCCATCTAAATTTTTCCTTAATATTTTTTTTATTATTGATATAGACCTAACACAAAATTAAAATTTGCATTCAACCTTCGGAAAACACCCCTAATCTTCGGAATCCACTTATCAATATTTTAATTCTGTCTGTACTTCCGACGGCAAGAAAATAATAGTTTAATACCTTTAAACCCCTCTAAATTTTACTTAAATATTCTTTTAATAATTGTAAAGACTTAACACAAAATTTAGACCCACCCTTGATTTTCGAAACATACTCCTAACCTTAACAACCCACCCCTAAATATTTTAATTTCGTTTATGTTTCCGACTATAATACTTTTAAACCCATCCAAACTTTTCCATAATATTTTTTTTGGTAATTCTAAAGAATTAACATAAAATTTAAACCTACCTTAGATCTTTGGAATATACTTTTAACATTCAGAATCCACATCCAAATGTTTTAATTTTCTCTATATTTCCGACTGCAAGAAATTAATAGTCTTAATCCCTTTCAGGCCATTTAAATTTTTCTTAAATATTTTTTTTATAATTCATTAAAACCTAACCTAACCTAACACAAATTATAAACCTAGTCTTGACTTTTAGAACAAACCCCTAACCTTCGGAACCCACCCCAAAATATTTAAATCTGTCTATACTTCCGACTGTAGGAGAATAATAGTCTTAATACTTTTAAACCCATCTAAATTTTTCTTAGATATTATTTTTAATAATTCTAAAGACCTAATACAAAATTTAAACCTACTCTTGACTTTCGAAACATACCCCTAACCTTCAGAACCCACCCCTAAATATTTTACTTATGTCTATACTTCCAACTGCAAGAGAAAAATACTCTTAATACTTTTAAACCCATCGAAATTTTTCCTAAATACTATTTATATTAATTCTGATGACCAAACACAATATTTAAATCTACTCTAGACCTTCGGAATACACCCCTAAATATTAAATTCTGTCAGTACTTCCGACTGCAAGATATTAATAGTCTCAATACTAAACCCATCTAAATTTTATTAAAATTTATATAATAATAATTCTAAAGACCTAACAGAAAATTTAAACTCACTCCCAATCTTCGGAACCTATACTTTATTATATTTCTTTCCATTACCGTCTTCATTTCTGACGGAAAGGGAGAACTACCGGTAATACATTTAAACCCATCTAAATTTCTCTTAAAAAAATTTTTTATTATTTCTAAAGACCTAACACAAAATTAAAATTTACTCTCACCTTCGGAATACACCCCTAACCTTCAGCACCCACCCCACAATATTTTAATTATGTCTATACTTCCGAATGCAAGAGAGCAATACTCTTAATACTTTTAAACCCATCTAAATTTTCCCTAAATATTTTTTTTTAATAATTCTAAAGACCTAACACCAAATTTGATCTCACCTCGACCTTCGAAACATACCCCTAACCTTCAGAACCCACCATTAAATATTTAAATTCTGTCTATACTTCCGACCGCAAGAGATAAATACTCTTAATACATGTAAACCCATCTAAACTTTTCTTAAATATTCCTTTTATTGATTTTAAAGACCTAACACCAAATTAAAACTTACGCTTGACCTTTGGAACACACCCCTAACCTTCAGAACACCCCCCCCTCCCTAAATATTTAACTTCTCTCTATACTTCCGACTGCTAAAGAGAAATACTCTTATTACATTTAAACTCATCCAATTTCTTTAAAATTATCGTTATTAATAATTCTGAAGACCTAACACAAAATTTGCACTTATGCCCAATCTTTGGAATGCACCCTATAATATAAATTTTGTATAAACGTTTACATTTCCGACGGCAAGGGAGAAGTACCTGTAATACATTAAAACCGATCTAAGTTTTTCTTAAACATTTTTTTTATTATTTTAAAGACTTAACACAAAATAAAAACCTACACTCGACCTTCAGAATACACCCCTAACCTTCAGAAACCACCCCTAAATATTTTCATTCTGTCTTTACTTCCGACTGCAAGATATAACATCTCTTAATTCTTTTGAACTAATCTATATTTATCTTAAATATTTTTTTATTGATTCTAAAGACCTAACACAAAATTTAAACCTACTCTCGACCTTCCGAACACAACCCCATAACCTTCAGAACCAACCCCTAAATATTTTACTTCTGTCTATACTTCGGCTGCAAGAGAGAAATACTCTTAATACTTTTAAACCTATCTTAATTTTTCCTAAATATATTTTGTATTAATTCTAAAAACCTAACACAAAATTTAAACCTACACTCGACCTTTGGAATACACCCCTAACCTTCAGAAACTTTACTTAATTTTGTCTTTACTTCCGACTGCAAGAGATAAATAGTCTTACTAGATTTAAAAAGATCTAGATTTTTCTTAAATATTTTTTTATTAATTCTAAAGATCTAAAACGAAATTTAAACCAACCTCCGACCTTCTGAACGTAAACCTAACCTTCAGAACCAACCCCTAAATATTTTAATTCTGTTTATACTTCCGACTGCAAGAGGGAAATACTCTTAATACTTTTAAACCCATCTAAATTTTTCTTAAAGATTTTATTATAGATTCTCAAGACTTAACACAAATTTAGTCCCATCTACGACTTTCAGAACCCACCCTTTAGTACCTTTTTTTTGTTACCGTCTTCACTGTTGAGTGCAAAAGAGAAGTGCCTGTAATACTTTTAAACCCATCTAAATTTTTCTTAAATATTTTTTTTCTTAATTCTTAAAACCTAAGCACAAAATTAAGATTCTCCACGGACCTTCGGAACGTATCCTTAACCTTCAGAACTCACTCCTGATTATTTTAATTCTGTCTATGCTCCCGACTGCAAGAGAGATATTTCTCTCAATACTTTAACACACGTATTACTTTTATTGCTAATTTTTTTATATTCTCTAAATACTTTGAAACAAATATAAATTTTTCTAAAATATTTTTCATTGATTCTTATGACCTAACAGAAATTTAGACCCACCTACGACTATCGGAACCAACCCTTAATATATTTTTTCTGTTACCGTCTACACTTAAGAGTGCAAGGGAGAAGTATCTGTAATACTTTTAAACTTATCTATATTTTTCTTAAATATTTTTTTTGTTAATTCTAACGATCTAACACAAAATATAAATCTACTCTCAATCATCGGAACGCACCCCAAACCTTCAGAACCCACCCCTCAATATTTATATTCCGTCCATACTTCCGACTGCAAGAGAAAAATACTCCTAATATTTTTAAACCCATTTAAATTTTCCATTAATATTTGTTGTTAATTGTAAAAACTTAACACGAAATTTAAACCCACCACCGGAATATAGCCAGAACCCACAACTATTTTACTTCTATTCTTTTATTCCAGAACTCTATTCACTTACTATTGAACTTATTTCAGAACTATTCTACTATTTTATTTCAGAACCCACAACTATTTTACTTCTATCTATACTTCGAATGCAAGAGAAAAATACTGTTAATACTTTTAAACTAATCTGAATTTATCACCGCCGACCTTCGGATGATAGCCCTAACCTTCAGAACCACCAATATTTTACTTCTTTCTATACTTCGAATGCAAGAGAAAAATACTCTTAATACTTTTAAACTCATCTGAATTTATCCTAATTTTTTTCTTTATTAATCCTAAAGACCTAACACAAAATTTAAACCTACACTCGATCTTTGAAATACACCCCTAAATTTTAGAACCTACCCCTAAATATTTTAATTCTGTCTATATTTCTGACTGGAAGAAAAAATTGTCTTAATATTTTAAACATACTTCCGAGTGCAAGAGAAAAATACTCCTAATACTTTTAAACTAATCGAAATTATTTTTAATAATTTTTTTTATTCATTCAAAAGACCAATCCCAAAATTTGAAACTAATCTCCAACTTCGGAACACACCCCTAACCTTCAGAAGGCACCCCTAAATCTTTTATTTCTGTCTATACATCCGACTCCAAGAAAGAAATAATCTTAACACTTTTAAATACATTTAAATTTTTTTAAATTTTTTGTATAATAATTATACGGACATAACACAAAATTTAGACTCACCCCCAATTTTTGGAACCCACCCTATAATATATTTTTTGTATTACCGTCTACACTTCCGACAGCAAGGGAAAAGTAATTGTTATATAATTAAAACCATCTAATTTTTTCTTAAATATAATTTTTAATAAGTCTAAAGACCTATCACAAAATTTAAACCCATTCTCGACCTTCAGAACACATCCCTAACCTTCAGAATCCACCCCTAAATATTTTCTTTCTGTCTATACTTCCGACTGCAAGAGAAAAATAGTCTTAATGCTTTTAAACCCAACTAAACTTTTCTTAAATATATTTTTTTATAATTCTAAAGACCTAACAAACAATATAGATCTACTACTCTCAACCATCGGAACATACCACTAACTTTCAGACCCCACCCCTCAATATTTAAATTCTGTCTGTACTTCCGACTGCAAGAGAAAAATACTCTCAATACTTTCAAACAAATCTAAACTTTACTTAAATATTTTTTTTGTTAATTGTAAAGACCTAACACGAAATTAAGACCCACCCCTAATCTTCGAAACAAAACCCTTAACTCTAAACCTATCTAAATTTCTCTTAAATATATTTTTTATTCATTTTCAGGACCTAACCCAAAAGTAAAACTTACACTCGATATTCGGAATACACCCCTAACCTTCAGAAAACAACCCTAAATATTTTGTCTTTACTTCCGAGTACAAGAGGAAAATAGTCTTAACAGTTTAAACCCATCTAAATTTGTCCTAAATATATTTTTTATCAATTCGGGAGACCTATCACAGATATTAGAATAACTCTATACTTTCGGAATACACCCTTAACCTTCAGAACCCACCCCTAAATATTTTAATTCTGCTGTACTTCGAACTGCAAGAGATAAATAGTCCTAGAACTTTTAAACCCATATAAATTTTTCATAAAGATTTTTTTTCTTAATTCTGTATATACTTCCGAATGGAAGATAAAAATATTCTTCATACTTAAAACCCATCTAAATTTTTCCTAAATATTTTTTTAGCAATTCTAAAGACAACACAACCTTAAGACCCACCCACGACCGTCGGAACCCATTCTTTAATATATTTTTTTCTATTACCGTCTACACTTCCGAATGCAAAGGAGACGTAACTGTATTACTTTTAAACCTATCTACAGTTTCCTCAAATATTTTTTTAATAATTTTAAAGACCTAACATAAAGTTAAAATTTACTCTCTACCTACGGAATACACCCCTTACCTTCGGAACACACGCTTCAATATTTTAATTCAGTCTATACTTCCGAATGCAAGAGAAAAATACTCTTAATACTTCTAACCCATCTAACATTTTCCTAAATATTTTTTTAATAATTTTAAAGACCTAACACAAAATTAAGACTTATCCCCGACCTTCGTAACATACCCCTAACCATCAGAACCCACCCCTAAATACTTCCGACTGTAAGAGAAAAATACTCTTAATACTTTTAAACCCCTCTAAATTTGTTCCTTAATATATTTTTTATCAATTCTGGAGACCTATCGCAAATATTAGAATAAATTTATAGCTTTGGATACACCCCTAACCTTCAGAATCAACCCCTACATAATTTAATTCTGTCTATACTTCGAACTGCAAGAGATAAATAGTCCTAATACTTTTAAATCCATCTAAATTTTTCTTAAAGATTTGTTTTCTTAATTCGAAAAACATACCACAAAAATTTACACTAACCCCGGACCTTTGGAAAGTAACCCTAACTTCCGGAATCAAAACCTAAATATTTTAATTCTGTTTATATTTCCGACTGCAAAAGAAAAATACTCTTAACAAATTTAAACCCATCTAAATTTTTCTTAAATATTTGAGTAATGATTCTAAAGACTAACATAAAAGTTAGACCGACCCACGAATTTCAGAACCCTTTAATATCTTTTTTCTGTTACCGTATACACTTTTGAGAGCAGGGGAGAAGTACCTGTAATACTTTTAAACCCATCTACATTTTCCCAAAATATTTTTTTTTATTAATTCTATAGACCTAACACCAAATATAAACTTACTCTCGACCTACGGAACACACCTTTAACCTTCAGAACCCTCTCCAAAATATTTTAATTCTGTTTATACTTCCGACTGCAAGAGAAAAATACTCTTAATACTTTTAAACCCCTCTAAATTTTTTTTTAATATTTTTTTTATTAATTCTAAAAACAACACAAAATTAAAAGCTTCCGCTGAACTTCGGAATATAAACCTAACCTTCAGAACCCAGCCCTAAATATTTTACTTCTGTCTATAATTCCGACTGCAAGAGACAGACATTTTTAATATTTTTAAATGTATCTAAATTTTTCCCAATTATATTTTTTATTAATTCTAAAGAAATAACACAAAATTTAAACGTATACTCGACCTTCAGAATACATCAATAACTTTCAGAACCCACCACTAAATACTTTAATTCTGTCTATACTTCCGACTGTAAGAGAAACATTTTCTTATAACTTTTAAACTTATCTAAATTTGTCTTAAATATTTTTTTTATGAATTATTCAGGCCTAACACAAAATTTAAACTCACCGCTGACCTAGTGAACATAAACCTAATCTTTAGAACCCACCCATATTTATTTTAATTCTGTCTATATTACCGAATGCAAGAGAGAAATATCCTAAATTCTTTTAAACTTATCTAAATTTGTCTTAAATTTTTTTTTTATTTATTCTAAAGGCCTACACAATATTTAGACCCACTTACGATTTTCGGAACCCACCATTTAATATCATTTTTTGGTACCGTCTACACTTGCGAATACAATAGAAAAGTACCTGTAATACATTTAAACGAATCTACATTTTCCTTAAATATTTTCTATATTAATTCTAAAGACAACACAAAATTTAAATATACTCTCGACCTTTGGAACACATCCCTAACCTTCAGAACCCACACCTCAACATTTTAATTCTGTCTAAACTTCCGACTGCAAGAGAAAAATATACTTAATACTTTTAAACCAGTCTAAATTTTTCTTACCTATTTTTTAAAATATTTCTAAAGACCTCAAAAAAATGTAGACTCATCCTCGACTTTCTGAACATAACCCTAACCTTCAGAAACCACTCCTAATTATTTTAATTCTGTCTAAACAGACGATTGCAAGAGAGAAATACTCTTAAAACTTTTAAATCCTTATATTATATAATATTTTTTATTAATTCTAAAGATCTAACACAAAATATAAACCTACACTCAACCATCGGAATACACCCCTAACCTTTAGAAACTTTACTCAATTCTGTCTATACTTCGGACTGCAAGGGAAAAATAGTCCTAATACTTTTAAACCTATCTAAACTGTTCTTACCTATTTGATAATTCTAAAGACCTAAAACAAAATTCAAACACACCCCGACCTTCGGAACGTCACCCTAACCTTCAAGTACAACCCCTAAATATTTTAATTCTGTCTATACTTCCGGCTGCAAGAGAGAAATACTCTTAATACTTTAAACCCATCTAAATTTTTTTTAAATATTTTTTTATAGGCCCACCTACGACTTTCGGAACCCACCCTTCTTTTCTATCACAAAATTTAAACTTACTCTCGACCTACTAAACACACCCTTAAACTTCAGAACCCACCCCTAAATATTTTACTTCTGTCTCTACTTCAACTGCAAAAGAAAAATACTCTTAACACTTTTAAACAAATCTAAATGTTTCTTAAATTTTTTTTAATGATTCTCAAGACCTAACAGAAAATTAAAACCTACCCTCGACCTTCTGAACACACCCCCCTAACTTTCAGAACCCATTCATAAATATTTTACTTCTGTCTATACTTGCGACTGCAAGAGAAGAATAATCTTAATACTTTTAAACCCATCGGAATAAGTTCTAAATATTTATTTTATTAAATCAAAAGACCTATCACAAAATTTAAATCTACTCTCGTTCTTCGGAATACACCCCTAACCTTCAGAACCCACCCCTAAATATTCTACCTAAGTCTATACTTCCGACTGCAAGAAAGAAATATTCTTAAACCTATCCAAATATTTTTAATTTGTTTAAATTAATAATTAATAATTTTTTTAATTAAACACAAAATTTGGACTCTCCATCAATCTTCGGAACATAAGATGTTTTTTTTCTATTACCGTCTACACTTCCGACTGCAAGGGAGAAGTAACTGCAATACATTTAAACCCATATAAATTTTTCTTAAATATTTTTTTTATTATTTCTAAAGACTTAACACAAAATTTAAATCTACTCTCAACCTTCCGAAAACACCCCTATACTTCCGAATGCAAGAGAGAAATACTATTGATACTTTTAAACCCATCTAAATTTTTCTTAAATATTTGTTTATTGATTCTAAAGACCTAACACAAAACTTAGACCCACCTATGACCTTCGCAACCCACTCTTTAATATATTTTTTTTCTGTTAACATCTTCACTTCCGAGTGCAAGGGGGAAGTACCTGTAGTACTTTTAAACCCATTTGCGTTATCCTTAAATATTTTTTTTGTTAATTCTAAAGACCTAGCACAAAATGGAAACTTTTTCTCGACTTACGGAACACACCCCTAACCTTCAGAACTTACCCCTAAATATTTCACTTCTGTGTATACTTCCTTCTGCAAGAGAAAAATTTTCTTAATGCTGTTAAACCTAACTAAATTTTTCTTAAAAATATTTTTTATTATTTCTCAAGCCTTAACACAAAATTTAAACCTAAACTCTACTTTCGGAATACACCCCTAACTTTCAGAACCCTCCAGTAAATATTTTAATTCTGTCTTTACTTCCGACTGCAAGAGAAGAATAGTCCTAATACTTTTAAACTTAGATAAATTTTTTTTAAATATTTTTTGTTGATTCTTAAAACGTAACACAAAATTAAGACCTATGTAAGATTTTCGGAACGCTCCCTTTAATATGTTTTTTTCTGTTACCGTCTACACTTCCGACGGCAAGGGATAGTACCTGTAATACATTTAAACTAATCTAATTTTTTTCAAAATATTTTTTTTTTATTTTAAAAACCTAACACAAAACTTAAACCTACTTTCGAACTTCAGAACACACCCCTAACCTTCAGAACCCAACCTTAAATATTTTACTTCTCTCTATACTTCCAGCAAGAGAGAAATATTCTTAATACTTTTAAACCTATGTAAATTTTTCTTAAATTTATTTCTTCTCAATTGTCAAGACCAAACACAAAATACAAACATACACTCGATCTTCGAAATACATTACTAGCCTTCAGAACCCACCCCAAAATACATTAATCCTGTCTTTATTTACGACTGCAAGAGAAAAATAGTCTTAATAATTTTAAACCCATCTAAATTTTTTTAAATATTTTTTTTAATAATTCTAAAGGCCTACCACAAAATATAAACCCACCGTAGACCTTCGGAACATAACCCTAACCTTCAAAACCCATCCCTCAATATTTTAATTCTGTCTGTACTTCCGGAAGCAAGAAAAAAATACTCTTAATAATATAAATCCATCTAAATTTTTTCTAAAAATTGTTTTATCAATTCCAAAGACCTTCAGAACCCACCCCTAAATATTATAATTCTTTCAATACTCCGAATGCAAGAAATAAATACTCTTAATACTTTTAAACACATCTAAATTGGTCCTAAATAATTTTTTTAATTATTGTAAAGACCTAAGAAAAAATTAAGACACACCTTCGATCTTTGGAACATACCCCTAACCTTCAGAACCCACTCCAAAATAAAATAATTCTGTCTATACTTAAGACTGTAAGAGAGAAATACTTTTAAACATATCTAAACTTTTCCCAAATAATTTTTTTTGGTAATAATGAATACCTAACACTAAATTTAAACCTACTCTATACCTTTGAAATACACCCCTCACTTTCAGAACCCACCCCTAAATAGGTTAATTCCTGCTATACTTCCGACTGCAAGAGAAAGTAGTCTTATTAGTTTTAACCCATGTAAATTTTCCCTTCATATTTTTTTATTGCTTCTATAGACCTTACACAATATTTAAACGTACTCTCGACCTTTGGAACACACGCCCCCAACCTTCAGAACCTACCCCTAAATATTTTACTTCTGTCTATACTTCCGACTGAAAGAGATAAATATTCTTAATACTTTTAAACCTATCTAAATTTTTCCTAAGTACATTGTTTAATAATTCTAAAGATATAAGACAAAATTCAAAATTATACTCGATCTTTAGAATACACCCCTTACCTAACAAAGTCAACTCTAAATATTTTAATTCTGTCTTTACTTCCGACTGCAAGAGAAAATACTCTTGATACCTTTAAACCTATCTACATTTTTCTTAAAATTATTTTCAATTATTCTCAAAACATAACATAAAACTTAGACCCTCCTCCAATCTTCAGAAGATACACCTAACCTTCAGAACCCACCCCAAAATATTTTAATTCTGTCAATACTTGCGACTTTAGGAGAGAAATACTCTTAATACTTTTAAAGCCATCTAAAGTGTTTCTAAATAAATTTTTGTTGATTCTTAAGACCTACCACAACATTCAAACCTACCTTAGACCTCCGGAATACACCCCAAACCTACAGAACCCACCACTAAATATTTTAATTCTGTGTATACTTCCGACTGCAAGAGAATTATAGTCTTAATATTTTAAACTCATCTAAATTTTCTAAATTTTTTTTTTAATTCTAAACACTTAACACAAAATTTATACCCACCTAAGACTTTTGAAATCCACCCTTTAATATCTTTTTTTCTGTTAACGTCTATACTTCCGAGTGCAAGGGAGAAGTACCTGTAATACTTTTAAACCCATCTACATTTTCCTTAAATAATTTTTTTTTATTCTAAAGATCTAACACAATATTTAAATATACTCTCTACCTAAACTTCAGAACCGTCCCCTAAATATTTTACTTCTCTCCATACGAATTTTTCCTAAATATTTTCTTTATTAATTTTTAAGACCTAACACAAAATTTAAATCTACACTCGACTTTCGGAAGACACCCCTAACCTTCAGAACCCCTAAATATTTTCTTCTCTCTATACTTCCGACTGCAAGAGGGAAATACTTTTAATATTTTAAACCCAGCCAAATTTTTTAAAATATTTTATATTAATAATTCTAAAAACCTAACACAAACTATGGAATCACCAAATCTTTGAATCCCACCCTATAATATGTTTTTTTTGCATTACCGTCTACCATTCGAACGGCAATAATACATTTCAATCCACCTAAATTTTTTTACATATATTTTTATTATTTCTAAAGACCTAACACAAAATTTAAATCTACTCTCAACCATCGGAAGATAACCCTAATCTTCAGAACCCACCCTTCAATATTTTAATTATGTCTATACTTCCGAATGCAAGAGAAAAATATTCTTAATACTTTTAAACCCTTCTGAATTTTTCCCAAATATTTTTTTTATTAATCTAAAGAGCTGACACAAATTTTGAACTTACTCTCGACTTTCGGAACACACCCCTAACTTTCAGAACCCACCCCTAAATAATTTACTTCTATCTTTACTTACTTTTAAAACCTCTCTAAATTTTTCTTACATATATTTTTTATTATTTTTCAAGACATAACAGAAAATTGAAACCTACACTCGATCTTCAAAATACATGCCTAACCTTCAAAACTCACACCCAAATATTTTAATTCCGTCTTTACTTCTGACTGCAAGAAAGAAATAGTTTTCATATTTTTAAACCTATCTAAATTTTCCTTAAATATGTTTTCAATGATTCTAAAGACCTAACACAAAATTTAGAAGCCCGAGGTTTTTTGGAACCCATCCTTTAATATATTTTTTTCTATTACCCTCTACACTTATGAGTGCAAGGGAGAAGTACCTGTAATAATTTTAAACCTATCTACATTTTCCTTATATATTTTTTTATTGATTATAAATAATTATCACATAATATTAACTTACTTCAGACTTTTGGAACACACCCGTAACCTTCAGAACCTACCCCTAAATATATTATTTCTGTCTATACTTCCGGCTGCAAGGGAGAAATACTCTTAATACTTTAAACCTACCAACATTTTTCTTAAATATATTTTTTATCAATTCTCAAGACCTAACACAAAATTAAACCTACACTCGAATTTCGGAATACACCCCTAACCTTCAGAACCCACCCCCAAATATTTTAATTCCGTCTTTACTTCCGACTGCAAGAAAGAAATAGTTTTAATACATTTAAACCCATCCAATTTTTTCTTAAATATATCTTTTATTAATTCTCAAGGCCTAACAAAAAATTTAAAACTAAACTCGATCTTCGGAATACCCCCTAACCTTCAGAAACCGCCCCTCAATATTTTATTTTTGTCTGTACTTCCGACTGCAAGAGAAAAATACTCTGAATACTTTTAAAGCCATCTGAATTTTTCCTAAATATTTTTTTTAATAATTCTAAAGACCTATCACAAAATTCGAACTCCCTCCAGACTTTCGAAATACGCCCCTAACTTTCAGAACCCACCTCTAAATATCTTAATTCTGTTTATACTTCCAACTGTAAAACAGAAATATTCTTAATAATTTTAAACCCATCTAAATTTTTCCTAAATAATTTTTTTGTTAATTCTAAAGACCTATCACAAAATTCAAACTCAATGCAGACCTTCGGAATACGCTTCTAACCTTCAGAACCCACCCCTAAATATTTTAATTCTGTCTATACTTCCGACTGCAAGAGAATAATAGTCTTAATACTTTTAAACTCATCTAAATTTTTCTTAAATATTTGTTTTATTAATTCCAAAGACATGCCACAAAATTTAAATTCACCCCGGGTCCCGGACTGTAACACTAATTTTCAGAACCTACCCACATATATTTTAATTCTGTCTATACTCACGACTGTAATACAGAAATAGTCTTAATTATTTAAAACCCATCTAAACTTTTCCTAAATAAGTTTTTTTTAATTCTAAAGACCTATCACAAATATTAAACCCACTCTTGACCTTTGAAATACACCCGTAACATTCAGAAACCAAACCTAAATATTTAAATTCTGTCTATACTTCCGACTGCAAAAGAAAAATAATCCTAATTCTTTTAAACCCATCTATATTTATCTTAAATATTTTTTTTAATAATTCTAAAGACCTTCCACAAAATTTGGACCTATCCTCGAACTTCGGGAAATAACCCTAACCTTCAGAACCCACCCCTAAATATTTTAATTTTGTCAATACTTTCGACTGCTAAAGAAAAATAGCCTTAATACTTTTAAACCAATCTAAATTTTTCTTCAATTTTTTTTTTCTTATTTCTAAAGAAATGCCACAAAATTTGGACCTACCCACGACCTTCTGAATATAACTCTAACCTTCAGAACTCACTCCTAAATATTTTATTTAGACCCACCCCCGATATTCGGATCACTGCCGACTGCAGGAGCGAAACACTCTTAATGCTTTTAAACGCATCTAAATTTTTCCTAAAATTTTTTGTTTATTGATTCTAAAGACCTAACACAAAAATGGGACGCACCTACGATTTTCGGAACCCATCGTTTAATATCTTTTTTTCTGTTAACCTTTACCCTTCCGAGTGCAATTGAGAAGTACCTGTAATACTTTTAAACTAATCTACACTATCCTCAAATATTTTTATTTTATTTAAAAGACCTAACACATAATTCAAACTCTCGGCATACGGAAGAAACCACTAATCTTCAGAACCTACCGCTAAATATTTTACTTCTCTCTATACGTCCGACTGCAAGAAAGAAATAGTCTTAATACTTTTAAAGTCATCCATATTTTTCAAAATTTGTTTTATTAATATATCTGAAGATCCTATCACAAAACTTGGACTCGCGCCCAATTTTTGGAACCCACCATATAATTTATTTATTTGTATCACCGTCTGCACTTGCGACGGCAAGCAAGAAGTACCTGAAATACATTGAAACAGATCCAAATTTTTCTTAAATATATTTTTAATTAATTCTAAAGACCTAACACAAAATTGAAACCTACACTCGACCTTCGGAATATAACCCTAATCTTCAGAACCCACCCCTGAATATTTTAATTCTGTCTATACCTCTGACTGCAAGAGAGAAATACTCTTAACATTTTTAAACCCATCTAAATTTTTCATAAATATTTTTTTTATTGATTCTAAGACATAACACAAAGTTTAGACCCACCTACGACTTTCGGAACCCATCTTTTAATACCTTTTTTCTGTTACCGTCTACACTTCCGAGTGCAAGGGAGAAGTACCCGTAATACTTTTAAACCCATCTACACTTTCCATAAATATTTTTTTTATTAATTCTAAAGACCTAACCCAAAATTTAGACCTGCACTCGACGTTCAGAATATGACACTGACCTTCAGAATCCACCCCTAGATATTTTAATCCTGTCTTTGCTTCCGACTGCAAGAGAAAAATAGGCTTAATACTATTAAACCCATTTGTACCATTTCTAAATATTTTCTTTATTAATTCTAAGGACCTAACACAAAATGTAAACCTACTCTTGACCTTTGGAACACACCATAGCCTAATATTTTAATTCTGTCCATACTTTCGACTGCAAGACAAAAATACCTTTAAACCCATCTAAATTTTTCCTAAATATTTTTTTTCATAATTCTATAGACCTAACACAAAATTACGACTAACAGATTGTATTCGGACCATACCCCTAAGCTTCAGAACTCATCTCTAAATATTTTAATTCTGTCTATACTTCCGGCTGTAAGAAGAAAATACTCTTAATAATTTAAAACCCATCTAAACTTTTCCTAAATACATTTTTTGTTAATTCTGAAGACCGAACGCAAAATCTATACTTACTCTAGAATTTTTTAATTTAGTTGTGAAAAAGTGAATTGTAATTAAAATATTTTTTGTGTTTTCGTTTAATTGCGGATCCGTTGGTATCTGAATTTTTCTTTATTAATTGGTATTTGAAATAAACGAAGGCGAATAATACATATAAATCGACAATAATAATATGATATATGTATATATATTTATTATATATTAATATATATATATATATATATATATATATATATATATATATATATATATATATATATATATATATATATATGTATGTGAGCATGTCATTACACCCATTGTACAATTCACTCTATGTGGTTCGGCAAATTGTCATTTTTTAAAACATCTGGTTTATGAAATAATTATAGATTAAATCTTGTACGAAGTGATAATTATAAAACAATGTCATTTGTAATGATCAGAGGTGAACTTTCGTATAAGTTGTAGGAAAACCATGAAATTAAAATACGATTTTCAGTCTGCCTCTGGCAATTCCGACTTTTAAGACTTTCCTTTCAAAGCAAGTACTAAACATTGCGAATTCACAAATAAAAGATGAAAAAATATATTAAATAAGGAAAAATTAAAAGATATTTAAAAAATTATAAAAAGGAAATGGGGTTGAAAGTCGATAAGCCTAAACGTGGTACCAGAAATAATAATGTTAGGAATATATGGTATTCTTCGAAACGACGATTTTTTAAAAACGCCGAAGTAATAGATTTAACTGATATTCAGATATCGTAATAAAAATAATACTTTTAGTGACGTCTTCCAGAAATACAAATTTCATGCATTACAAAATTTTGTAAGAAAACAACATGAAATTCCCCGTGCACACACACACACACACACGCACGCACGCACGCACGCAAACACGCACGCACGCCAACATTTAAATATGTCATATCGCCAACATTTAAAGCTCAATAAGATGTTGGTCGCATTGCGTTGTATTGCTAATAGCAACGCGCGGCACCCGGTGCACGAAGCTTCACCCTTGCGTTAACATTGAAACAGCGTACACTGTATCTCAAAACGGAAAGCGATGCAATAAAATATTATCGATTATTATTATCTTAATTTGTGCTCAGTGACCCATAAAAATTGGCTTGCTTTGCCAATTTAACAATACCAGTATAGGTACAACTTTTTTCCCGTTCTAATGATTGTAAAAGGTGGTTTGACTTTTAACAAAACAATGTATAAATATGGAAAGTAATTTATGCATATTATAAACCATTAGACTATATACGTTTAATTAAATGTAGGGAAAAATATATAAATATATACAAATGGTAATTATTGCAAGCAATAAGCTAGTTGGAAGAGCTCTAATGGATGCATGAATAACAAAAGCTCTGATTATCTGGTTTTCTGGTTAAGGTTTATGCATTATTTAACAGCCAATACTATTTATTTGGAATTACTGAATTAAAGTAGTTTCATTAATATAACATTTGTATGCCGTATGAAATATATAGTATGCCGTATGAATTATATATAATAAACTAGCATTTGCCTGTTGCTTCGCTCGCTTGGAATGGAATTTTCCCATAAGTAAAACGTAATCTATATTTATCTCTATAGCATAAGCTATGTTTAGGCTAAATTTTATAATAATAAGTTGTATAATTGACTCGGTAAAAAGAATTAAAGAGATAAATTTACTTTGCCCTTATAGTTACAATAGAACAAAAATAAAATTTAGAAAGGATCGATATAAAAAATTATTGATAATACCTCCTACCAGTCTGGACAACTGTTATGGAAATCTTAAAAACTTAACTTAGCCAAGTTCCTTAGATCGTGAAATTTTGACGGACCGGGCCTATCACTATATATTTGACACATGATAATACTTTCCCTACCAATATATATATATATATATATATATATATATATATATATATATATCTATAGTTCTAATAATTACAAAATAGTTTGGGAGCGTAACCTTAGACGGCTAAATTCTTTAGTATTCACTAATGGAAATATGATGCGATAAAATGATAAGCAGTCTTAGATAACAATTGTTTTAATTTATGTTAAGTCGCGTAGTAATGGAGATTGTAGAAAAACGTTAATTACGTATGGATATGCATCGCTTTGGGTCGGTTGACTAATAGGACATGCAAGTCTCTTTAAAATAAATCTTTATAAACAATGCTATTTACCACTTTATATACTGGTTTCAAAATATACAGCAAGAGCTTGCTCGCTAATACGTCAAGTAAAACTGACTTGAATGAAACCGTACTGCCTCAAGCTGACTTCTACGAATCTGAGAATTTGCCCCTACGATTATTCATCGTCATCGAGAAGCACGCTTTGAGAGGTAACTGCAGTCTTTTGAATTCAAGAAAAGAAGGCAAATAGCAGCAGTTTAAAAAACAAAACAATTTACTCACAACCAACAAACACAAGCTATATTTTGTTAAAAAGCGCTTTTAAAATAATACAACTTTTGCGTAAAATTATTTTTCTATCTCTTATTTAAAAAAAAAGATGTTCTGAACTAAATTCCAATCTATGCATTTATGATACTTGCGGTATCTCCAAAAACTTCGTTTAATTTGGACAATATTTATATGCAAACTGGTAAATTGTAATTCTAGATTTGAATGCATTCATTATTAAAATGTCGTTAATTTATTGTATTTTTGTTTGAAAAATCTGTTCGTTTATTCAGTGTCTTGGTTACATATTTATAGCCATATATGTCTATTTTCATAAATGAACTTACATGCTAAAACTATATAGCTTTCATCTTCCACTAAACTAATCGATGAAGATATGCAAGTTATTGCAAAAATTATACATGGGGCGAGGACGTGACGTTGCCTTCATTTGAACAAAACGCTAATCCTTCGTATTTTACCCACTTGTCACCTCCAAAATATAGTTTTACAAATTGGTCAACTTGTCATGTAATACATAATGAAATTCAGTAGTTTAAAGAAGATTATTTTAGAGTTTCGTGATCGGATAACGTTATAATTTTGTTATGTTCGTCCGTCGGTCTATCATAGTCTCATGGTTTTTATAGTTGTAGAACTGTATAAATAAATACATAAAGATGGTGAATTTTTTACGAAAATCGTTTAATTGGTTTTCATGAGATAGATGTTTTAAAATCAAATTAAATTTCTATTCACCATTTTTTTAATTTTAAGCCATACTTGCAAGATATTAAGATTCAAGATGCGGTGTACTGAAAATTAGAGGGGCGTGGGGGGCCAATTTCTAATGTTTGACCGCCCTCTAATTGTGCGTTTGAAACATTTGCAATCATTTCGAATACTATCATGTGATTGAAACATTTTAACAAATTGTTTTTTTTTAATTGCATCAACAATTTTAGAAGGTATAGATAACTGTAGAAGCCAGCTTTGGTAGCAGAAGCCAACTCGTTCTGTAATGCAATTGGCTGCTATTTTTTCTTATTTATTTCTTAATGGCCTAAATTTTTCGATGCAGATATATTTTTTTAATAAATTTTCCGCAAAATATGGATTCTTCTTTAAAAAGCAATATTCATACAATTGAGAACATTTTCACGGCCATAACTTAAGCATTTTATGGAATTTATAAATAAATCTTGCCTTATTAACAGCTCTTGTGGCGCGAATTTATAACGTATAAGTAGAAAGTTAATGGAGTTGTTTTAATATTTTCGTAGCCATGCTTCTGAACCGACATTTCAGATGATTAAATGAAATGCTATCCGAGTGTTTACAACGTTTCCGCGTGTGAACGAATGCACTTAAATGACGGGCTCGTATCGTGTTTCCCTCCTCCGAAGACGGATTTTGCAATTTATTTTATTTTTTGCTAGCCGCTAATTTCTAAAACTAGGGTTATTGCAGTGATATACAAAATAATTAATTTCAAAACGGACATCTTGCTAGACAACCAGCTTTTTTCTTTTCCTGCATATCTGTTGAGATTTCACATGAAAATAATTGAATTAAGTATTTAGAAAGTAACAAATGCGCAGAATTTTATTCTTCGGTATGTTCGGCATATTATTTTCATTTTCTTTGCGTAAAATAGACGTACGAGTTCTCAATGAGATTAATGAAGATAAACAATCTGTCTCTTAATGGGTTAAGGACATAAAAGTAACATTTTTCTTGTTCTCCTGAAACTTTCTCCTTATGGGGATGAAATCGACAGAGGTCATTTTGTGATTTCGAACATCGTAACTTATAACTATCTAGTCAATTTTTAATAGTATGATCTTTAGGTTAGTATCATTTAATTCTTCAATCAGGCTTTTTAAAATCTGGAGTCTA
This sequence comes from Druceiella hillmani, assembly GCA_039881145.1. Lineage (NCBI taxonomy): Eukaryota > Metazoa > Arthropoda > Insecta > Lepidoptera > Hepialidae > Druceiella > Druceiella hillmani. The sequence goes on along the minus strand of JAYKKI010000021.1, from coordinate 23,964,637 downwards.
GTATTTTTTACATTTAAATCTTATTTTGATGAATAGTAAAGCTGTTAATTACGCATAAAATAAAAATTCAAAACAACACTGCCAGAATCTTTAACAGGGTTCCTGTGTATCTTTAGTGGTATTATAAAACGAAATCGTGTCAGGTTTACTTCGTTAAGGTTTTACTTCCAAGATCAATAAAATGTGGGAAACACGATGCATGGACGGATATAATAACAGATTATTTTTTTCTTTCGTACATAACTATCCGATAAACGTTCTTTAGTAAACCTAAAGATAGATGAACCTCGTCCTGGTTTTACTAGTATTATTTTATAATAGAATGGTAATTTTTATTTAAAACAATGACTAAATTAATTTCGCGATTACTTAATTAATGTTATCACTTCTGACAATCTGTAATAAAATATACAGTATATTTGATGAAAGTTCAACTTGACCGTATCACAAGAACTTCGAGTTTAATTACATAAAGTGCACAGCGGAGTCCGGCTGACTGCGCCTATACTATTACCAAACGCGCGGGACCACGTGACACATACGCACGCCTCTTCCCCTCCAGGGTCGGCGGCAGCGTCTGGAAGATTTTATAAAGAATGATATAGTAAATGCGAGATTTGTATATTGCAAAGAAAATTATTTTACGAAAATAAATTGTTTTCGAATTAAAATGTTTTCTCTCACAAACCTGCACTTTTAAAAAAAAAACTTCCTTTTATGTACAGAATGTCTTTTGTAGCCTTTCTAGAACGAAAGACTAGATATATTTTATAACGAGTAACTCGTTATTACGGACTATTTACTGTTATATTGTTATATCAACTGTAACTTTTACTCCCAAATGTTTCAGTTAGTACTGTAACGTAGCCATTCAGCTATTTGCATATTAAATACCTATCATATTACGTATATAAATATACTTTAATTGAATTATTAAATTTGACTAGGTTTAATCTATAAAAAATATACTCAAAATTTGAACAAAGTAGGTACAATAATTTTGAGTGTACACAAAATTTCTCAATTAATTTTTAATTTTTCAAACTTTTCATCATTCACTCCAAATTCCCTATAGGATTCAATATATTCTACATCTAATTATATATAAAGATGACCATTTAGAGATGATATCTTATTTTTATTTTGGCTACTAACAACGTCCCTCGTAGCTTACAAGCAGAATAAAATTTATTCTATAAAGAAAACGAGCCGACTACGTTATTCTGTCAAACGTGTGTTAAAAAAATGGTCGTATAAGGGTTACAAAGTATTTATCACAGAACATAAACCCATATGTATTCTTTTTCGGTATATAAGTAAATATGATTTTTCACTCTGTGTTTGGTATTTCCTTAACTCTATTACGATAATTGGCTTGTACGTAATTAGACACGCTGACAATAATTGTAATATCTTAAATAACGTTGAATAAAATTCAACGAAAATTAACTTAGTATAAATTGATAATTTCACGTGTTATTGCTGTGAAGACGACTCACATCTGTAAATTCCGGTTATGAGTAATAGGCCCTAATAAAAGCTAAATTATATTCCTAATGCATTGAGTTCTACTGGATAGGTTGTGCACCAACTTATAAGAATATATTTATCACAAAATGTCAAATATATGAATAGGCGCTCAGGTTACGATGTTATGTTAATATTTGTGAGCCCTACATAGAACGCGGATACGAAGCACTATGGATAGCGCGACGGTAGTGATGGCATTCGAGGGGGCGGGGGCAGGAGTGAAGTCGTTTTATCAGGATAAAAGATCAATTTAAATCATCGAGTATGAAAATTGGGAAAATTAGAAATTTTCTTATGAAATAAGCAGCTATAACAGTGTCCGATTGCTACACAAAATATAGGTGGGGGATATTACACGTCATAATTACAAATTGCTAGTATTTTGATACCCCCTAATCCAAACAGCCGTAATATGTTTTCAGTGACAGCAGAAATGGTTTTAGAAAAAAATTAATTGAGCTGGTAAAATTAGTAAATAGTTCTAAAAAAAATTAAATGAATAATTCAGGAATATAGTTTCTCTTAGTTTTTAATGGTTATATGAACTCGCTATGGTTTTATTTCATAACATTAGGCGATTCCGTTACATACGGTAATCTTCTTACTACTAACGATGTTTTATAATTGCGATAACGATTTAGTTTTAAGAAACTAACGCGTTAGTTAGGAAAAATAGTACATGGTGTCAGTCAGGTACCTTCTGGTAAAAATGGTAAATAATACGAAATATGGTGTCAGTTAGGTAACTTCTTGTAAGAAATTAGTTACATTTTTTAATAAAATTTCATTTAATTCTATTGTAAGAAGAAGCCCTATTCTGATAATTGATATTGGATTAGTTTTGTTGTAAAACATTGTCTACATATATAGTTTAGAAGGGATACTTACCTTAGACCCACAGAAAACACAAAAATGTAATTAATTATTTAGCCAGACTTACTTTAATGAGTGCGCTTAAATATAGGAACAAATGTATCATTTCGCAACGAAGTATTTATCAAAATAAAATGTCACGGTCAAACTTAAGTATTATGAGCGCTTAAGTATTATGAGCGTATAATTTTTCCAGTACCTAACGAAAAATCACTTTTAGACAGAAGTTAGAGTATTTCAAGAGTATTTCAGTAAGTAATTTTCAACAGTTTGCGTTCTTTTATCGTAAGATGAATTTTTAATTAATTTTTTATATTTTAAACTGCCGTAGTTTTCAAAGTATTGAACCAATTTTTGCCCTTACGAACTTAACCCAAATTTTATCCAAATTTAATTGTATAACATTTTATCGTGATATGCGCACACACACACACACACACTTATGTAAACGTGTATGTATATATAAATATATATATATATATATATATATATATATATATATTTATATATATATATATATATACTTGTAGTATTTATTTGTAAACATCGTTCTTTATTATTTTATGGGATCGCATTAATATTAAGCACTTATTTATACTACGAAAAGCAAATTGATACGTGGTTTTATCGGTGCTACCTAGTACATCCAAAAATCACATCCCTCATTTGCGTATACTTGTAATTATTTCATTATAGATTGACATTTACTCATTAGTTAAGGAACTTTCGTAGCCACTTACCAATCTTTGTAAGGTAATTGTCTCGTGGTTAGTTTTCCCAATGTATTCTCTATTTCCTAAAACGTGTGGCTTGGTTGGTTGCGGTAAGTCTTTCTTTTGTATAGCATGTCCCCTAAAACCAAAAAGGCTTCCATAATTTTTGATAGGCATTTACTAAACACCTCATTTTATAGATGCGTTACTTTCTACTTATCTCTCAAACTGACACTTAAAATCTTCTGAAAGGTGGTCTTTAAATTTATCATACAGGCTTAATGGATTTGACACATGACAAAACCCCATCGTATTTATAAAATAAACGACAATTGATAGAGTATGACCTCTTTCAAATGCCCATACTCATAGTTTTCAAGCAACGTTAAAGTCTTATAAGCGGAATGAAATGTGGGATATACGACATCATTCACAGTTTTTTAATGTTTCAAATGATGTTGGAACTCAAATTTAACAAAGATGCACAAGGAGATGACAGCGTCCCATATTATTTGGATGTACGGTATATATTCTGACCAGATGCCATTTTTTTTCCTTTGGAGTCGAAGATTACTCCAAACCTAATAATATATGTAATACATGATACAGTAAAGTTATATATTTGACATAATTTTAAAAAGAAGAAAGCGTAGTTTTTGTCGGACTGATAATTTTATTAGTAGCTTTTAAAATAAATGGTTATTTTCTAGATCAACCCCAAGATAAAACACGGTGAGGAATAGCTCATGAATCGGAAATCCAACAATTCTTCTCACTGACTGAGAACTATTTACATACCTAAACTTTTGTAAACTTTCACTTCATCTTTTCCATTTTCTAAAATTAAAGTAACCTAATCAGAAATGTTATTGATATATTTGCATATATATTTTATCGATTTCCCTTAGTTTTAGTATTCAACAATAAGGTATCACCCAATGGTTATGTATATCTACTCCATTTACGTTTATTTTAAAGTCACTTTTGTCTGGAGGGCGTTTTTTATATTGCGCCTATTCGCTGTTATTGGTCTACATTTCATTGAGTAGATGTCTTTTACAACACTTATTATTTTTCGTACATGACGAGTCGTAATCGAAACTTCCACAAGGTCACGTATCATGTTAGATATTACTATCTTGAAAATCTTAAGGTCAATTTCGGGATTAGGAACTTCCGCATAAATAACTATTGATAATATCAGCAGTTATACTATTTAATAATCATATTACCCAACTGAACCACATCGGCGTCATGTCGACCAATAGTGTCCTTTAGATGGACATAGTTATAACATACACGTGAATAAATACTAACCGAAAAGAGTATAAATGTGATTTTCTTCTTCTTCCCTAATGACAATGCAATAAAAATAAAGGCTTGCGGCAGAAACTTTTTTTCAAAGGAAACTTATGGTATAGAAATTGAGTAAATATCCTCTTTGTAAAAATTGTAAAGGAAATCATAAGATCGATGAATTTTACTTATTTGATACAAAGAACTACTTCGACTTTTTAATGTATTATCCGGACGATCAAATTGCTGAACTATCATCACCATAGCAACTTTTTTTTCCCCATGGATGATAACGCTAAATGTCAGGAGAAAAAAATCTTATAAAGAGTACTATTCTTCTATGTAGAAACCGACGTCGTGTAGCATATTTTGTAATTGTCTGATTTGGCGTGTTTTTAATTAGGACACTTTATATTTGTTTCTCGTTTATTCTTTAACTAACGAAATAAATCTTTATGAAATGAGTATCCTATCCAGGTTTTGGGAATAAACTTCTAACTATATGCCCCTGATCTTTAAAAGTATACATTAATTGATCTTTTATCTCTTTCTTAACACCAAATATTATAATTTAGGAGCTATTATATATATATATATATATATATATATATATATATATATATATAACCAGAATGCTGGTTTAGGAACAAGCTATAATCGGATGCAGGATGACAATATAATGCTTCGATTTGCACCTTCCATTACCACAACACATTCCAAGCGTTTCATCATTTCACACCACACACACTTATAACTCATATCTCCGTTCGACACAATACGAACAATTTGCTGTGGTACATCGGACTCGTCTGACTTTTCGACAAATGCTTTATTTTGTGCGTTGCACGTAAGTTAAATACGACCCACAGTATTTAATATTGACCAGATATTTAGTGTTTTAATAAATTCAATAATATCTTAGCCGATTTGATGAATCTTACCTAATTTTTTGATGAATCTTAACTAATTTTTTGTTAAATTGGTGTAACATGCTGTTTTTTTCCTCGCTTTTGGGTGTTTTAATTTTTCACTAAACTTTTAACTTATTTCGTATGCCTTTTATATCCGTTGCGGTGGAATTTCTTTAGAGAAGTCTGCGAAGAGACGTGTGTAAAATTTTAGTCATATCGTAATAACAAATTAATATAATGACATATATATATATATATATATATATATATATATATATATATATATATATATATATATATATATTTAATTCTTTATAGTTCAAAAACGATAAGTTGTGCAATCGAAAGTACTGCCATAGTATTTATTGATGCATTTTAATTTAAAGAAGTTTCACTTCATCTGTACGTTTATATGGGCGAGGCTCACATTTTTTAAATAATTTTGTTTTCCTTATAATAAATATTAAATCTGTTCTACTATTTAGTTTTAATAACATTTTGAAAAATATATCACTTTCGATAGATTTTATTTCAATGATAATATATGCTAAATTTAATGTCGTTTTATAGCAACAATTACTACGAGTTACGAACGTAAATCATGACCTTGAGCCATTGTAGAATTTAGAAATTCCCGTTTTTTCCAGTTAACATGAAAAAATACCAAACATTAGTTTGTAAAAATGTGATGGTGCTAACTGTTAAGAGACGTATAGCAGAAGGTGCTCGCAGCTAACTTGGTTGATCATATTGCTATGCGATAGATAAAAAAATATATCAGTTTAAAAATCATTTGAGTTGGTTTATGTCGCGTTATGCTCGATTGGGTTGGGTCATGTTGGATTAATATCATGCCTTCTATCGATGTGCATAGAAAGGTACACTACTCGTATACATTTGTGTCGTAAAAATTAACAGAGTAACTAGGTACTTTGTTGTTATTGTGCTAATTCAATACAAACAAATTTTCGAAAATATTAAATCATCATATCTGCTGATTAAGTAAACAAATTCCGATGAAATAACGTTATGTCAAGTCAATCCCTATGTTTCTCAAAAAAACCTTTATTAACTGGCTCAGTAGTTTACCGTGACGCGTATTCCAACAGATAAACAGACAAAAATTCTATTAATTTATTATGTGCCTCTAAATATTTTTTTCTAAATAATTGCAATATTAAGACATGCCAATTCTGCAATTTCATTTTATTTTTGATTGCTGTCAGTTTCAGATAAAAGTATTAATTATAAGATTTTATTAAGCCTTACAAGATACTTAAAATGTTATGTTTTACTGGTTTGAGTCCGTATTTGTCTTAAGACCATTAAAACATAGATATTATTATAATTACACCTTTCTATGTAATTTTATTCCGATATGAACTAATTGATACGTTTAATACTTATAAAAGAGATACACATAGATAAAGGCTAAAACATATGCTTTAAAAGAAGTTCCAAAACTAAATTTATATCTTGACTAATTTATAAGACACGTGACCAAAACACAATTTAAATTTGAAATATTTTCCATCAAGTGGCTTCTCGTTGTTTTAAGTCTCCTATCATTTTGTTTATTGAATTGAAGATATTTTTTAATCATTAAAAACAATAAAGTTATAACGATTCAAAGTGAGTAGTACAAATCGTCGTCAGGACGTCGTCTTGTATATGACTTAACTTTACGTGAGTAAGTGTTCTTTGGCGTATCACAGACAGGTAAATAATAGTTATACTAATTTAATCCTCTGGAGACATATTTCAAAATTTTCCTGATAGAGAAGGATGGTGATCGATGGTTGTGTAATATTCTGTTCATTACAATCCGTATATCACTACGTATAATAACTGAAATTAAAAAAAAGATCCTTAAATATGCCGTCCGTATTAAAATAAAATCTACTTACAAAAAAAAAATATTATAAATATTAAAAATGTCGACGGAAGTGTGCCTAAACAATTTATAAAATAAAGAAAAAATTATTTTTTACAGAATACACCATTTTGTTTGAATGAAGGTCAAATTTTGTACTTTAATTATTTCATATGTTGAAGGAAAAATATTTGAAGGTATTTTTAAAAACCATACTTATATGGATATAGGTAAAGGTAAGTCTAATAAATGGTGGTACCGTGTATTATTTTAAAAGAAGTAAGGAGTTTTAATAGATACAGTCAAATTGTAATATCAATTTTTCCGCTCAAGCTTAAAAACTCTATACAACTTTGTGCTAATTTATCCACCTAGTAATGACAAAGAACAACAGAAACTTTGCGTCACGTTCAATAATACTAAATATTGTAAAATATACAAGTACATATAACTATATTACAGAAAATTAAAATTGGTTTACTAAATTTTACCTTTAAGCCCGAAAAATACTTAAAATTATTTATTTGAAACTCGATTTTATTCATTTTGCAGCCATGACGAAAATAATTACAAACAAGAAGCTCTAAATAAAGCAGACCCAAACTGATTTGATTGTACTACATTTACATTGAACCGATCAGCACAATTAAGACAGAATTTTTTAAGTGGGACGATGTAATTTTTTGGCCTCTCTATTTAATTCCTCAGCATTCACGGTAATCAACATTTAAGTTGGATTTAGAATATCTTGGAATTAAGAAACTGAACTTGTGTAACGTGAAGTTTTTCCTGAGAGATGAAAATCGAATTAATTGAATAAGTAGTGCCATTCAGATTACCATCAATTTGCTGTCATTTCATTCAATTTAATCCACGGTAACATCTTGCAATAAGTTATACTATAAAGCAATTATCATTGAAAATAAAATTACTGTTTCTCTGGTATAATTGTTTTTCATTCTAAACAAATATACATTAATTACATTAGATAAGGACTAAAAGCATTGCTTCTAGAAAGAAAGTCCAAAAATTATGAAAATAAAAATATATCTGCAGCCACGTACTGAACTTAGTATTTTAAATTGATATTATACAGATATACACTATGCAGCTTATTAGTTGCAACTTGTAAATAATGCTAAGGTCTGGAATTAGTTGCTTTAGACTTTTACAATCCATTGTCGTTTAACATTCTTCCGGAACTTCCCATGTTCTGTTACAGCAATATTGCAAGCGGGGCGTGAATTACCTTCTTAAAGGGAAACAATTATTTTTCTAACTCAAGCGAGGCAAAATTAAATCGATCCTTAGATTATATAATATTTTATGTCTATGTATATTATCTTACACGCATTTAGCAGCAAGCGGATATACCCTTCGTAATTTTTTCCATTCTGATAATATAAAGACAGGCTTTTGTTTTAATTTAAGCCGTCTTGTATAACACGCCGTCTTCAATAACAAATTCTAGAGGAAGAAATGAGATGATTATAATCAATAGATTGTCTTTGTTTGTTATCCTTTTATCAATTCTATGAGCTAATTCAATGTAAAGCGGAAGGTTAAGCGTCTCGTAATGAATGAACACCGAACAGCATCATCAAAGTGACGGGATAAACACCATATTTTGTTATTATTATTCAGCTTTATCTGGGAGTCCTTACTCAGAAAAAAGAAAAAACTATTAACTAAACATTTAGTGACTTTCTCAAGCTTTTTTTTTAGAAATTATGTTCTTTATAATGAAACGTTTAAAGGTAAATATATTTCAAAACATTTTGAAAATAAAACAAAATACTTTGAACTGTATTTTTTTCGTAGCAAAAAGGCTCGAGGAAAAAATGTTATACACAATTTTCGTCTTATATTTTCGAGAGCAATCCAAAAGAAAATCTTGCTAAAACAATAAATCAACACCACGTTAACAATTAATCAACACACAGTTATAAAACTTACTAGATTTTCACAATTTTCGATTACTGTTATAGTGCATACACGCGGTGTGCGCTCCGATCTACGCCGAGACTTTGCCTATAATTTAAATACTTCTCGTGATTGTAATATATATGTAAAATGAAATGCTTTCCAAAGAAAAATTTGCTCTTTTGTTATTTTACTTTGTATACTTCATTAATTTTTTTGCAAAAAAACATTATATGTCTTAAATGGAATTTGTGGTACGTACCTAATTAGTTGCTTATAAATGTGGATTCCAATTTTCTTTTTTTCCAAATAATTTTCATATCCTATATATTAATATGTCAAGAGGAAATTTGTGCTCCTTTTTAAACACATTGCGCGCACGGAGGAGTGTGAGATCTTGCATAATTAAAATGTATATGTAGAGGAAGTGCAGAATACTAAAAACTATTTATTATGTTTTACAAATACATTAACAAATTCATTGTTTACGTTCGTACTGTTAATGTCTAAAACATAATCATTTGTGGTCAAATAGTCGTACGGAATAGAAACGGTCGCCAAAGAATTTTAAAATGTCAGATTGACTGAATGAGTTTCAAGCTGTGAATTGTTTTATTAGTTTTAAGATTATTAATTTGTTCATATGTATGTGTATATATATATATATATATATATATATATATATATATATATATATGTACATATATACATATATATATACATATGTACATATATACATATATATATATATATATATATATATATATATATAGAGAATGATTGTAAAATTTCGCGTGGAGGTTTGCTATAAAAATGTAGTGTAGAAAGTAGTGAAACAATTGTTTGGAAAGATGATTGAAGTCGAGAACAAGAATTATTTTGTTAAGCCCACGCTGCGAAGGAAGCCTGGAATAAACTGGCACATGTGATCAATGACGACAGGCCATAACGACGGATTGGATTACTTAGATATGTATTTATAAAACTACTTACTTAGATACTTAGATATCTATTTGCAGAATCCCAAAGTATTTGAGATTATATCAGAAGCACTTGAGCTCCGAAAGATCTGGTTTGCTATAAACAACGAATAGAAGGTAACAAGGTTGCTCTCGAGTCTAACGGATCTATACAAGCTGATGGTCATAACAATCGAAAGCTCAAGTATAAATATAAGTGCAGATTTGTCCAAACCTGAAATTGTATAACATGTCCGAACAGTCAACAGTGACAGCAAAGTTTTCGCAACAAACAGAAATGTCAAAGAGAAAGACACAAAACAGTCCTCAGAAAAGACTCCTGTGCTTCGACTATAACACATTTTATCACATAAGGTCAACATGCAGATCCGAGCAACAAAGCATTTAAACCACGAAAATTTAAATTGAGAATTCAAAACGCAACTGTATTTCCCACAAGAGTACGAATAGTCACTGCAACTTAGCAGCAGGAATGGCGTCGTCTACCAAGACGAAAAAAATAACAGATGGCAAACCACTTTCGGGAAAGGCTCTGGTCGAATGAGCCTTGACGTCTTTGGTGATAAATTTCAGTAAAATAAATCAGCGTTAAAAATGTTTTACATGTACCACATTTAGAAACAAACTTATTGTTGATTAACCAAGTCGTTAAAACCGTTGGGTAAGTAAAGTTTAACAATAAAGATTGCTTTATAACAGAAACTGTGAAATTGGAACAACTTCTAATTTCGTCAAGAATATGTACAGAGTGAATTCATATAGTAATATTGCGAACATATTCACAAGACGGTTATTTTTCTTTGACGCCAGCATCTAGATCATCTGAATTTCAATGACCACAATACCCGAATACTGGTTGTGTGCAATTACCATTATAGTGTGCAACCTTATGTGTGTAACATTTCCAGAAAGCAAACAAACGCGATTGCCTCTTACTTTTAAGGGTTAGACAACCACAAAAAAGCGCGTACACCAAATATGATAAGGACCAACGGATGCGCAAAAATAACAGACGGTTTTGTGCGTGCTTTACGCAAAAACCACAGAACTAACTTACATAAAAATTTCTAGTTTTTTTTCACCTTAAAAGTTCGGTGAAAACCTACAATAAAATTAATAGTGCTATTGGTACTACTGCACATACTTATTTAAAAGATTACTCATTGATCCCAAAACTCTGAGTTTGAAACACCTAGTAACTAAACTCCCATCCTCGCTTCTAGTGAATTGTATGCTCTCGATTCTCTCTATGGGTCGCACCCAAAGTTTCTAGGTCGTATTCATTTTTTTCAGTGCTCCATAATTTTCATAAATAAATTTTCCGAAAACCTAGTCATGCATAAATTATTGTAATTTATTTTTGCTTAAGGACGATAAAATTAATTAAAACGCTTAGTGCTTAGTGTTCTTATCAATCATTCTTTATAGTTAATTTTCCTAAATAACTTGTTTATACTAAAATATAGTAAACATTATTGACTTACATAATTTCTATCAAACGGTCTATTGTAATCTTCCGCAGCCACTAAGTTACCACTAAGTTCTTAATATATAGTGTTTAGGCTGATTAGAAGAGATCGCTCAATTTGATTTTACATATGATTGTATATGTTGATTTTATACAACGAGTTGGTCTTACACACGAATGTATAAGTTGAGGTCTAAATAATTTTTTGTGCTGTCTGACGATCGCAAAATAATTTATGATTGTCTCCAAGTTTCACTGAAGTGTCAAATGATCGCCATGTTTCGAATCAAAGCGGTATGCTAAATCTATAATAAAGGAGCTCATTTATTTTTTTACATGAATATAACTAGATTTGGCAATGTTAACGTATAGTCCAAATATTAAATATATACATAGATGAACACAACGTGCAAACGTACAACGTGCAAATATCCTAAAATATTCACGATATAAAAAAGAAATTAATTAATAACAATACATTATGGCAAATTGTTATAATTGCATTCAATTATGTCATTTATCTTTTTATTCCGCTATCAAATTACAGCAGTTACAACAAAAAGAAATATTTACTTAAATTCATTGACAATGAAAATCTCCAGTGCCTTTCAAGTACGATAAGGTTCAAATAAATATAACTGAATTACTCACACAGGTTGATATGAAAAAAATCTTTCCGCTTTATCAGTTATCGTTAAAACTTGGTCGATAACGAGATCATAAAACGAAAGCTGCGCTTTGGCATACGCGACGCGCAACCGCAGATTTTACTGAATTTATTTTCACTCGGTCTCAAGCGGCAAAGACGCGTCAGCATTTCGTTTTTATTTTGCTTTCCGTATCTTTTGAGATAGCAGATTTGCCCATTTCATCGACAGTTTCAAACTTATAACTATTAAAAGTGTTTAAAGTTATAAAGTTTAATAATATATATAATAATTTTATTTTAAACTTCTAATGTTTATGTAAAATTTATGGTGGAAATTAAATTCTATTAATAAGTATCAAAGTGTGTGTGAAATCTCTATGGTTCTAGGTCTTCTCGTACTTAACAGGTTTCATATGAGAGTATAACGTCATTACCTTCAGGGGCTTATATTCGGAAATTCTGCTAAGAAATATTATTTTATTATTTATTTAATCTAAATAGGGCAGTATCAGACGCCATTTCTTGTAGAAACTTGAAATTAGGCATAATCTCTTAAGTTATGGTCAGTTTCACAGGTGTAGTACCGTTGTCAAGCATTATTTTGCTAATGTTTAACGCATTCCACCTGCTCACATCTGTGGCGTTCCCTTTTCCAAGATTTCATTCTAACTCGTTCATTAATGTGTGAATGGTCGTCATATGCCAACCAGATGATATTTAAAACCTTTTGATATAGTGTGCCCCAAAATAATATTTTACAAAATGAGTATCATTTGTTTTGAAACTTTAAGGCAGTTGTTGTTTACTAAAAAGTTCTAAAGAAATCAAAGTAGTATTATGAAATTAATCTTATTGTCACACCTGTGAAAGATATGTTATCAATAATTATCAATAGTTTAACTGAAATGCCATACATCCTTAAATATTTGTATATACATAAATGTGTATGGGAACCTCGTAGTATATGTATTACTTGAAAAAGAAATAAATATATATTAGACATACATATTTCTGTTCTGTTTTTAGAACAAAATTTAATTGTTGATGAAGAGAATGAATAAAAAATGTTTTTTGGACGTTCATATGCAATGAAAGATTAAAAATTATAAAAATTACCAAGTTGTATGAAAATATTCCGCGATTTCAGTTCCAAAGTTTTTAAGTCTTTGATTATATTCTCTTATTTTATTCAGAAAAATTTAATTAATGGTCTTAGTTTATATTATAATTTATAAATATAGTTTATAAATGTAGTTTTATAAATATAGTTTATATTATAATAACGAATTATATGAAATATAATAATCTTTTGCCTATGCGTTACATTGGTATAAGGAAAAGTTTGGCACAAAATAAAGTTGAAATATTTAAGCCATCTTAATTTTGAATACTTCCCGAAATATTTTAAAAGTACAGTGCCATTGTATATGCCTATTTTAATTGACTTTTGTTATATAAAAATAACTTTTTATATAACAAAAGTTCCTTAGTTTTCCAGTCAATTAGAATCGTTTTTACTTCTTACGTTTTTAAAATTCTAGTAACTCTAAAAAATAGTGGAACTACGTTCATATCTAAATAACGGCATACTTCGAACATATATAAAAACGACCAAGTGCGAATCGCACTCGCACACGAAAAGTTCAATAGCGCCAAACAAGATTAAACTTATAAGTTTTATTTCCCAAAGACACTATAAAAAACAAATTTACTTCTACGACCGGCGCCAAAAATATCCTATATCTCAAAAACCACACAACATATTCAAATAATTTTCATTGAAAATTTATTTGTTTTCCTGCCTTTATTATTTTGCACATGTTATTTAGACTTTAGAAGCGTATATCCCAGCAAGTATTGACTTAAATAAAAGAGCTATTTTGGAACCTCTGTACCATTTTTAAGACGCCTGTAACGATACGCCAGTACGCCAATGCACACAGGCAATTTCTTTTCATCGCACAGAGATACATACCTTCAAATTGTATTTATATAGTGCCAATATCTCCAAATAAAATTGCTGTGACAGGGGAACAAAGAGACGGACAGACATACAAACGGACAGAGAGAAATTATAAGGGTTCCGTAATTCGGCCGCTATTCGGCTACGGAACCCTTAGAAGCGACGTAATTACGTAAACTTATACCTAGTTACTAATAAACGCATAACTAATAAATTACACAGTAATGCAATTTTTTTCATAAAATGACTTAGCAAGTGGAAGAGGACCTATGTGACCTTTACAGCAATATTTCTAAAACTAACTTACAAAAAAATTTGAAAAAAAGAGTTTTGAAATTCGTGTAACTTTTTCTTTCATTTTTCATCACGAAACGCATGAAATTTAAAAAAAATATATTGGGTACATTACGGGTTCAGTTGTACTTTATTACTATGCCCAGTTCAGTTTCAGTTCAAATTTCTACGTCAAATATTTTCTAAAAATTTTTGCCGATAGTTTCAGCAGTAACTTCTAGAAATAAATAGTTTTGTGATCTCTAAAATAAATAGTTTTGTGACCTCTAAAATAAATAGTTTTGAGATTGATAAAATAAATAGTTTTGTAATCTCTAAAATAAATAGTTTTGTAATCTCTAAAATAAATAGTTTTGGTATCCTTATACCTCACTTTTTCAAGGAATATCACACAATACATGAAATTGTAAAGAAAACTTCTAGTACCATACTCGCTTCCTTAAACTTCTCCTATAAATATTTTTAAATGTTAATATTTTTAAAACTATTGAAATATTTACGGATCAGTATTCATTATCACATTACCAACTTTCAAGTTTCCATAGTAATGACTATACTCGCATCAAATGCTTTCTCAGAAAAACGACTGTAACAGACCGATGAACATGTCAGTGATCTTGATAGGCGTTTTATCCTCTGAAGTAAAAAAACGAGACTTAAAAAATTTTGTTAGATATAACTGAAATATTCACATGAAACAAAAACTAATAAAACCTCATGCACACAACTCTAAAATTTTAGAAATGGACGGAATTGATGAAAGCAAAGTGATGGTTTGCATTGTTTCCGTTACTTCCGTCCTTGTTCTTGCAAAGCTAAGGAACGCTAACAATAAATTCAGTAAAAATTCAGCAAATGACGTTAAATTATTATTTCACACGCCATTAATTGTATTTATGGAATATTGGTTATATGCTTTTGAAATTATTGACATTTTATTAATCAGATATCAATAATATTACATTTATGTATACCTGGGTATCCACAAATTTGAACCATCATAAAATTTTACAGTTGATTTTCCTCCTGTTTGAAATTCTATTAACATATTATAAATACTATTACAAAGCTCAGGTGCACATTAAAGCGTGTGTCGATATGAGCATGTTATTATTTTTGTTTATTTATTTTTTTGACGCCAGCTACCTAGTAAGTGTATATTAGATTGCGGCAGTATCTTTTTATATAATAAAATGTACGAGTAAATATATTTAATAGTCACGAGGCCGTAGCAAGGTATCTTAGTTTTACTGGATGAATTTAATGATACTTTTTCATTTTACTGGCAATTTGTAGATTTCTCAAACGGTTGCCGGGGGAACTAACTTATAACAGAAACTTTTAAATAACTGTCTTCCAGTGTTGACAATTTTGCTATAATTTTTAATACCTCTACGTAATGATTTTGTTATTAGACATCTACAAAGCAAGCAGAAAACTATTAAATCTCTTCGCCTGATCGAACAATATTTTAAAAGTGATGAAAAGTGGATGTCATTCTATTTATTGTGATTAAAAAAGTACTTTTTTCCGGTCCACATTTAAAAGTTTATTCCAATCTCTGTTGCTCCTTTAACACGCTACCAAATAAGTGTCGATTACTTGTAATACATATTTTTGTACCTCTTTCAATTACTCCAAAAACAAAATCTATTTGCAAAATCTATTTAAATATAAGCACTTGAAATTGCCGTTATGACGAGTAAATACTGTTCAATAGCCCTCCAATAAGTTCAGTGTCAAATAATTTATAATAACTGGAAAACAATCTGATTCGATAAAATACTGCGAGCACAAATATGGTGCTGGTTTCCTCAATTAAAAAAATAACTACCCGACGCTTTCTAAGTTTGTCGTAGAAGGCAAATATATGAAAATTTAGACTTTCTTCTTCATAAATACTCCAATAAATAAGTGTTCTCTCTTTTTTATTTCTGTTTGAGTTAATGGTAATGTAATTAAGGCATAATTAACCTAAAAAATTTAGATAATAACACTAATTTATACAAAACAATTTTACACGAATTTTATACAAGAAAATGGAGTTTATTTTATTTTAATGGTTGTTTTTTTATTTAATAAAGCCATTTACATATTTGTAACAGTAGTATTATATGTTAATACAAACTTAATAAACACATGGGCAACTTCCTGGGTACAATTCAACGGGAGATTTTTTCGAGAATTTATAAATGTGTATATTACCACACACCCATAACTGTGCCCGTAGGGAAAAATATCTAATTTAAATAAGCTTGTTTCACTTGTTTAATCTACTTATTCAAGGTTTTAAGTTTATGATAGGCAAGTACACCTTTGTTATTTTTGAGCACCCTTCGTTTCGAATAAAATTTTTTTACATGCATAAATATTTCTACTGATTTTTCAATCATGAAGTAGACTTCAGTAAGCCTTTGATGATCTAGAGAGACACTAGTTGTGTGAGGTACAAAGAATTTTCATATTAATTTAACTATCCACATTTTTTAAAAATTATTTTTTTATCGTACGAAAGAATAAGCAAAGTAACATACTATGTTACGTATTATATCATTTATAATGTGGGTCTTATTATACCTGCCGCTCAATAAGACCCACATAAGTTTTAAGTCAAATGTTAATCGTAGGATTTATTTACAATATGTAACTAATAAAATATTTGAATTTATTCTATAAGTTGGATACGAATCATGAATTTTCTTCAATAAACGTACACGGAGGATTCCATCGCCGAACGCACCGAACAATTACGAATCGAATGAAGCTCTGATTCTGTTCAGCATTTATAAGTGGATCTAGCATTTGAATGAATTTTATTATACTATGTGTTTATCGTACACTTTTCATGGAGCGGAAAATAAAAATATTTACAAAAATATTCTTAACCGTTTCACAGGTATACATCATTCATAGAACATAAGCGGCCGCAGTAGGTGAAAATAAAACCTCTTTTAATATTGGCGTCGATAACATAGACGTAAGATTGAAAATGCGCTAAAAGATTGTCAACGTGTCAATGGAATATCAATCCATTCAATCTCCATTAAGTTACTTGAAAGCCTGCTATGCCGGAGAGCTGTCCAGGGGAATTTTATTCGTAAAGGGGGTGAGAAAAGCCGAGATGCAAAAGCTTACGTAATACTTGCACGAGTACGTGCTCAAGCTAATTTTAGCTCCCGTATCAAAGAGTGTTTATGTAAGTAATGTTAACGTGTTATAAGCTGTAAAAGTGAAATATTAATTAGACTGCTGGATTTTAACTTTGTTTGCGCAGTCTCAAAACTTTAACCGGGCTAAATATGTTCATTTGAATGTCTAAGTGTCCCGTTTACCTCATAGAGCACATTCTCTCCTATAGATTGCATCGTATTTACTTACATTATTAAGTATTTTAATATAATTGTATATATATCTTTGATATATACAATTATATTAAAATACTTAATAATTGAATTAAATCTGACAAAACACCATTTCACTTCTTTCTTGTGTCTTGTGTTCCCAGCAAGCTTTATTGATACAGAAGAAGACTGTTTGAACTCATGTGGTCAAAGTGGGTTTTCATTGATGCCTAAGTCCTTGAAATTGTTGATAGGAGTTTATAAAAATAATTTTTAGACTTCTGTGCCTCAAAAGGTAAAACGGAACTCTTACATTTCTGTGTGTCTGTCTGTCTGTCACAAACAATTTTCCCAAAAAAACACGTGATATAAAAACTTGAATTTAGGTTAACTTTTTAAAATATTCATATAAAAATTAATAAGAGGTTTTTTTACATATGTGTGGGGATAAGAAATACAATGTTTTTTATAATTCTAAAATACATATCCTTTATTTGTAAAATTACTAAATAAAAATCATGAAAAAAACAGAATTTGTAAAATCTGACTAGAATATTGCAGAAAAACTATAACGATTAACTGAAATGTTACATTGTTTAAAATTCTCAACTTTTTTGACACCTCTGACTGATACAATAGGAAAAATATTTACCTTGGAAAAATAAATATTTTTATGCAGTTTAATTTAAATATCATGTGTCCTTAAATATTTGTACGCGCCTAAGGGCATTCTAAACTCTCATAGTGTGAATTCGACACGTAATTGACAGATTTTTTATTAAACTTTCTACCAAGTGGAAGCACTTAGAATTGTTTCCACTATTGAATTAGAAGAGGGAAACGTATTGAACATCGCTTTCGTGCTTAAAATTTTGCTAACATGGCTTATAAATGAATGGCTAATGGAACTTTAAATTTACTTAATATTTTAAGGTTCTATTGTTTTACTTCTCTTTAAGCATATTTCACTTACGAATTAAGAAATTAATTCCCATTTTGTGTATAGGGAAAGGTACATTAAAACTATTAATGCCTTTGTTAAATATTAATTGAGATCTTTATGTAAAGCATCTAAATGCAAACTAATTTTCATATCGTATGGAAATTGTGAGGTTGTTACCGGCAGGATGGAAGGATAAGCAAGATGAAGTTGTGGGGACTCCTTGTTTCACCACGGTACTTTAAAATATAGGCAGGATTTCGGGTAATAATAATAAAATACATTTAAATAAAAAAAATACATTATTGTGAAAGATACATTTACATTCATATTTATAGACCAGTGGTGACGAATTTAGGCAAATTAGGCTAAACGAGACGTCATATATTGAATTTAAAATAAATTTAATTCGTAAAATTTTAACGCAATACATTTTGATCCATTTAGATTAGACTCTATTTTAAATATTTACGTTACTTCTCACTTTTAAATTCCGCCGCTTCTACTAGCCATATTTTTAATGGGAGCCTTATTGTTTCTCTGTCATTTTCCGGTTATTCGTCTGCATAAAGTTGTTACTAACATTTTTTAATTAAATTAAAAAGACACATAATATTAAACAAATATCGTCATAAACTAAAGAGGAAAATAACATTACTTAAAAATCGCTTAAATTATATTTGATTTCAAGATGAATCATAAAAAACTACTAAATGTTTACAATTTATATCAAATGAGTACTAACGTACAGGAGAACAATTAATTGTTCATTATTAATTGTTGTAATAGCGCAGTGCATGCGTACATGGGGGGATTTGGTTTACACATACTTTTATATTTTTTACTTCGGTTTACTCATATTTATTTTAGTTACTTTTATGACTTAATGTCGTTGTATAGTAAGGATTTTAAGTTCGAATAATGTTTTGCATGAGTATAAAATATTAAAATAATGGAAGTAAATGAAATTTTTCTTATAGCAAAATGACCGTTAATTCCTTTAAAGTAAATAATCTAACATTTTTTATTTTACTATTTTATATGTGTATGATTGCATACCTAATTGCCAAATATTTGTCATGCATATTACCTAAAAGTTATATAAATTGATAAATTTCATTCTCGATTCGTAAGTCCGTTTCAGTTGCAATACATAAGTTAGTTTTTATTTATTTATCTATGGATATGAGCTATGCAAACCACCGTGGTGTGTTTCACTGATTCCTTAACAATATTCCCATCTTTTGCACAAATGCAACGTGTATTAATGACAAATGTCTGTAAGCTCTTTATCTATCTCCACACTTTTCTTGATTTTTTCTTACTTAATTAAAAGAATTTCGAATATATTCGGCGTTAATTTTGTAGAAATTCATTATTCACAATTAAATGAAACTACGTGATGTAACATTATTTCTACTTTCTTTAAGTTCTTTAGCACGACCTAGGTCTCGTTGTATTACAACATCTTCAGGTGGGCTCTTAACAAAGATTCTTTTTAAGAACCCACCTGAAGATGTTCAGATATCACGTAGTTTCATTTAATTGTTAATTAAAAGAATTAAATGTAATTAATGCAGTGTTTGAATTATTCTTAGCCACGTTACTTGACGTTAGCCCTTTATAGACATAAATGTACGAAGTTTTTAAACGCAGATTCGCGACTTTTCCGGTAATATTGTCGAAAGCTCTAAAATATTTTATAAAAAAATGCAATGGGACGAAATGTGCTCGGTTGATGACGGTGACAAGCTTTCGAATGTATTATAAGATTAATTACCAGGATGGTCTGTTTTTATTATTTATTACTGTAGACCGCTTACCGCAAAATTTATTCATACAACATTAGAGTAGTTAGTATGGACCCAGTGAACACATCCTTATCCATTCAATATTCTGACATTTCAACGCTAATTTAGGTCTATAAGCATTTTTAAAATAAAAAAATCCATTGTATGGAATAATAAATTAAGAAATGTAATACATTAGAGCAGGAAAATAAAAAGTTACAGATTATGTAGTTAAGAAAGTAAATACCACTTATTATAATTTTTTTTATATTCTTTTTTTACATATTATTAGCTAATACCCGTAACTTCCACCACGTAAAAGTTAATTTATTAACGAATTTGATATTCTGTAAGTATTTTACAACTATTAGAACTTTTATTGACATTACGAAGAAATTTATGTTTGGAGATTCGGAAATTTCGCACACCGAAAATTCTCAGGAAGCGCAAACAACTTATGGTCTCACTTGTTTGGGCAGACATAGATTGCCTAGATAAACAGGTAGCTTGTCTTCCAGAACAGCATAGCTTTTCTTCCAGAACGGGGTGTTAAAACATAGTTTGATTACCCGAACAGGGTATTATAGCATAGCTTTATTATAGCATAGATTACCTACCCGAACGTGGTATTATAGCATGGCTAATTACTCGAACTTGCCTATCCGAACGGTATAAGCATAGGTTACCTACCCGAACGTGATGTTATAGCATAGTTTGCCCACCCAAACTGGATATTATAGCATAGCTTACCCACCCGCATTTGGTGTTATAGCATAGCTTGCCTATTCGAACGTGGTATTATGGCATAGCTTGCCTACAGGAACGGGGTGTTATAACTTTCCGACCCAAACGAAATGTTAAAGCATATATTTTCAACCCAAACGGGCTATTAGAGCATAGTTTGTCTTCTCGAATAGTGTGATATAGCATAGTTTACCTATCCAAATGAGGTATTATAGCATATATAGCCAACCAGAACGGGCTGGTAGACCATAGTTTGTCTTCTCGAACAGTATGATCTAGAATAGCTTGCCTATACAAATGAGGTATTAGAGCATAACTTGCCTACCCAAATTGGGTGTTATAACATAACTTGTCTACTCGAACGGGGTATTATAGCATAATTCCCCTATCCGAACGGGATGTTATGGCATAGCTTGCCTACCCGAACGGGATGCTATAGCATAGTTTGTCTGCTTGAATGGGGTATTAAATAATAGTAAACCTATCCGAACTGGGTATCATAGCATATCTTGTCTACTCGTAAAATTAAGCTTAAAAGTGATGTGTCATGACATTGAAAGTTGGAGAGGACATCACCACTCGTTATTTGTGGATGTCCTGTGTCTGAGGTATAATTTATTAAATATTCAACCAAATATAAATTCTTCCTAAAGAAGCAATATTCATATAATCGAGTACATTTTTATGACTATACTTCATACACTTTTTTGAAATTGTAAAATAGATTTCGCCTCAAAATTTGTAAAGTCGTCACACCGCCTAAATATACGAAGACGATATCATATGATCTGTGAACAGGGGTGCGAAATTATATCGGAAAATTGAAAAGACAACGGGTTGAGTTTTCCGAACCGACAGCACAAAAGATTAAATGGATAGTATTCGGGTGTTCACGTCGTTTCCGTGTGGGAACGAATGCCTTTAAATATAGCATTGGTGTCGAGTCTCACACCCTACTAAATTTAATATGATATTTCGTGGCTAATTCTATCTACTTCAGGCCGCTTGTTTCTAATAATATATTTTTGTATATTGTAATACAAAAAATGATAAATTTGAAAGAGAGAGTCCCAGCTTTTGTCTTGTTTCTCCCTGCACGTCTCCTGATCAATTTCAAGAAACTGAATTTATTTCGAATAAAACATTCTCCTATTAATTCAATATTCTGTAATCATCATGCTAACTTTAGTATCAAATCTATGCAAATATTATTAAAAACGATTTTTTCCTTTTAACTCTTAGTTTTCAAGGCAGAATGTTATAAAAAGCGCAATAGAGATAATGGGACTCCCGATATTCGAAATATAAATAAATTATTAAACATATAAACAACTTAGAAGAGAAAAAGACTTTTAAATGCAATTTTCTGTAAAAATATTTAAGAGTTTAAAAGAAAATTTCTAATAATTTAGCAGTTAACTTACAATGTCGAAGATACAGATTTTTTTTAGATATCATTAGAGAAGTTATCATTTTGTATGAACCATGCTATAACAACGTACAATATTACTCTTTCTTTTTTAACAAATATGTAATATAATCTATTCTCACCCGCCCGCTGTGAAACGGATCTACGAATGCGTTTAAAACAAAGAAAGTACTATTTACTTTCTTTTATTGAAAATTTATCTCCACCTGAAGGGTGTTCATCAAATTGAAGGAGTTGAAATACAATGAACGAATTAAAATAAGTGCGGATTAATGTCTTTGATTTCTGAAAGACTTTTGAGGGTTTTACTTTTCCTTTCGAAGATCACCAAAACGGTATACGGTTGACAGACCAAAGAAATGTTACAAAAGAGGACATAGCTTATTAACTGGTTGTATTGAGAAACTTTTTTCGGTTTTTAAGGTAACGTTTCAAACATAGTTATCATGACCCGAATGTTATTGGTGCACTCTGCCAAAAGACCAGTCAAGCGGTTTTCTTAAGTCCGATTTAATTATTATTACATCACCAATCTTTATGTCATTACTAGATTGGTGCCATTTCACTCTCTGTTGAAGAGTGTGCAAATAGTCATTTGTCCGTGCCTTCCAAAACGTTTGGGAATCACGCTGAATATATTGCCAACGATTCAATCTACTTAATTTTATGTCTTCGAGATTGTACTCTGGTAAGCTTAATAATGATTGACCGGTAAGGAAAAGCCCCGCAGTAAGTACTTCACATGCGTTGGGATTGTCAGAAATATGGCAAAGTGGTCGTGAATTTAGGATTGATTCTGTCTTACAAAATATGGTTGAAAGTTCCTCAAACATGAGTGACTTGTCGCTTACACTACGTTGTAAATGCTACTTGATTTGAGCCAGCTTCCCATAGGCCACCTATATGTGGTGCACTTGGAGGGTTAAATTTCCACTCAATGTTATGGCGAGTACAGTCTTTATCAATAGCGTCACTGGACGAACGCAAAAATTGTGAAACCTCATATAAGTGTATTGCGGCAGTTTGTGCCACAATCAGAATAAATGCAAGAGCACAATCCGCGACGCAACACAAATCTATCAAGTGCAACTAAAAAACTCGCTAGTTAAATTACTAATTATTTAGAGGTGAACTGCCTTAGTATAAAAACAAATAAATAAACATAAATACGCTTCATATATTTTAGCATTTTTACGCAAACATTCCTTTGTGTAAAACGGACATACACGGCTTTTCGAAACCGGTTTACATTTAAAACAAATTAGGTATTTAGATAATACGGACGTAATTACATTATGAGCTGACAAAATCCAATATGTTTTCATAAGGATGCTATGCAAAGTCTAGGGCCCAACGTGAAGATACTTCTTGTGATAATATTCAATTAATAAAATCGTTATTTGACAATTTTTAAGGAATAATAAAGGATGTTTACAGTTAAAAGTTAAATAAGATTGAGACAGCCTACCCCCCACCTTGAGGTACCCGTCAATAAACGGTGATAACTTTTTATATTGTAAATTACGATTATTTTTTATGTTAATTATTTCTGAGTGAAAATAAATATTTTGAACAGCTTTTATAATGGCATTAAATGAATATTTAATTCACTAGGAAATACATTTTTACTATAATTACGATTTAATTTTAATTTACAATTACTATAAAATCTAAAGCACCATGCTATTACGTTATTTAATTAGGGTGGGCGAAACGAAACCTAACACTATCCCACAACCCGTAAAGTTTTGTGGTACACTTTACGAAAAAAACTATCACACCTCTGGATTTGAAATTTAATATAATAATTTAAATTCACATCAAGATTTGTTATCCATCGCTATTTTTTAATTTAAATATTTTAAAAAATTATAAAAAAAGTACGAAACAACGATACATAATGCTAGCACGTGGTTACTAGCGCCATCTGTTAGAAAATTACGAATTAATAGAGCATAAATGCAGATGTGTTATATTTCTAAAATATTTAATAACAAAATCGACACGTGATGTGTGAATATTTCTACTAACTAGATTGTTACTAGCGGCATCTGTTAAAAAATTACAGAATTAATAGAGCATGCAGATGTGTAATATTTCTAGAAAGAATATTTACTAACAAAATCGAAACGTAATTCGTGGAAGTTTGTATATTGTGGAGGTTAAATAAACTATATAAATCGAATAAAATAAGATAAACAATCCATACAATTTGTATTGGCACTGATTTTTACCAACTGCTGTCCAGATTTTTTCATTCTATACAATAAAATGATCGTCACATGAAACTGAATCAATCTATATTTAAAAAAAATTAAAGTTAGTTTTTTAATTTTTTGGGATTATACAGTACAAATTATATGGATAAATTTAACCAACTTCCGCTGTTGGGATTTTTTTAATCGTCAAAAATGAAATTTTAACAATTTTACATTTTTTATTGTCACAGCGAAATGCCACGAAGACTTATTTTAAATAGTCGTAAAGAATACGACAGTAACCGTCCTTTGACGTCTGATGCAAGAGAACATCAGAAAAGAACTCGAGATGCTGAATTGTATTCTTGTCGAGAAAATGCTTTTTAACATACCGATAATTTTGAAGCTACCCAGAAAAAATGAAATTAACCTTTGAATTTAATGGAAAGGCAGTAAATAGTGTATTGAACATTCAGGAAGAAAATGATGGTTCTCGTGTTTTACTTTGACCTAGATTGGTACAAATTAATGAATGTACGATGTACGTGTGATGGATACATTTGTACGGCATTTCCTACTTTATTTCATACTGGTAAAAGTTCCCTTCGAAATACACGAATTTGCAAAATTTGTAAACAAAGTTCGTATCCTATTAAAATTCTTTCTTAAAAATTATTAAGTACTCTGAATTAAATATATTTTGCGTTAATTTTGTAGAAATTTATAATTCACAATTAAATGAAACTACGTGATGTAGTATTATTTCTACTTTATTTAAATTCTATACCACGGCCTAGGTTTCGTTGTATGACAACATTCCAGGTGGGCAATTAGCACAGATCTTTGCTAATTGCAAACCTGCAGATGTTACGAGATGTTTGCTAATTGCAACCCAGCAGATACAACGAAACCCATGTCGTGGTAAAGAATTCAAATAAAGTAGAAATACTACATCACTTAGCTTCACTTAGTTACCTCAAAATTATTATTAATATGAATATATTACCATATAATTAATAAATTATTTTATAATTATAACAAATTTATTTAATACTGCACGTCGGGAATAAATGAAGAAGACATATTAAGTTGCAATTGGCAATATTACGCTAATAGCGCGCTTATAATGTTATAATTAGAAATATATATCGTTTATTATATTTTTTACGTTAAATTTTTATACATGATAAGATTTTCTAATTACTTTCACATTAGACATAAAAGTTAAAATAAGGCTTAAAGCCATAAAACGAGAACAAGTAGAAATGAAGAAAAGGTTAAGTTGAGAATGTCAATTGATATTGTAATAATTAATATTTCAATAAGAAAAAAAGTCTCTTGTATATGATAACAAAATCTATAGCAGTGCATGATAATAATATTTATATATGTATGTTACTTTTATATATATATATATATATATATATATATATATATATATATATTATGGATATTTAATAAACTGATTATACGTACATGCATTTAAAGAAGTAATTGACCAGTGATCATGCTTTGGATGATGATGGAGCTGCAGAGTACTTTTGTATATAGAAGTGTGATATGGGCCACTTATTAACGTGATCAAGTGTCCAAGATGGGCCATGAAGCCACTCGCGATACCAGATACTAATTGTATTGGTCACGCCTCGCTCGAACACAAATCGGCCGCTTTGTTTTTATTGTTTACATGATACCAACATAAGGGGGGTACAATTTCGATAACCTTAGCTACTCGACTTGCTACGAAAGTTTTAAGTTTAAATGGTAGCGTTTGTACCCACGTAAGTACAACACTTGAATCAGTGAGTGCGAATTTATCATATTGGAAATCCGTACAATTGTTAGTAACAAAACAAAATAATTTAGAAAGCAGCACGACTGCCATCAATTCTAAGCGCGGAATTGACTGTGGCTTTAAGGGAGCCACTTTTGTTTTGCTGGCCAGTAACTGAACCTTGATCTCGCCAGTCTTGTTTACACTACGAGCACAAATACAAACACCGTAACTGCGTGACGACGCATCACAAAATCCAATAAATTATATGTAAATGCCGTTCGATTGTTAAGTTAGATAATTCCTTAAGTTCATTAATACATTTTAACCACTTGTTTTTATTTTCGATAGGTATCTGTTCATCCCATCCTATGCTAAGTTTCCAAAGATCTTGTAAAATACATTTTGCAATAAAAGTACAATGTGATATAAAACCAACTGGATCGAAAATACTAACGAGCTATTTTAAGATTGATCGTTTAGTATACATGGTATCACTAAATTAATATTTAAAACAAAAATAATTACCTGTCGGCGACCATTCTAAACCGAGAACCTTATGAGATAATTCGTCGTCAAAATTAATCTTTTTATTTTGATCAGGAAATAATTTATTTATGAAGTTAACATCGCTGCTAGCCTACTTATGTAAAACGAAGCCGCCCAGTTTTAATAATGAAGTTACCTCAGTTTGTAACTCTAATGCTTCCTCCTCACTATCAACAGACCAGAGTAGATCATCCACAAAGAAGTAGATCAGCCACGAAACAAGCGACTTGCAGCCGGGTATTGCTTCTCTTCATCTGAGGCTAATTGGCGCAGAGTACAGTTAGCAATAAAAGGTGCACTACGAAGTCCATAAGTATTTGTGTTTAAATCATAAGTTTTTATAGGCTCTGATCAGTGGCGAAGCGTGAGTGCCTTTCTTCTGGTCTTTCCGCCCCGGGCAGCCGGCCCGGGGCGGAAGACAATTTTGCCGCCCTCTTATTTAGGTATTTTAATTTAATGTATACTATACATTACTTACATTAATTATAGAGAACTTTTCGGCGAGAACAGTCATCATTATTTTGCATTATACAGGTTAGATTTAAAAACAAAAAGTTTATCTAATTTTACAATCGCGTTTATTAATACAAAAATTATTTTACTTTAACCACTTAGATACATTGATATAACTTAGGTACCTATCACTTAAGATTAGGTACACCTTGACGATCGACAAGATTAAATAAAATAAATTTTTAATTAGAACTAGAACGATACTATAATGTTATATTTTTTTTTTAATTGAAAATTAATATGAGTATTTGTTAGAATTAAAAACAAAACTTCCGTCTTCAATTAAAAATTTATACGTTTACTTTTTTTAAGAGTCTGTCTTTTATTGCACCGTCAATGTCTGCCGCATCACACACCTCTTGCTTAATAGACAAAATAGCCAAATTAGTTAGTCTTAGAGTACTCATTGTCGATCTGAAATAATTTTTAATCAATTTCAATTTTAAAAAACTTCTCTCACAGCTGGCATTGCTTATGGCAACTGTGAAAAATATTCGGAACATTATTAAAATATTGGGCAGAGTATCTTCCAGCTTGGATTTAACAATAAATTTAAATAATTCAAGTGAGTCTGCATAAATCAATTTATTTTCGTTGCCTGTAGCAGCAACGAAAGTCCGCAGTCGAAGTCTTTCCAGCTTGAAATCCTGCTCGTCAATTTCGTCAGATGCGTAGTCTAGATTACATTCAGTGTTGTCTGGATCTAATAATATAGCCGGCGTTAGATAAGCAAACTTATCGTTAAATTCTGTAGCTGTTGAAAACGCTCACGAATTTCTACAATAACTCTATCTAACGAAGAAAACAGCTTTCGTCTCAATTCATTTTCACAAGACAAGTTAGCATCTCTAGTTCCGTCATCAAAAATATGCTTTCTTGTTATGAGCCTGCCGCCTCCAAGGTTTGATGGAAATTCCAAGTTCTTCACACATATTTTTTGCATAACCTACAGCGCCATTTGCCCATTCCTCCCTTTTCTTTGTCAATATCATATGCAAAGCATTTACTTTCTGAGCACACAATCTTATGTCAAGTCCCCTTGTTTGTAAATATTTTTGTGTATTATTCACTTCATGTAGCATCGATTGCCACAGGCCCAAAACACAAAGAAAGGAAAATGACTCCTCAAAACTAGTAAAGCACCTGCATCTGTCCTAGTGTTTAAGCTTTCACCTGCCTCTGTTAGTTTTTCCAAAGTGACGAGAATGTCTTTGTAATGATGCCATGTCATATTTACGGCATCGCCTCTTGCACTCCACCGCGTGTCTTGAACCATTTTTAAGCTTTTGCCTGTAGTTGCTATCGGAACTTCCCAACGATGTGTCGATGAGGAAAAAAAAGAATAGCAACGTTCTAAAGTGCCGAAAAAAGTTACACCTCAACTGAGGCAGCGTGTAAACAAACTAGGTTTAACGAATTATTTGAGCAAGGTACGAATTCAGCTTTAGGGTTTATTTCTTGAATTCTTTGCTGAACTCCTGAATACTTTCCAGCCATAACAGCAGTATTATCATATGCTTGGCCTCTACAGTTGCTTATATCTAGGCCATCAGCTTGAATCTTGTCCAAAATCATCTTTAAAATTCCTTCAGCAGTTTTGTCTTTAGTTTCAATGAAATCTATAAAAGATTCCATTACTTTTACTTCCTGATTTTCAATTACTACGTATTTTAATACCTGACTTGTTTGATCTTTATGAGAAAGATCTGGAGTGCTGTCGAATATAATTGAATAATACTTAGCCTTTTTTATTTGTCCGATTATATGTTGGCGAACATTATTTCTCAAAATGGCAATAAATTCGTTTTGTATTTGTGGTGACATGTAAGTGATTGAAATTTTGCCACACATTTTAGACCTTACAAGATGTTCACGAAGTACAGGATCGTATTTTGTAATTAAATTAACCAATTCTAAAAAGTTTCCTCTATTGGTACTGGTGTCGTTTTCTATATGTCCACGTAAAGACAAATTTTGTTTAGCAAGGATTCTTATAATATCAAACATTCTGATAAGAATTTCCTGCCATTTCTTTATTTCTTTTACCACTATGTCTTGCTATTTTTTGTCAATAGTCTGTCCTTTTTGAAGTCTGCTCTCCAACTCCTTCCATTTGCAATAATTTTGGATGTGTAGTGTACTTGATTCGTGACTTGAAGCATTAGGATTTAATTTCCACCAAGTATTAAATCCCTCAGATGAGCAAAATTTAGATCGATTCGGTTTACGTTCTCAAATAAACGACAAAAAAAGCAAAATAATGATGCTTTAGATGGAGAATAAGCCATCCAAGTACGTAAAACTTTTTCGCCGTTAGTCAATGTACGGTAAAACCATTCCTTAGTAAGCCGTCTTGTCTCTCCTTTTGATTTTAAAGAGCACGAATCTGAGTGTGTTTCTATTGACATTTCAGCGAAATTAGTATCAATATACTGAATAATTTCCTGTCCTTGCTGAATGAGATGCAATCGGATATTGTCGTCTATGTGTTCAGGCCATTTTCCAATATCGTCGAAATTTTTGAATTGAATAGCAGACAATGCTGATGTTGTATCAATCTCTGTTTCGGAACTATGCATGTCCATGTCTGGACATACAGATGGAGACACTAATGCAGTAGATGTTGTTGGAATTTGATTTTTAGGAACAGTGTCAAATTCTTGTATTTTTTCAGCTTGTTCTGGGTTTGAAGGCCCAGTTGTCTGTGATGAATTTAAGCCTAACGAGGAATATAACGTCTCAGGAACAACACTTTTCACATATTTAAGTAAAGCTCCTTCATTTGCTCTAATATTTTCCAACTTAGCTCTTCTCTTATTACGGTAAGATGCCCCACTTTCTTTTACTCTTTTCATTTTTGATGCTAAAATCAAAAAATAATAAATGATAAAAGTACAAGTTAGAGTTGTAAACAAAACTATCGAACATTCCAAAAGAAGTATCTAGCAGATTTAAAAAAAACCTTGCTTTACTGAAATTTTCCGTTTTTAGGGTTTTGTACCTCAAAAGGAAAAAATTGAACCTTTATCTATCTTTACTTGTATTAAATCATTTCATTGAGCGTCTGTCTGTCTGTCAAGAACTTTTTTCATAGGAACGAGTACTTACTTACACATATTAAATTGAAATTTATATCAGAGTTTCCGGTCTAGATTCCTTTAAAATGTGAAAACACTTTATGCACTTGGGCGGTTTTTTTATTTTAATAAATTAAAGTTTGAACAACATATCAGATAGTCCAACATACAATTAGATAAATATAATATTTAATACTCACACAGTTGAGTTGTTCAATAATTTCACAACCACTATACGTATTTTTTGCACAAAAATCACAATTTGGAAAGCGTAACATTATTAAAATACGAGACAATGTTAATTGGACAACTGACGATCCATCAATAAAACTTTCTTTAAATTGTCAAACTTTGTCAAAGCACGTAATTCCCCGTACTTTAAAGGGGCTTCCCCGTACGTGTAATAAACTATATTGAACTTAATATATATGTAATTGAAGTCATTCTCGCTGATTGTTAGTTATAAGTGAGGAATTCCCACAAGTCAGTATAGACGTTATTGCCAGTCGCTACAAAATATCATTCAAAGAAAAGGAATCCCCCAAATTCGTCACAAAATAAGTAATGAAAAATTCCGTGCTCCTTTCAATTGGTCCGAATTTGTAGTTGCGATAAAAATATAAAATGGTTCAAATATTTACAAAATATTTTTATTATTTATTGTTAAATTTTGCCGCCCCCAAGTAAGTGCCGCCCGGGGCGGGCCGCCCCTGCCGCCCCCACTACGCTACACCACTGGCTATGATGGATTCTCACGCCATAAGATGTGTTGATACTTACACTGAGAGGGATCAATTAATACTTGTCGATACATTTTTGATATATCAGCTAAAAACATATTTCATAAAATCTAAATTGCAATATTATTTTTAAGATATCATGGTGTAATTTTTTACCAGTTAAAAGTAGGTCATTTAATAATTTTCCATTAGTTGATTTTGCTGAACCGTCAAAGACCCCGCATACAGGTGTGGAACTACTACAGGTCCACACTATACAGTGGTGAGGAATGTAATATTTAGTGTCACTTCCGGTGTACATTTGCATGTGTCCGAGACGCTCGTACTCATGCATAAACTCAATGTAAGAATTATACTCGGGGACTCGGGGGCGCGCCACTAGTCTACGTTCCAGTTGCAAAAACGTTTAAGCCAGCTGTTGTATGTGTCATCCAGTTGTGGCAGTACAGGGTTGAGCAATAACGGTGAAGGATACCGACAGCTTTCATCGCGATAATGCTTCGACACGTATATGTTTTCGGCAGTGGCATCTTGAGGGTCAGAAGAAATGTCACACGGTGAACTCTCAACCTCCCAAAATTTACACAAATAATTGTTGATGCAGTCATTATCAATTGTGTACGACACATAGCTTGATGTTGACGTATGCATTACGTTTTTTTATTATCAGTTGTGCCTTCTAATTTACCAGTCATTACGTAACCAAAAACACTATTTAAAGTAATAGGCAGATTATCATTCATAATTAATTTTTAATCACCATATATGTTTTACCACCATATATTTTTAACCACCATACCACCTGCTAAGATTATGTCGATAGGGGCCCGTCTATGAAAATCGGGGTCAGCTAAAACTAAGTTTTTAACTTTTACAATCACGGATTGTAGAATATTCATATTCGGTAAATCCTAAGTTAATTTATTTAAGACGACGGCATATATATTAAATGTACAGTATTGATCTAATCATGAATTTAGTGTACAAGAAGCCATGCCATAATTTCTAACTTGTTCACCAGCTAAACCACAAATATTAAATGAAAATTTGCGGGTTGACAATCCTAGGCAATGTAAACAACTAAGTGAAATAAAATTCGATTGAGCGCCGGAATCGATCAGCACACGGCAAAGTTGATTCATCCCGGATGCATCTAAGATGTAAACAACTGCAGTCCTTAAAATTACGTTATAATCGCATGTGTTGAAAAGAGAGTTAAGACAAGCTAACTTACCATTTTTATTATTGTTAAAAGAAGTATTTTCATAAAGTTCAACACGTTTATTATGAAAAAGTGCATGATGGGTTTCAGTACAAATTAAAAATTTAAAATTACTTTTACAATCTGACGAAATATGATTCGTTTTTAAACTATTATGTATATACTATTATTTACTAGCACGGCTCATCCTTTGAGATGGAGTTAATTTACGAAATGACTCGCATCTTTAAATCATATGATTTTTATCACAATGTGAACATTAAATTATCTTATTTTCAGCGGTTTGAGAATACGATTTACTACTGAACCTTTTGTTTGAATATTTATTATTTATGCTTTTATTCTTATTAAGTTGTTGTTTAGGTATAAAACATGAAGTATTGTTTTTTGATCAATTCCTTGTTCAAATAATTTTATCGGTTTTAGGATCTAGGGCTTTTAGACCGATATGACATAGAATGTAACTAGATTAATTTTCGATTTTTAATGCTTCCAATGCCTTCGCGAAATTATCTAAAACATTCAAAAAATTAGAAAGGTTATGAGGCGACTCTTTAGTGAGCCGTACGAAGTTCAACATTTATCCAAATACCTACCGGCTAGAATTCTCTTATCTTTATATTTTTCTAACACGGCATTCCACACGATTTCATAATTAGGTGATCGGTACCCTTTGTACCATATTTAAAGGTGCACCCACAGTGCAGGATATTTAATAATGAAATTTATCTATGTTTGTTATATTAGGTTAATTATATACTAATGAGCTAAAAGTTTAAAAAAATGTGGGAACGTTTTCAATATTATCGTGAACTGAATATAATTGAATTTTCGCTAATCTCGGTCTCGATTTCGAAATATTTGACGAACCGTTTTCTACCGACAATTTTAAAACGCACTATTTTACGTGATAATATAATTCGTCAAAACGTTCGAGTTTATTAAAATTCATCATGATCACGGGGTTAACGGAACTTTGTTGTCACGGACGAATGTAGAAAGTTTCAAATCCGGTTCGAAAGGACCAAATGTGGAGGCGCTAAATAGTCTCAATATTTATTCGACTATATTTACCTATTCCTAATAAGATTTCGATAGCTCAAATATGCACAATAAGCGATCTGCTATACCTAACCAAAGGCAAATACAATCCACTGAGTTTTCGTCTGCTGGACGGCTCCTCTAGTTTAGGATTCGGCTGGTAGATGCACTGGCACAATGATGAACTCTTTAAATTTTACTAGGTTGTCACGAACAATTGATTATACATTAGTATTTTGCGAACGTTGCTGTGTTTGTTACAAGTGCGACTCGAATCTTCAGAGGTTGACGACCGACTAGCTCGCCGCTCGCAAGCGACAAGCCAAAAATGAACTGCATCTACCCTCAACACACAAGATTAATTCTTGTTTTGCACAGTCACATTAACAATAATTGTAGTCACTTTAACGTAATTAAATAATAATTCATCGGAAACTAAATGAGCCTAAATTAAACATTTAATCTGTTATAACAATGCAATGTGACTTACATTTACAAATTCAAGGCGTCAATAATAGGTTCTATGCTATAAAAAAGCTAAATGGCAATAGGAATGCTATTTCATAAATGATGCACTAATCCACTTAAGAGCGAACCCGATATCATTTATCAACATATAAATATTTTAGCTGCGTAGATTATATATGCAGTTCAATTGACGAGCTGAAGATACCGCTATAAAAAATGTCAATGACTGCAAGATTACATGCACACTGCTATCTCCACGTTTATAAAATGCAACGTCTACTAGCCTGTCTTTTTGTCTATTACTTCCACTGAGTTTGAATTCCACTGAATGAATTACGATGTGGTTTTTACCAACGTATAGGCGTGTATTTGTTGCAAAAAATTAAAACATTAGTATAAGCGTTCAGGTCACTACGCTATTTTATGACACTGATTATATACACAAACACACACACACACACACACACATATATATATATATATATATATATATATATACACACATATATAAGAAAATAGTGATCGAAACCGCGATTGTTACGCAGAATCTAAGTGGAAAGTAGTGCTAAATTTTATATCTCATTATCTCATTGACAGACCATCAAAACAACCTTGGCGGGTTTAATACATACATACAAGGTTTTCACGGCTGTATTGCAATAACAGTGGTTTAAAAAAAGAAATAAACTATATATAGGGGTATTCCGGATTATAGATTAGATTATTTCTCCGTTGATTACATAGTTTTCACTCGATAAGGTTTTGTTTCTTATTACTTTTCTTTATGGACATCATTCTTCTTGTTACTTACGACCTTTCATAATTGCGATAGTAATTTAATTTTAAAATAAAGCAGATTCTGTTTTACATATTACTGGAAAACTGGTGTCATACGGTTAGTTTGAAACACACACGCATAAAACTTTAGTTTCAAAGCAGTGTTAAATTCTTATCACACTGCAAGTGATAGAAAGATGAGAATTCATCACGGCCAAGTTCAATGTGATAGATATGGCATTCAATAAATCTAGACACACGGTTGTAACTCACTGATTTACAATCTCCCAGCAAAACTCTGAACGAGCTCGGCTGCTTTTATCCCACTACTTTTGACGTCTAACTTTTCGAAGAGAATCTAGACCCTTTTCACAGGGAATTATTTTATGTGTATATATTTCTTAATACACTGACCAATAATGTCTATAGTATTGGCAGTTTAGATACTTTATACATTATAATTGTGCATTACATTAAAACTTGATATCGGTATTAGATTTATAGATAATGTTAGACATTTTACAAATTATCATTTATATAATAAAAAAAGTTATTTATAATGGACAATTTTTGGACTTCTTTCTTTCAAACCTTTAAATGAAAATATAATTTCTTCCTACCTAGTTATTATTTCAATATTAATTGTCAAACTCACTAAGCACATTTTCAATCGAATGCGACTCTTGTCTTTTATCTAATGTATTCACTGATATTTGAGTAGAAGTCGCTAGAAGCGAAGTTAAGATCTAGGAAAAGCCACGCGTTTAATATCGCAATATAATATGTTGATAAGGATAGTATAGGTATTCCTGAAAACATAATAGTGACACGCTCGTACAATATAACACACTCCGTCTGTCGTTGCTAATCCAGACGGATGACCACAGCTTCCACAATCGGCGTCCCTCGCACGAGCTGTGCTGTTTAATATTTCACACGCGATGAGATAAATCGCTTACATAGACTTCAATGGACCTAGAAAATAGTTTTATTTTTCCTTAATCATCCTAAATAGTAGATGTGAATACTTATCGAGAAATTACAATAGTCAAAGAACAATCATCAGTCATTTTTGTTATTTTCATGTTAAAAATATTTGAAAGTATTCACAATATGCATTATACACAATTACATTATAATTTAGCGTAGAGGATAATGTATTTTCATGGTATTTTTCAACATCTTATTTATTGTCATCGAAAGTTATTTAAATTTATTTGAATTTCGTGGCATCGCTTACCACCATCTATGTAAATTGAATATTGTAACTGAAGTCCACTTTGTTAGCATTTAACTTTATATATATATATATATATATATATATATATATATATATATATATATATATATATAATATATATATATATATATATATATATATATATATATATATATATTTATATAATATAAATATATAATTCTCATAAATATTTTCAGCAATTGTTTTTATATTTATTACAATATTAGAATTATCATAAACAATCATTTTAATTACCTATTTTCACAACTTTTACACAACAAATTTTAGTATGAACTAAAAGTTCATAATAAAATTTTCAACAAAAATATTATTTCCAAACTTATATTAATTATTATTCTATTTTTACATCAGTTCCAATTTTGGTTTTCTAAAGAATAAACTACATATTTTAACGTGATTTCTTGAAAATATCGACAAGTAAAATTGCTTTGAATAAAACGGGAAAAAAAATTACCAGCATTTTTGGTTTTATTAAAGACCCGTTTACTTCCAACTTCATTAGCATGGAACTCGACAGCTTTTTACAGAAAATAACTAGCGTCTAAAACTTAAAATATTTCTTTAATATGACCTACGTATGAGGCTATTTTTTATTCCGATACTAAGATCACCTGATTGCTGGATGTATCGCCATCGGCAAATTTGGCGTGAAGTAAAATATAAAAAAGGCGACATAGCTGATAAAAAATACAATAAAATTATGCTAATTAAACTTCAATTGGTTCGACCAAGAAAATATAGGTCTTCCTGACAGATCTGTATAAAATAATAATTATTAAAAACTTCTTCCATTATATACGTATTATAGGTAAAATACAATAAAAAAGAGAAGTCTCAGATTATACAAAGACAGGTATTTACACGGTTACATATTACTGGTAACTATTTGTATGTTATTTAGCAATTACTACACAAAGGTGAACAATTCACAAGCAGCTGAGTCATGAACAATGTTGGCCGGACATATTATTTGTCCGTTTCTAATTAATATTACGTTATCATAAAACAAAATTCGGTTATAACTCAGAGTTTAGATGATTTTATCATCGATGTCTTTTTTAATCAAAATTAATGTAACACATTTAAACCGTAATTATGATACCTTGCTAATATTGCGTAGATGTGCAGAGAGCGAGATTAATTCGAAAACACAGGGAATAAAAAAGGAATTCCGACAATTTTTGACAATGCATTTATTCTTTCAAAATCACTGCGTGTATATAAATTCAAAATCCATTAAAAATCACTGCGTTCATAGTTTTCTTAAGAAAACTCAATTTTAAAATTTTTAATGTTTTAAAAGTTTTCAATTTTATTATAATTGATCGATTTTACTAAATACATTTCAACAAAGCCATCAGTTGCAAACTTCAAAGCAGGAATATAACAACTAAATGGGAACACTTCACAACTACGCAGCCAATAACCCTGCGGAATTGTCCACTTTGAGGGCTTTGTTATTTGTATTCTATAAATATCAAACGCTTTCAAACTTCTCTTTTCGCATAACGGAGCGAACGCGCTAAAAGGGAAGATGAAAAAAGATGAATGCGTAGGCTAAAATGAATTTTTTATGGCGATAAAATCTCAGCTCCCGTAAAGTCAAGTGTTAGTTCGAGATATTTCTTTGTTTAAACTGATTGCGTAATATTATTATGTATACTTTAGACTATCGCTACTTTTTATATGTGATATAGGTGAAACGAATATGTAAAATGTTACGATACGACAGATTGTTACGGCCTTGAAATCAAACCACTCGAAATAAGAATTCAAACCAGTCGAATCCTCACTATATGAATCCGTTATCCGCTCACTATATGAATGTTAAAACAACAAAAATTAATTTATTAAATTTATTAAATATAAAAATTAATTTTAAAGGTATTATAGTATTATTATAAAACTATTAGAAATATTAAAGGTAAATATATTTCACAATGCAACATATTGCCTAGCGCAACTTTCAAATTCATAAAAAATTACCTGGATGGCTTTAATTTATTAATGCAAGTTGACTGAAATATTTTTGCATTACAATATTTAATAAAATATTTTTTTTTTTAATTTTTGACCCAAGTAGTTACGTTAGGGAGGGAAACATTTTGAATTTTAAAAGTCCTCTTCATTAATATGCCACTCGGTGCTGTCTGTGACAAAAAAACTCCATCCTCAAATTCAATATTATGAAATATAGTTAAAAAAAATTAAAAATGTTATTTCTCTATATTTGCGTAATCCAATTACGTTTTGCTGTAAAACTTCATAATAATAAGTTTAGAAATGCAAGAGTTATATTGTTCTGAAATATGGACGAACGAAAGAATATATTAAAATTATGAGGGCTCCATTTTTGTCATTTGGTTCTGGAACCGTAAAAAAGATGCGAAAATATTACAAAACCTTGAATATGAGCGATCATGAAATGCTGTATGATTTTAACGCACGTCGGGAATAAATGAAGAAGATATATTAAGTTGCAATTAGCAATATTACGCTAATTGCGCGCTTATAACGTTATAATTAGAAATATATATCGTTTATTATACTGATGTATAATTTGATTAATTATTGGGATGAAGACGTACCGTTAAATTTTTACATATGATAAGATTTTCTAATTACTTTCACGTTAGACACATTAAAATAAGACATAAAGCCATAAAAGAAGAACAAGTAGAAATGAAGAAAAGGTTAAGTTGATTGATATTGTAATAATTAATATTTAAATAAGGAAAAAAGTCTCTTGTATATGATAACAAAATCTATATCAGTGCATGATAATAATATTTATATATGTATGTTACTTTTATTTATATATATATACATATATATATATATATATATATATATATATATATATATATATATTTATATATATGTTATATTAGGATAAAATATGTAATTTATCATGTTTTTTTATAACGATAGAAAGTAGTTTTCATAATAATGTTTCAAAAATCATTGACATTTTCCCTTTCTAACTCAAATGGAAAAAAGTAATGAAAAATGAAGAAAAGCACTCTGAAAACTGGTACTACCAATTTATTCAGCATCATTGTTTACACTCTTGTTAGCCCAGTTTTCAACAATTTTAACAAAAAAAACTCCCTGTGTGCCTCAGATCTTCAATCTTTTTGATGTTGATGGGTACTGGACCATTGTATGCCTTTTCTTCTGGTAATGTTGGAATAGCTGATCGATTCTCTCCCAAATCAAATATAGTAACTAGCCCAGAATTTTGAACGAACGAGTGACATAGGTACTACACACTCTTTTTGATTAGATCTATACTCAAACTCCATAAAATGGGACACCAAAAATGCTGCTTTTACGTTCTTGGCTTCGAGATTGTGTTTCTGCAGATATGGCATCTGTCTTATAGAATTTCTACCATGAACATTTGAAGTCCAATAAGTCTTGTAATCATGGAAATAATAAACTTTCGATGTGCGCTACAAATAAGTTGGCAAATTTCCATTAGTTGATAGTATTTTTTCAGTACTTTCTTTACTGCTTTAAAAGATCGGTCATTAGGCAAAAAAGAGTAGCCACAAAGAGGCAATCGATGGTAAATCTTAATAAATCGCCCTTTCTAAGCGATAGCTTGGCATAAGCTTATTATTACATGATTCCTGTTCTGGCTACTGCAAGCATCCCTAAAAATGTAAAGTTCTCTTATTGTTAGAGGAACCTGTTCCCGAATATATGGCCATGAGCATGATAATTAACCGATTTAATTGTAAATAATTTGGGTTCAATTATCACAATAATTGTTTACAATTAATTCTAATTAAAAGATTTCTATTAAATAACAATTTCGGACGAAATTGTTATGGAAAAATATTAATTTATTAAAAAGATGGCACTGTAATGAATTTTAATTGTTTTATTTTGAAATTATAATGTACACTTTTTCGGATTTGCATCTTTTGGTGCTTTGATTAATTCTTTCATTCGTATTATATAAAAATGCACAGCATTTTAACCGGCGATTTCATAGGCGTAGAATTACTTTAATTATAATATAATTAACTTGAATAAAACTAACCTGTGGAACATATAATAAAAATATTGAGCTATAATCTTCCTCAATGTATGGACTTCCTAACAAAAAATATGTTGAGACATGACACTCTAGTACCAAAGAATAGCCAGTTAAGAATCAAAATTTTCCATCGATATATGGCTATAAATTATTTTCAGTATAATGTTTCTCTATTGAATTCACGTAAGTAATATTGCTAAATATCTCATTTTGGGACCACTTTACTAAAAATAGGTCGAAAGCCATTTCCACATTTTACAATAAAGATTTATCTCTTTGAGCTTCAAAAATTAATCTAGGATAAATTCGTAATAATGAATGAAAAATTTAATATTCGCTGAAAATTTCGCTGTTTGAGTTAAGTGAAAAATGGGGATATGAATATACCTCATAATATTAAAATGAAATTAAAGAATTAACTTTGCCATATACGTTTGAAGAAATTGCACCAGAAGGGCTCAATAATTACCCCATGTCCTTGCAAATCGATAAATGCGTTAGAACCTTATCATTGTTGACATACTTCCGTTTTATAACATTGAACGTGAATCTTTTCTTACCAATTCTAATAGTCCATCAAAGTAAATAATTCATCAAAAAAATATATCCGAACAACTTTAAGGCCAACTACATATTTAAAAATTAAATAAAAAAGTGGTACTACTTATTAGAAGACTGAACAGGTCAGTATTATAAATGTTCTTTGGAGTTAATTAATAAAAACATATTCTAAATAGAGTTTTATAGCACATTGAAAGTTTAAAAAGTTAAAAATTGTATTAGTGGCAAGTGTCATGGAAGAAGTTCACACAGAAAAATATATTGCAGCAAAAATCAATCAAACTAGTAACGAATACAAAATAAATTAAAAGTTCTATACGGCTATTCACGGCAATGCTGTCAACATGAACGCAGCTATTGAGTAAACTTCCTTTCTATTGGATGCGTGGCTCAAACTTTTACAACTCGCGCATGATATATATGCAATCATCAAGAACAATATAACGAAGTAAATTTTAAAACAATGTCATAAAATTTTAGGATCCTACAAAAATAGTAAACAAGCCACAAGTTAATTACGTCTTAATCATCTTAATGAATTTCAAAAGTTATTTACCGCAGAATAATTTGGTAACTAAACTAAAGTGTTTTATCAAGCAAAAATTGGTGTTTCTTCAAATTCTTCTTCTATTGATAAATTTGATTGACATGTTTAATACAAAACTCGACCTAAAATATTAGTCAGTTAAAAAACAGCTTATGTGAAATAGTCAATACAAGAGATGCCCATACCAGAAATATTTTGTACTTATTGATTGCAACTTTGATCCTCGATTCAAAATCTAATAACAGTTTGACTGATTATGACATTACGGATACAAACACTGAAATTTTGGCATTTTTACCTCAAACTTTTTTAAAAATATTTATTCAGAATATTAGAGAACATATGTCGTCTAGTTTAACGTCAGATTCACGTCTCAAAAGCAAATATTTAAAATTATTCACAATTAAATGAAACTACGTGATGTAGTATTATTTCTACATTCTTTAATTTCTTTACCACGACCTAGGTTTCGTTGTATTACAACATCTTCAGGTGGGATATTAGTAAAGATCTTCTAGAATCTTTGCTAATAGCCCACCTGAAGATGTTGTAATACAACGAAACCTAGGTCTTGGTAAACAACTTAAAGAAAGTAGAAATAATACTACATCACGTAGTTTAATTTAATTGTGGGCAAACATTATTGTTTCAAATTTATTGTTTATGTTATCTCTTATTCGTTACAAATATAAAAATAAAGAAATGAATAATGTAAGTCTAAGGCTAAGCTAATCCATTTTTTCCCATCTGTATAACAATTATTGTCAATTGTGAAATTCATCATTGATAATTAAATGAAACTACGTGATTAGTATTATTTCTACTTTCTTTAAGTCCTCCAAAGAGTTTTGCCAATAGCCCACCTGAAGATGTTGTAATACAACGAAACCTAGGTCGTGGTAAAGAACTTAAAGAAAGTAGAAATAATACTACATCACGTAGTTTAATTTAATTGTGAATAATGAATTTTTACAAAATTAACGCCAAATATAATCAATATTTAAAATTATTATAATATTTCTATTGAAATTGACAACAATATAACTTTTTGGTATGTTATATTTTAAATTTTTGCTTTTCTCCTATCATTTTTGATATCCATTCATAATTCAAGTCCATACATAATCCATTCAATATCGATACATAATTATAAACAAAAAAATGAAATAATGTTCACTGATAAAATAGCAATTTATCGAAGTTTTCATCAGTGAGTATTACAAGTTTTTTAGCACCTTCAGCTTCAGTTTCCACTTAAAAAATGACCTTTGGTCAAAGAAAACTGTAAAATATATTTATGAACTTACTCTATAACAAAATTGATAACTAAAAATGTACACTATATCAAAGGAAAAGTCTATACAAGAAAACTGTTATTACATAAGACAAATACTTAAAAAATACAAATATTATCATAGCATGGTTGGAGACAGGAGAACAAATAAAGAAAGTTCCTCGCCAATAGGATTTAAATTTGTTAAAATTTATAAAATGTCGCGTATGGGCAAACGGTAAGTTACTTTATAAAA
This sequence comes from Druceiella hillmani, assembly GCA_039881145.1. NCBI lineage: Eukaryota > Metazoa > Arthropoda > Insecta > Lepidoptera > Hepialidae > Druceiella > Druceiella hillmani. The sequence continues at coordinate 23,921,615 of JAYKKI010000021.1, read as the reverse complement.
TAAGATTTAAGTGTTGTAAACTTTTTTGGAATAATAGAAAAATACTATTTCTACAATTTTATGTGAACTTCTGTGTTTTTTTTCCGGGAAATACAGTATAAGATACCTAGAGTTTGATGTAGTTGCAATTTTAAATTATGAGATATTTAATATTAACCGAGAAGAAAATCCTTATCAGTTAAATTGTTTTGCCGTGATGTTTCGTAAAGATACTAACCGAATTTTGTTAAGAAAGAAGACACCCCAAAATAATTTTTTCACCGTCAACGAAAATTGTCATCCCCAATATAATTTTTTTCTTCTGGAATTTTTTGGACGTAAAGATTAAATCACGGTTTAAAAGTGGTTTACCGTCGTTTTTTGCTTGTGAATTAAAAAAAAAATTCAATAATTACACGGGGAATAAAAATTACAAAGTCAACTACTAAAAATTATGTTAAAGAAAGGATACATCGTCAACACCACTCCTTTTTCAATAAGTAGTAATAGTGAAGTGGACTAAAAGTTGATACCGTGATTTACCGTGTTGCATGTTAATAGCGTTAGTAATATATATATATATATATATATATATTTATATATACGTATGAATTTACACATTCACGCTGGCATCCGTATTAATGTAAATTTAATAGAAATTACATCACCTGAAAGACCAGCTATTTGTTAAATATTTGAAAAATCTTTGAATGGTTTGTTCTCTTTGTCTATTGAGAAAAAAAATTATGTAAGTATCATTGCAAGTGAATTTGAGGACCTGAGGAAAAAATAGAAATATGGTATTAATAATATTCAGTTGAGAAAGTATGGATGTAGGTTATGAATTGTCTTAATGGCAGAGATCTATACTTAATAAAATTATTTATGCAAAGCACATTCGATTGGTTCTATTTTCATACACTTTACAAAGTTTCAAACACTGTATGATTTAGTAAAGCGATATATCAGAAATTTACCATTGTAATCAATAATATATTTACCAAACGGTAATTTATAACCTTTTTAGGATCCCGTACCTTAAAAGGAAAACGGAATCCTCATAAAATCACTTACATGTCTGTTTTATGTGTACCACAGTCGTTTTTCTCAAAAACTGCTTGACGTAGAAATTTGAAATAGTAATATAAAGATATTAATCCGCCATATCTAAAACTAAAAAATATTCATTAACAAATTAGAGAGGGCAAAGTACACGAATTTTAATTTAAGTACTCTAATTTTGAAGGGCTAGTTACATGGGTTTCAAGAAATTTTTTTTTTAAATTGTGGATATTATATATAGACAGGTACATTAAAAGTGCAACAAAATTATTATCCTTCCCCATTATTTTCGAAACTATTCAACCTAAAATAATAAAAAAAATCTAAGTTTTAAAAGCCTTCACAAAGGTAATGGGAAAACGTCACGATGATTCTAGATGCCATAATTTTATAAATAATCCTCATTCAGTGGGCTATACATTTACATTTTTATATTTTCAAAGCTTTAATTTTTTATATTAACAAAATCGACGTAGAAACTTGAAAGTTGGCACAGTAATACATCTTATTACCCCGCATATTTTACATCATCAATTTATTTGAAAAATGCATAAATTAATTAAAGAACATTTTTTTCTAATTTTGTATACCATGTGGTGGATTATCAAACGATATACCACAAGATATACAAAGTCTTCTTATGAAGAAAGGAAAAATATTTTTTCATAATTTTAAGTTCCAGATGAAATTCTAAAAAATATGCAAAAACTTAGCCTTGTTTCTGAACCTATTTAGCCAAAATCAAGAAACAAAAATAGGATCAGTAAAATTTATGAAGAAGATTACAAGAAAACTATACAATTATATAATATAGCAATTATTCTAGATCTTTTAATTTTTACAATGTTTTAACCTGTTTTTAAACTTAGGAAAAATATAGTACATAATAAGTTGCAATATGTTTACCTTGTGAAAAATTAATATTTGTAAATAGTTTAATAGAAATACTATGTACGCTTAAATTTTCTTAAATTTCAACTCCCTTAAAATTTCACTCTTTTTTAAATTTAATGACAATGCAAATCCTCTTTTTGTTTTCGCTAGCTATAAAGTCCATTTAACTCAACAACGATAAAACTTGAATGCATTATTTATCTGGAGTCGCGCGTCAAAGATTTTCCCTGTGTAAATTTAAATACTTGACAGGATAACAACCGTGTAATCATCAACAGTCAAAACTAATCTGCTTTTTCCTATTTAAAAAAAAATGTCAGGCGTTATTTATGTAGACTTTTGTAGTCATATTAGCGACAATGTTAGCCAGAAGAAACACGGCTACATAAAAATATGAAATTATGGTTATGGACATCGAAACCTATGAGTAACAATGTTTGTGATTCTGAATTTGATCTTTAACTTTAGTAATTTTTGCCTATGACTGGCAGATAAAAAATAGTGATATAGTTCCGGTCCAGCGTAGGAAACCACAAAATAATAGTTTTTAAAACGTATTGCATTAAAACAAGTTATCTTTCCAATTTCATATTTCGGTCATAGCCCCACAATTTCTATAGCTTTACAGTTACTTACGGGAATGATATTTGCAATTATATATTTTACATAGAAAATTCAATTGATTTATGGTAAAATATTTAAAGACAATATAACGTACCTTCGTTTAATGTAAACATATAAATTGCAGGCGTCACTTCAAGTAGTACGTAATTTGAAAAACTTTTAAAATAAAATTAAATTTTGATTTGTTCCTTTTAATTTTTGTGCACCATTTACGAAATATATAAAAAACAGGTATTTAATTAGAACTTGAAATAAAACTTGCATAAAATGAAATTATTTTGCTTAGATCTACAATTTGAGAAGTTATAAATATATATACATAAAAGCATTACTGAATTATATATCGTTCCTTTGCCAAAACGAACCAGACTGGTAATTTATTTCACCAAAGAAATGGGTAAAATACAAGGATAGCACTGAAAATTCTGAGAACTGGCCATTTGTTACAATGATAATATAAAATAATTGAAATCAAAAAAATTAACCCTTCGGTTATCCATTGATGTTCTTTGCTTGAATTTGTCATTTGTTTTCACAATTGCTAGTAATTTCAAAATTGTGTGTATCATGTTAAGATTAATTTTACAAAAAAATCTCATTCGACGACATTCACGTTATGCTCACAACCAATGTAATGAGTTCAAGTGCAATCGTGTCAAACTCAGTGAAGATTTGCTTGAGTGACGTCTCTCTACGAGGTAAGGATAAAGATGAGTCCTTTGTTATTAGGCTCATGATAATATTCACAAGAGAGAGACCTATTAGCAAGTTTCTGCAAAGTTTAGCTGTGGGTATGAGACAAGTACGAACAATTCTACAGGATCATTTAAACGCTAGTTTAAGCTAGATGGATATCCACAATATGAGCAAAATTCAATAATTTGGTCATAGTTAACGATGTCGTAGGATGGAAGAAAATTTCGACAGAGGTAATTTAAAACTGATTAAAAACTAAACATACTGTTACGAGTTCAAAACAAAGAGGCAGTCTGCCCAGTAGGCGTTTTCTTCTGAAGAGTTGACTACGAAAGCGAAGAAAGTTTCAAGGGTTAGAAAAAAATTTTTGTAAATAACTCATTTATTATGGAAGTATTGTCCTGAAAAATTATAAAAGAACATTTACCGCAGATTGAAATGAAAAAAAACTTTATTAAAAGAGAACATTTGTCGCACACTTGTATTTCAGAAATTATTTGCCTGTTGTTTAAAAAAAGTTCGAGGGCTTCGCCCTTACGATGGAATCATTGTTTTTAACGACAACACCTCTTTACATTCGGCCAGACAAATGGCAGAATATTTGACAACGTCGGGTGTAGAAATTATGAGTCATCCGCCATACAATTCCGATCGGGCTTTTGCAATTTATATTAATTCCGGAGAATATATGATAAAATACATGGAATATTATTTCTGAATGACAAGGGAATGATCCAACTACTTCTTTCGGATATTCCATCGAATGAAATAACATATAGAGTACGACGGAAACTATTTTGAAAAAAAAATAGTTATGAACTTGCTAGTTAGTTTTATTTTGGATAATCTAATAATTTTCAGTGTTACCTCTTGTTTACCAAATAAGCCCAAGAAACAGGGTGTGCTACCAATGCCGCTTACAAAGCCTTAATGTGGCATAAAATAAGACCTTAAATAAATTTATCAATTGAAAATTTGTAAAAAATCAGAAATTATATTAATGAATATGTTATTGTTGAGTGTGTTACATTTTATTATAAATAATATAACTAATTAGAATAAACACAGTGTCGCTATAAATTATAGTCTTCCCCGTAGGAAACAGACCTAAGCATGTAGACAAGTTACAATGGCAATCCTTGAAGGAAACATCTATAAAGATAAAATAACTTTAAATACTATTTCTATCAGTAAAAAATAAACAATTATTTAATACAATTAATTTTCTTAATAATGCTCACAAGTAAACTAAAGCATATAAAATATAGATGGTATTTATTCTCAGACCACTTAACAAGAAGACGCCGCATTGAGTAATTTTGTAATGAAAACAAATGTGTCAAAATGCTGCGGGGTGCGGGGTGGTGTAAATGAAGCGCTGTATTTTAATAAGTTACAAACTTTTGTTTAATAGTTGTGGATTGGTCACTTCAAAATGGGTGAAAGAGAGAATGATATATCACACTCTCTTTCATCCACATTGAAGTGGCCAATCATAGACTTAAGTGCGGCCAATCTACAGTTTCAGCAACGTAGGGATGTTAAACGTTATTGTGTATTGTATTACAAAAAACAATACTGTTTTCGTACAAATTTAGTAAATAACTGTGTTTATATATTTAATTCCAAGTTTTATTGATAATGAGATAAAAAATTAACTTATCGAATTAATGTTGTCAATGCGATAGGTTGTGTTTGTATCTGCGAATATTTGAATGTGATATGTGCTTATGCCCACACGATAGAAGTGAAAATTTGAAATTTTAAAATTTATGTGTATATATAATTACATTGATATTATATGATGAATCTTAATTCGTCGAATCAGGAACAATGCGAGATTATTAATTTAAAATACGATAATATACGTCTAATGTATTAAGTTACTCTCATATAAAAAATATTCACACAAATAAAAATACACGTAAATAATACACCACGCTGGCTTTTTACTAAAGCTTTGCAATACGCAGGCCCATACACACGTATTAACACACATACTAACATACACACGTAGAATGCTTGGACCGGAGCAAGTATTAGACAGTGTGTAATATAGATACACAGCGACGCTTGCTCTCTCGCTTTAGCTCGGCAATATACAGTCGTATAATGCTTAGTAGACGAGAGGGCAATACTACAAAGCATGGCATAAAGAGGAGACCTAAAATCCATATTACAACGATTCTAAAGAAGCTTCACTTCTTTCTTTGTGGTGACGCATTTTCATTTCATAAAGTTTCAAATCACGATTCTAAAGAAGCTGCTCTTGTTTCTTTGTCGTGACGCATTTTCGTTTCATCAAGTTTCAAATAACAACGATTCTAAAGAAGTTCCACTTAAGTTACACTATTGTCCCCTAAAATGAATTAGTTTTTTGTATATACGTTTGACTTCTTTTTTTAATTTACTTTTTTTGTTAAATGAAATAATTGTACGTTAATCTATTTTTCCATAACACTTTTTGCTAAATCTATTAGGTGATTGTTCAAACTGATGATGTAATATGTCCGAAAATAATGTTTCGTTTGTAAAAGTGAGTAAGGTTTTCTTAACAAAATACAGAGTTCGATTATCTGGTTTAAACTTTCCGTAATTTTCATTACTTCGAAAATTTTTTTCACATCGCCGGCAAATCTTGGCAACAGTCACCTTTATTTCTTAAACAAATGAGGCTATTTTGCCTTGCTTCTATGGAAATTAAAGCTTCACAACACTCATTGCACTTAATTTATTGAGCCAATAATTAACTACAAATTCAGCATTATACTCTACGATATTTTCTGAAAATATTGGCAAATTAATTTGTTGTAAAGCGTAAATAAAATTCCTATTTTCCAAGTCTACTTCTTCTAATTCAGCTCTAGATGTCATATTAATTTTGTCAATGGAAAAGGAACAATTTAAAATCTAGTTTCCAGTGCCTGCATTGCAGAGTTCGGTGTAAACTAATATTTTTTTTACAAGTTGCTTCAAATTGACGTGGGGTGGAGTTATTATTTGCTCCCAATTTCGATCTAATTTTGCAAAACAATAATTCTAACTGATCTTGGCCGATTTTATAAAGAGTTAGGTAAATTAATGGAATATTTTCGTTTTGAATTAAATTTTTAAAAATAAATGTTGCACTTTCGATGCATACGCACATGTCTAAGAAGCCAGTGTATCGCGGAGATTCAATCAATTTTAATATTTTATTGTCTTTTGATGTCATATGCACCTTTAACGTTCTGCTTGAGACTTAGAATACTAATTTAAAAAAAAATTATCTTCAAATCTCACGGTTTAAACAGGCAGTACCCTTACAGCGTCAAAACTGAGAAATGAAACCAGAAGTCCAATGGTAGAGTATCTGCATAAGACTCAAAGTCATTAATTCAAAAACAGCCGAATCATAAATCTCGTAGCTGAGGCAGGTCTTATCCCTGAAGAAAGAGTATTGGACATGGAGTCTAATGGTAGAGTGTTTGCTTGAAACCAACAATACTAATTTAAAAACAGCAGATCCAGTAATCACATGATTTAAGCTGACAGTAATCCGCAGCTTAAAACAGCGAAATTGGAATCTAGAATTTAGTGGCAGAGTCTTTGCTTGAGACTCAAAATATTAACTTAAAAATAGAAGGTTCTAAAATCTGACGATTTAACCAGGTAGTATTCCCACAGCGTCAAGACTGAGGAGTTGTAATCCAAAATTTAGTGGCAGGGGCTCTGCTTGAGATACATAATACTAATTTAAAAACAACAAATACTTAAATCTCACGATTTAGGCAAGCAGTACTCCAGTATGAAGACTAAACTCCTCAGTCTTCATACTGTAGTATGAGTTGGAATAAGAAGTTTAGTCTCACAGTCTCTAATTGAGAGCTAAAGTAGAAATTTATAAAACGTAGATCTTCAAGTACGGTATAAAGAGGCAGTGCCTCTGCACAATCAGGACTGATGTAGAATCTAAAGTTCAATGACAGTCTTTGTTTGAGTCCCAAAATTCTAATTTAAAAACAACCTAGCATCAATTTTCACTGTCTAAGCAGGTAGTACATCTACAAAACTTGATTACGGCATTTATGCTTCCTAATTCTATTGTACATCTATAATCTCCACGGTAAGATTCTAATTAAGTTTTCATAGGACTACACTGGGTGAATTCCATCCGAAGTAAAAAAAAATAATTCAAATTAATCGGACCTATATCACTAAAACTCGATCACAGCGCCCATGCTGTTCAGTTTTGATAAATCTATTGCTTATCTTCAATTTTCATAGTCGTATTTTTGCAATTCTAAATTCAAAATTGTATTGATATTTTACGTTTAATTTATATATAAAGACACATATACACATATTTGGTCTAGTTATGTTTCGCAATCGTGTATTAATTAATTCTCGCTTTTATTATCTCGATAAATCCAACGATAGTTTACACGTGTGAAGAAATAAGACAAAGAGGCTTCAGCGCAAACATTAGCGATCGGAATAATAAGAAACTGGTTTAAGGGAGAAGTAATCAAGTAGAACGCCCACGAGATGATACTATACGGCGAAGTATTGGAAAAACGTGTGTTTATTTAATACACCAAATCGATAATCATTTCGTGTTTAACAATGAAACTCCAATATTCATTATATTGGTTTTACTTGTTATGTATTTATATTATTTTGTAGTTACATAATAAATAATAACAAAAACACATAAGTAAATACATTTAAAAAATATCTTTGACATATCAGTTATTGAGTTGTTTTGACTTCAATGTTGTTAAGCAATTAGATGAGTGTACGTAAAGTCCAAATAATTTTCTTTGATATTAAACATTTTATATACAGACGTACGTACCTAAATACTTACTTGCTACTAAAGTTGATGACTGAGCATTTCATTTTATTGTGTGAAATTATAAGTCGATAATAAGATTAAGTTACTTCACTTTATGGTCGTTGCAGAAAATCTACTTTAAATGTCTGCTTGCGGGTGTAATATATACCAAAGAACCTTTAATCAATGTGCAAGATAAATCTAATACAGAGTAGAAGTAGGGAACAAAAATCATTCCCAATTTCCTTATGATTAAATTTTTGAAAAAACCCGTTATCAAATTAAAAAAAAATTACGTAAATCCTTTCGTAGTTGGTGTAAACTACCTTACCATGCTAAACAGTTATGCATGTGTAATAGAACATATTTTGGCTTCGAACATTTCGTCAACCCACATAGAAGTGTATATTTGGTGAAACATATGTATATTTGAGAAAAAGCGGTAATAGTGCACTTAACAGTTAAAATATAACTTTCTCTACATTATTTCAATAGAAACAAAGTATGTCACGCAAATAATTTATGAAAGGCAAATAACAGACAAAAAGAGCAAATATGGATATTTCCCAGAGTTAATTATTGAGGTTCCATACAATCATCGAAAAAACAAGAAATAGGAGTAGACAATTTTATCGTATGGAGTGTTCAGTTGTATCAAGATTGTTGTGTAGCAAGATGAAAAGGGTTCTGGGGAAATTTGCATTAAAGTAAAAATATAAAATTAATGAAGTAAAGTTCGATATCCATACAGTCCAAATTTTGTTTTTGTAATAAAAATGCGCTTAAACAACTTGCCATATGTAACAAATTTCCTATATTTTTATAATAAATATGTATAATAATAGTGAAACTCACATTTCTATGCCGCAACTGTCTGAATTATCTTTATTTTCTCCTCACTTACTTTTCGTTTAACGACGACCGAGTAATTAGATAGTATATATCATTATATTTATTACTGAGTAAATATATAGTAAGAGAATACGAATGGATTTGAATTTTACGGATAGATATTTTGTTGGTAAATTCGTTTTCAGCTACGAAGTTTTTGGAATATGTGACCCAGAAATTTATCGAACAGGTTGTCGAAATTTACAAAATATTTTATTACAAGGATAAACCGACCGAAGTGCTATGACACAGGTAAATCAACGGTGTCTTAGAGAACGGTGAAAATTTGCTACATTAAAAGGATTATAAATTTGAAAAGGAATCCCGTTCCGGATGGCTGTTGCATTAGATGTACGGCATTAAATTGAAGAAGATCCTCAACTGTTTTTCTATTGGTCGATGTTCTCAACTGAAGTGGTGGCATATAAGAGACGTATTTGCATAAATCAGAAGAATTTTCGAAATTCATTTTGTGAATACCTAACAAGTCAGAATTAAAAATTCATTAGAAAATACAATGCAAACTATTCCATAAAAAATTGTTTTGCTCGGGAACGACTTTGTCACGTAAGAGACATAAGTTTAATTGAACTCTTATAACTCTTTTGTTTCCTTTAAATTAACGCTTCAAAAATGTTAATCAAATTTAGCTAATATATATATCTCCTAGGATTTTGATTTGGGCAGAGATATCTAATAAAGTTACCAAACGATTGACGCTACGGAAATGTCCCGCAATTTATTTCTGTCATTTTGTTGTAACATTGCTTAATAAAAAATTATTTTCAAGGAATATTGCTACACGTTAACACCTATTTGAAGCCAGCGTTGGTTGGTGTTTTGTTGAGATAATCGGTGACCAATGTTTTATTTTGTGATTAAAGCGACTTTAAAAACTTTTAAAAATTATGATTAATTATTAGTAAAACTAAAAACTTTCTATAGAACGTAATGACTTTAACTTCCGAAAAAAATATTACAAAAAGTAAAAAAGTAGAAAAATGTGAATAAGGTTTACTCGCATTATTTTGTGAATAACGGTTAAACGTATTATTTTCTATATAATTTTATGGTAAATATTTCTGAGATTAAGCTATTGAGATATGTGCGGGTTAATATGTTTCATTATAACACCAAATTTCCAGTTTCTACGTCAAGCGGTTTATGAGAAAAAAACGGCTGTGACGGGCCGACGAACAGAGACGTTAATTATCTTATAAAAGTTACATTTCCCTTTTCGAGGTACAGAATCGTAAAACAAAAATATTTCCGTGTGATATTCATTTTCTTTATATCTGTCATACACATAAAGAAGATAGCTAGTTAGAGTAGACATTTCGGCTTTAGCGAGTGTAGATCGTAATAATTCATAGTTCGCCCACGTCTACGTACGGCGTTTAAAAATTAGAAGACATGTTAAATAATTGATTCATAAATACATACATTAAACAATATTTTTAGATCGAATCGCAATCAGTTACGAATATATGTAAGGTTGTCCTTTATTGTTATTATATAATTTGCCGGACTGTCTCTGTGTGACGGTTTACATCAGCGACATTCTCATTATTACATTCTCACTATTGCATTAACTATGTATAAATTATTGCAATAAATGAATAGTCATAATTTGTATACTTTTCATTCACAAACTAAATAGAAAGACTCAATACTCAAATTACAATTTACGCCAGAAAAATAATAAGTGAAGTACTAATGCAATTTTCATTAGTACTTCACTTACCGCTAATAAGTTTAATTTTCATTTCAAATTTCTATTTCAACTTTTATATTTATTTAGTCACGAAAATGAAAGAATTTTAAGAGAAGGTCAAGATTATTTACCAGCACCATATTAAAGTAAGTCATGTCTTGTATGTACTAAACATCTGTTTTAAACATTTAATGTTTGTATAAGATGTAAAAAATAAAAATTTAACACATTATCTAACTTACTAACTTTTGTGACCGGATTTTAAAAGCTTGATGAGATGACAGGGTTTCAGGGTAAATAAAGTAATGGGGATTAATTTATTTACCCTGAACCTCTATTTCCCAATATGACTTGTTGTCAGATTAATACCTTTATAACTTCCTACTTGTTTTCTTGTCCTCTTATCCGTTGTTTTAAATTGAACAAGAAAGATTAAAACGTTACATGAATAGAGGTTGTGAAATAATCAGTGAAGTATAATAATTATATTACTTTTGTGAGTCGGTACGTTGACAAGCATAACTAACAGATTTTAGATGGATTTTGTGTACTTTTTTTAAACAACGTCCATATTTTTTTATGACATGTTGATATATTGTTTGTATTCTGTTTGTAAGATCCACCCAGTATTAAGAAAGTTGTTTTCACTAATTTCCTAGCCAAGTATAACAAAATAAATTTGTCCTGGGATAACATATTATTTACCTCATTGTATCTATTTTATTTGGACTAACATTTGTACTTTTCTACTTTTGGCATAGCGTGTATTTTTAACATCTATTACGTATTGACTTTCAACATGGAAAGTTGAATTTCCAATAAATTGTATAATACTTCAACTAATATAGAAACCTTTTTAATCGGATAAGTAAGTTTTTTTTAACTTTTTCCCTTATGATGTCGCTTTGTCGAAGTAGATATTTCATTTAAATAAATAAAATCCCTTATAAATATTGTATTAACCGGATACAACCCGTGTAAATAAGATATTTTTCTGCAGAGTTTTTATATGGAAGGAAGAAATTTTGTGAGCTGTTTTTCTTTTAATGAAAACCTTGTACCTATGTTTGAAAATCATCTAGCACAATATTTGTTTTATTCTTCAGAACGAAGTTGTTTACAATGTTTGTAAATTTTACCTACCTTTAAAGAGTTTTAAATGTGTGAGCATAAAATCGTAACATATTTCATTTTCCATATTGGTGACTTTTTATTCAGTTCATAAGGTTGAATCATTTCTAAAATAGACTGTTAACTTGTAACTATGTTTTAATTTCCATGATTTTGAATTACCTATGATTCCATATGTAACGTTTTAGTAAATATTATGTCTTCTGTTATTTTGAGTAAGCACAGCATCTGGAAAACATACAGAAATAATTAAATATTTATGTTCTTCCTTCCAAAATAAGCAAAAAATAAATATTTTAAAATTATATTTGATGGGTCATATGGTGATAACCTATAAATGGGCAGAACAATCTTGAAATAGTGCAGCAACTGTCGATTCTAAATTCAATGCTTTTAGTTTATCTAATTAATATACATGGTCTTAATATTAATAACTTAAAGTAATTAGTCTATCCCATATGTGTTTAATCTATTTTATCGTGCGACATAAAACAAACACAATTATTTTTGTAGATAGACGATTATTAATTTTGATTACGAGAATAAAATACACCTATTTCAAATTTAATTCGTTAAAAGTTATGCGTTCTTGATGACACCGTATCGGGCGTCATTAAAGAGATACAACGCGATGCGGCGAACCCCCTTTTCGGTTTAGAATATTGAGCAGTAATAGTATTATTTCGCAAAAATAAAATTGATTATACCGGTAATTCTACATTTTTGAAACGTCGCTTTTTAGGGTTAAATACCTCAAAGAGAAAAACGGATAATCCTATAATATTACTCGTGTTTATGACATCCGTCGGTCACATTCTTTTTTAAATGCCGCTTAAGGCCGTAACTTGAAATTTGGCACAGTGATGAAACATATTAATCCAACACCCCGACAGCTAAGACTCAGAAATATTCACATGGAATTTTATAGGAAAAAGGGGGTAGTGGAATATACACTCGATTTTTTTTTTAATTCCATCAATAATGTGGAGTATTTTTTGAAAGAGTATACTTACCGTATAACTTACGGTTTACAATAAAATGTTTTTTTAATAGTCGGCGAAATATATTCAGATATATACTGAAAAATTTGCGAAAAATATGCGTTCAGACCATATTTTCCGTGTTTGTTTTCGTAGCGACTTAACCTAAAATTATGAAAAATATAGTTTTTAAAAGCCTGTGCCCAAATTCATGGAAAGCTATAGCGATGATTCTAGGTGTATCATTGTGTATGAAACTGTACTGGTATTTTCCAGGTTTCATTTCCCTATAGGTTTGGTTTAAAGTGGTGAAAGGTTTCAAAATGCTGGTTTTACAAATATGCAAACGATCGTAACTAATTATATGCAGTGACATCAAACCTGAAAGTGTTAACAAAAGACATATATATATATATATATATATACATATATATATATATATATATATACATTTGAAAAAACGAAGTCAAAACAGGAAAGTAGTCTAGCTGTTAGGCACAACTACTCCATTTTAATTATATTTCCTACGGCTAAGATGCGTGTATCAGTTGTACACAAAAATCAAAGAGTTATTATGTACACAAAGAGTCATGTGCAGAAAGGCAAGCTACACCACAGTATTAAACCTGTATGAAGTGCAAACTGATGATTTTAAATTAAAATTACAAATAGTTATTGAAAAAAGTCGCATTCCTAGATTTATTCAATCTTTTCCTAGAATTTCGTAAAAGAACTTTCTATTGCGTTGAATATTTGTTGTATGTCCTTTTTCATTTCAGGTATCAATTTCTTTGTTTTTTCCATAATTTTTTTGGTATAGGTGGTACCTTCTATTCATCCCAACTATAAATACTCCTATATATAATACTAAACAATAAAGCTCTTTTATTTTATAGTAGTAAAATTTGACAACGTCAGATGGGGTTGTTATTAGTTATAGGTAATGCAATTATTAATATTATAATTATACATATTTTTAAATTTTATTTTATCGTTTGACATAACTGTTATCGTATAACTACCCCCTATTATATATATATATATATATATATATATATATATATATATATATATATATATATATATATATACATATATATATATATATATATATATATATATATATATATATATATATATAAACATAGATACACTACGATTTATACACGAATATGTACCCGACTTGAGTAATTTAACTTACGTTATACCTCTCACACTCGCTTATTGCGTTACTCCAGAATATTACTCTATAAATATTCTTGAAATATGTTGTATCGATAAAAAAATAAAGGAATCGGCAGCTTCTGTGTGTCTGAGAGATAAAAATTGACATCTTTTACTTGTTTATATGATATAAATGATCCTTTTTTCATAGTTTAGTTACATGTTAGATTTATTTCGATATTAGTTGTAATTTGGAATTGATTGTGCGATAACACAAAGTAATTTTTTAGTGCACGAAGGGAACATCTAAATACCTTGCAGCCAAAAGTTTTATTTAGATTATTGTTTTTGAAGATTTTTCCTTTCACTCCACAATATTAAAAAAATAATAGAAATATACCAAATTATTTCAATGAAATAAATCTATCTGTGATCATTTTAAATATTATTATATAAACATTATCTTATTCTTTTTAAGCCCTTGGTCTTTCTGAAACAATTTTTGTTTTTAAAAAAAATCCACCAAAACTTCACCACTTTTCAAAACCTGACTGATTCTAACCTCTTAATACATTAACTATAAAATAAAACGTACTTCGTATAAATCTCACGTTGAAAAAGAAACGGATCAAATGAAGAGCAATTTATTGAAGAATGTGTAATATTCATTACTGATATATGTATTAGCTTGATTTATTTGTTTTAAAATAAAATTGTTTTTAAAATAATAAACCAGACTAAACTTATTATCGAGTTTTGTGTGTTTTCTTGCAATTTGAACTTAGTTTGGATGGACGTTAGTTAAGTTTAGCCGATGCACCATATACGTTGCCGTAACTGTTAATATTACAAATGAATAAAATTTTCATAAAATTGGTAATCGATTCAAATTCTCAATCACTGTTTATATTTCTCTAATCACTGTTTAAAATAATTTTTTTCCTCAAATAAACCTTTCTGGGCAAACAAAAATTATGATTTAAATCTTTATATATTATAATGAGACCTGGAATCCGAAAAAAAATAATTCGAGTCTAAGAACGGAATTTAATATATGATCAATCAGAGTGGTGAGAAATAACTCAAACGAGATATAATTTTTAAAAAGTTAAATTTGACAGTGCCAACTAAACCGACATATTAATAGCCGGATTTTGGTTTTTTTAAGGTTAGTTTGTAATTTAATTTAATTACTGTTTTTATATTTGTTACAAGTATATTTAATGAAATCGATTTGAGAGTGTAACACATTGCCATTTTAAACTAAAAGAAAGACATGATCGATTTCTTAACAATTTTGAATGGTCTAATCAGTCTTGATCGTAATTAGATCAAATATTTTTAGTTCTTCATATAATTGACTTTTAAGGTGCTAATTCATTAGATAAAAAATAAATTTAGTGTTGAGATTATCAATATTTATTTTTAAACTCAAATAAGATAATAATAAGAAATCTGTAATTATATTCTCTTTTCCCACTTTTTACATTCACACATGTATTAATATCTATTATAAATATAACTAATATTACATTACCTGTTCTTTTGAGTTCATTTACCAAGTTTAAAAAACTACGAATATTGCGCTATTTCAATTCTAGTTTCGATATTATACGTTAATATTTCTTGTATCATAAATCGGGATGCTATTTTGGAAATTAGGCGTGACAATAACGGGGTTTAAAAACATTCTAAAATATAAACTACGCGTAGCCCAGTTAGATTGCATAAGTACATATGTAGAGTATTAATTAACGTATCTGCCAAAAAGAAAATATTTTGAATCAACGAACTTCTAGAGAATAGGTTCTATCGTAAATTAACAAATCTAAAAAAAAATAAACTGATCTTTATGTCTATGCAGTATAAACGAAGATTGCAATAGCGAATAAAAAATTAGTAAAATATTATTTTACACTTGCAATATCTGAAACAATAAAACGGTCAAGAAAAGGTGTCGTATTTGAATATACAGAGTAAAGAACACTGTCTTTGCGGCACAAGTAGACTTATTATGTTCGTAAAAATATAACTATTGAATAACTAGTTTCGATACAATGATATAATCCGACAGTGGCGGCGGTCGCCTATTACTTTTATTTACATCTTGTCTATTTGTGTATGCCCTTATTTAAAGATGTTTAAGCATAGTGTTATTGATACCGTATATTGTACATTTTTTAAGATAAATGTACTTACGAGTAATATTTCATTTCATGTATTAATGCTTTGCATAAAAACGTACGAATTTCATAATTTAAAAAATTCTCAAACTGTCGCCATATATAAATAACTCTATGGCGGTGAATGACAGTTTGAGAATTTTTAAAATTTTTGTAATTTATTTGCTGCTTCGCATCAAAAAGATACGCGTGTGTCAGAAGATGACTGTCGTATTACTTTGGTTGCTATGCTCAGATTGTATTTTGATAATTCCTGCAATGTGAACGAACACTTTTCGATAATTATTATTTTAATTTTTTATTGATTGAAAATTGTTTTTTAATTTTGGTTTAATAAATTATTTTTAATTTGACACTTAGAGTATAGTCGTTATTGTAACCAATCTACAAGATATATGTAATGATATAGAATATAAATAATTATTCCACTATTATGAAACTTTATGTACACGATAATACTACTCGTATTTTCGTATACAGATTAAAAACCTGAGTATGGTTAAATGTAAAACAATTAGTAATACAATATTATAGCCATTGAAAGAAGTATTGTCATAAAAAACTTGGTATTTGGTAAAAAATATTGTCTACTGAATGCGACTTTTTTACCAATGTAAATAGTATCGTCAATGAAAAATTCGAACAAATTAACAGCGAGTTGGTCACATCGCACTCACCAATAGAAAAATAGGAAAAGAGATTAGATAAATTAGACAAAAAAAATATTCCCTGAATTTTTGTCTAATTCATCTAATCTCTTTTCCTATTTTTCTATTGGTGAGTGCATTGTGAAAGAAGGAGAAAATTAATATATTGAATTACAGGAGAAAGTCTTGAATATCACAGAGAACATTTTAAAAAATAATATCCAGAAATTCGAAGTGGAATCTGTAAAGAAATTGGGCAAAGAGGCAATTAACACTAGGCCTATAGCTCTTGCTGTGACTACACTAGGAATGAAGTTTGAAATATTGAGGAGTAAAAAATTGCTGCAAGGTACAAGTATTTAAATACAGTAGGCATGAATTCCCGCAAAATATTCTAAAAATTAGTGAAGAATTAAAAATATAACAAAAACTAGAAACAAATAGAGGAAATAAAGCATTCATACGTTATAATAAACTTGAAACAACAGAAAATCTAACAGCAAAAGAGCTTCTTCGGCATCTCCACCCGATACAAACTACAACACGACTAAAGAAACTTACCCAAATATTATAAATATAACGACAAAGAAAAAGCTCAAAAGCAATAACCAAATCATGTCGTACATGACATTTTTGGAAAAAAATTATTATTTTTTTTGAAGAAACAAACCAGCAAGTTTTATACCGTTTTGGAATCCAAAATATTTAGTCTAACCCAACGCAAGTGCCAACTTTTAAAGTAACTTTCCAACAAAGCGCAGTAAATTTTTTTTCAGTACGAGCAATCAAAGTTAGGCAATGAAGCAATTTGAGTGCATGATTGAGCTAAAAAGTTTATTTTGTTTTTAAGCTTAAGTAGTACTGTTTTTATTTTAGATCGTCATTAATATAAAGGTTATTCAGAATTAAGGAACAAAAATAAAAAAAAATGAAGTCACAGTCACAGTACTTGAAAGAACGTCGCAGGGTGGCAATTTTCTCGACTTTTATAAAAATAGCTATAATTTTAAAAATAAATCACCTATTTTTTTAAAAATACCCGATTTTTCCAAGAACTGTCACAACCTAGCCTATTTCCTGTTTTGGCTTGAAGTTGAATTTTTGGAACACTCTGTATATAATTTGGGCTATATACTTGTGAAAAATCATCATATTGAAATGAAAAAAAATGCCTTTTTAAAGTTGAAATCTTTGAATTTTTTTTGCATATCTTAAAGTTCTTTTATCTGCTACTTTTAAAGAACCACAGATGAAAAAATCAAACATATTTATATCTTCAAGTGCAAGCGAATATAATTAATTTTTTTATAACTCTCCCACGACTATTTCTTATATTTATTACTTTTACTCATATTAAGTTAAAAAAAAAATTTGTTTTATAATCAATGTAAAGACGGCTTTAAAAGTTGAAATTATATAAATTTATTTTAAGATATGCCAATCGCAATATCTCATAAATTTATATATCGCATTTTTCACATTTATCAGTAAGTAGGAGTGACCTCCTTATTTAAAAAAAAACAATTTAATTAACAAAGTCTTCCTGGTTTTATTGAAGTTCAAAATAACTGTAATTTTTGTGCTTAACTGCCGACAGTTCGCTTTTTCCGTGTGCCCCTACATAGACAAATTTTTAGTAACAAATAAAACAAAACTTAAAGGACAATCGTTGTTCCCAAAATATTATAAATCGTGTTACCTATCATTTCATCACTTTTAAATTTATCTTATTCCTTTTTCTAAATTTTAAAGTTATTGGGATCCACATTGTAATGAGGTTAAAAATCTTTTTTTTTTCGTAGAGAAATTATCAAAGAATTGTTTTAATTTTTCGGTTGTAAATCCTGTTGATGATATTATAACAATTAATTTTGAATTTGTTTAACATCATATTTGCATGCTACAAATATACATATAATCTACAAAATAGCATTGCATTACAATGTTATTTTGTATTTATTTTTCATATTTCATAATCATATGTTTATAGAGATATGTTTTAACACTATCGAGTGTGAATATTATCTGAATATTATACTCTCGTTTATTGCTCGTATCATTATAATTAATCGCTTGAGAATTATTTTCTTAAAATCGATATGAGAGTGCTAAATATTATATCAATCATTAAATAGCTGTCTACATGAATTAAAATGTTAGGCTAAGCATCATCAATTTAGGAAAGAATTTGATATAAATTTTAAAAATATTTAAAAAAATATTCTGTCAAAGTTGCGATTTTTCTTTCATAGTTTCATATACCCCGGTACCTAAAATTTATATACACCATGATAATCTATAATGAATTTGACGTAATTTTGTAACCTTTATATATTTAATTAATTGTGACATTATGTGGATTTTTTTTTCAGAATACGGAACCGTAAAGTATTAAGGGCACATCGTAACTTCATTTCCTTTTAGGCTTATAGAACGAGCGGTAGAATTATAACCCCTGAACATTATCATTACCTTTTGTACAATGCGACGCGGACAATAAAATTATTTAATAAGAGATAATTGAGATATGAAGAATTAAATGAAAATATAGAATAATTTAATAGGTGGTACGAATTGGCGAAAGGAAGTCAAAGCACTATTTATGACTTATTTTAATAAACATTTTATTTATATTAGTTTGTTTATAAAATAAAACAATATGCGTAATACTTCATATTTTATGTGCCGACTTAGTTACGGCTTCAAATAAAATTGGGGGAAATTTTTATTTCTTATTGCAATAATTACGTATCTTGCAAATTATATAAAGTGAGCTAAATTTCACTAATATATTTTTGCATTAGGTTACGAGACGTTAGTGTTCAAATGTTTACATGGACCATGATGACACTTCGGTATATTGGAAAATAAAATTAAATATGACGCGGAGATAGAAGTGAGATTAGAATAATGATTAGACAGAGAAAATGTTTTCAAAATGCAATAAAATCCTGAGCAAGATACGAAAGTCTCAAAAATGTCAAACAGTGTGAAACTTTTCCCTCCCCTCACTAACAGTTTTATTAAGAATGTGAAAAATTTGAAGTTCAATAAGGGCGTTTAGAAAAATTACAATGGAAAAACCCATGTTGATTAACTTATATTCATTTGGTTAACTTACAGCACGTTCATGATTTTACTTACTCAATTAAGTGCCTCCTAGCCGATATCATTCAATATTTACAAAGATATTACAGCTAACAGGCGCACTAACCATAAGGGTTAACGAACTGAGCCCATACGCTACTGAATGGACATGCGAAGTTGTGAAAAAATTGTTGTCATTTCAACTTCTTTTAGATGCTAATAAGTTACATACGAGCAGGTGGTTTATTAGATTTTCGATTAGATGGTTTAGCTGAATGGTGGTGGACTATGTTGTATTTGTTGCAAAAATGAGGTAGCTACTTAACGTAGTAATAGTAAATTTACTTAAATTCTTAATTTTTTCCTTACTACTAAAGATATTTAATAATTTTATTTTATTTTGTTGTCTATTTACATTGAGTAAACTAGTTACAGATTTGATCTAGCTGGTACGCATATTACATTATTAAAGTATTTACTTTTTATTCTCATGTAACTTACTTTCTTAGCAGAAAACTTATGTTGCTTTCATTTCGAAAAATTAATGGTAATAATTTCTTAAAAAAAATGGAAGTTATAAGTGACTTTTTCCCCATAATTTGAATACGGCCAATTACACATCGAATTATGTCATAATAGCTATTGATAACTATTCAGTCGTCACGCTTTATTTTATTCTCGAGAAGCAAAGTTTTCCCTGCCAGAACTCATCAAACCTGTGCCGAACCCGAAGCTCATTCGATTTTATTCAGGAGCTAAATAGACCAAATAAAAGAGACAATGTTTAAGACATATCCTATTGTATTATGACTCATGATTTGCAGTTTCCAAGCGCACAGCGTCAACGGAATCCAGTTGACTAAGGATTATACACTATTGTTTTGCCGTTACTTTAGAAATGCCAAAAAATTAACATGCTGCTACAGAATAACACGCCTTCACTATTATTTGGGAACAGAAGGTCTTGGGTTATTTTACAATCCGATTATCCTGAGCCTTGAAAACATAATCTTATTAATGAGCGCCATACACGCTTTTGAATAATTTTGTAGACCGCTTTTTACACGAGAAATTAAAATGAAACAAACGCGAATGCGTGTCGACTCGAAATACAAATGACAATACTCTTTCCATGTCGTCTCATTTGAATTGAAATCTCTCGCTAGTAGCGTATTGAAGCTTATGTGATATTTACTGAGGAGCTATATAACATTGAGAATTCGCAGTAACTATTATATATATATTATCGCAGTGTTAAAAATTTATCACATGAAATTATAACCCAAAGGGATTCATCTTTACTGACCCTGTGCTTTTTCCACATATGAGGCATATATAACTTTTAAGTAACAACCAGAGGAAATATTAAAAATTTAATAAATTAATATTTACTAAATAAAAGTTAATTTTATATATATTTTAAACAGCATGTTATAATATTGAATACTTTTTATTTACCATGTATATTCTTACACATATGAAACAATAGAGTTATACAAAAGCAAAGTCGCCACAGTCAATTTTGAACTAAATCAAAGTATGAACGCCATCTTGCAGAGTAACATGAAAATGCTAATATAACAAATTTCGTTTATAAGTGAAGTTTTTACTGTCCCATAGAAAGTGATGCCTAAAACCACCAACCGTGTGCAAAAACGAAAGTGTCTCCATCCATTGAGGAATAGAAAGGCCATAGTATATTTCAGACAATCACAAAGTACTAATCTAATGCGGCAAGATAGCCACTTGTGTTATTTTCAAGAAGACTGCTGTTTTTATAATTTTAGAAAGGTATAAGGAAGTGATTCCAAAAAAAGAAGAGCCCTAAAGACATGGAAACTAGCCAGAAGGTCAAAATGTGACGTTGTTTTTCAAAAGTTATCGTTTTGAATAATATGTTTTAAAATTGACTTTATGTCCTTTTTTATTGAGGGTCGATCCATAGAGCGTGAAAATTTTAGACATAAGTTAAAATATTTAACGGCTTTGAATATGTTGATTTGAGGCAATAATCATAATTTATTCTCCTCTGTGTTCTTCTTGAATGAGGATTGACCGATAGAGTGTGAATATATTATATATAAATAAATTCATTTATGTTAGAGTTACTATAGGAGGGGGTCCTTCCCCGTTCCTCAAGCTGCATCAAATTTTTTTTAACTCCTCACCTAATAATACGTCACAAATCATCTTTGGAGGAGGGAGAAGTATGAATAATTATTTTTATGGTTATTAATAGCATACAAAAATTATGTCTAAAGAATTTAATTCCCATTTTCAAACAAGTAGTTCAAGTATTAAAATCGATGAAAATGTATGGAGAGAGCGAGAGAAAATGTATGGAGATTCACGAACAAAAAAAAATAAAACATTTGTTAGGTATACACCCAACTGTTGTTAGCCGGAAGGAAGCGCCTTCGTCACCCTTATTATCCAACCGTCATTGTCACATCATCCAGAAATCGTCAAAAGACAATAATAAATTGAAGAAGAATGAAACATTAGAAACTGATATTTAAATTAGAATTACCTTCGCTTCAATATAAAAAGGAAACACCAGCAAGCAACTTCGCTTCTTGATTAAAATTGGATTAGGCTAGACTTCTTGACTGACATAAGTTCAGTTCCATTAGTTAATTCAGTCAAGTCTTGGACATACGTTTAATATTGTACAATTAGAAATTAAATAGATAAGCTTTAACTATTAATTTAATCTTAAACTAATATTAGCATTTGAATTATTAAAGTTATGTAACGTAGCTACTAAAGAAATGTATGACGACATATAATGTTTTAATTAAATGTAACCGTTCACAAGACCATTGTAATTAGCGCAGTCCTGGTAGGATATTTCGGACAGATCAACAGAAAAATTGTAACCTCCGTTCGGACCGTTTTAACGATTCGTCGAGGTAAACTTTGTAACGCCGCTACACAGCATGAAGACTACAGCACAATACTTATTTTTTTTTATTGCCAGGTAGTAATTCCTTTTGACCTAAAATCCAAAAATTCCGATTGTAATGGTTCATTAATTTTGATCCATGAAATTGATCTTTCTTGAAAGTACGAGTAGGCTCATTGACACAAAATATATAAATACAATATATGCAATATATATATATATATATATATATATATATATATATAAATTAACAAATATGAAAGCAAAATATTATAATTCTAAAGAGTCAACCTGTTTCCATGACACTATTATTCTTATTGGAATTGTTGGAAAACTGAAAAGAAAAGCTAAGGAGGCTGCTAATATTCACGATGCCGAAACTTGGGTAGATATAAGAAAAACTCCAAGAGAACCATCAACCTCTAACCCTCACGTTACGGTATGTACAAGAGGAAAAAACATTAATTATCTACAAAAGAAATCATCAGAAAACAAGAGACCTATTACTAACAACCAAAATTTAAAATAATTCACTCAACCTAATCAACAAAAACAGTTTCCGTAAAAGAACACATTCTTAACATTTGAAAACTCCCAAGAACAATCCTTTAAACAAGACAGACCTGAACCGGCAAACAGCAGCCTTGATATCAATAAAAACCAACCCCTACAAGTGATTTGTCACAAAATTCTTACAACAGAACCCCACAAAAACAAGAAACTAATTATTTTAAAAATATTGGTCTTTCTTCTAACTATATTGCCGAAGAACTCCAACATAATTCATTAGCAACTGATGATGATACTTTAGAAACAGAAGACATTATTGAATATCCCTATTACAAGGAAAATTTATAAACAGAATAATAGAATCCTGAACAACAGAATTTTTATCAGGATTTATATCCCAACAAAAACCCCTAATAAAGATAAATTCTCACAATAAAAAAATGTTACCCTATGTGCAGATTAATAATCTACTATTAAAATTACTAATAGATACAGGGGCGAATAAAACCTTTTCTTCACCCAAAATTCCAAAAAAAAATATTTTAGCAACTATCTTATAAATTACGACAGTTTTCCAATAACAAATTTACATTGTATGGTACAAGAAACAAATAATTGATATAATTACCAGCATTCTGAGAGTGCAATACACAGGAAAATTTGAAATTTTATACATACAAGTTACACGTTTTACTTGACGGTTTGATAGGACTATGCATACTGGAAAAGTTAAAATCCAAAGTTGACCTACATAACAAAATTTTGATGACTATTAATTCTAATATTCCATTAAGAATAGTAAAATCCAATAACAAAAATCTACTTGAAAAAAAATAATCATTCCTACTCTTAAGAAAGAATAAAAATCCCAGTTACGATAAAAAAGTAGAAATCAGAAAACGTTCATACAACAATATTATATATCAGATACAAAAACTATATCTAAACTAAATTATGTTAAAATCTAATTAAACAACCCGATACCTATTAATAATTTCCTAATACCAACAATATTATCTTATGCCTATCTTCGTCAAAAAAAGCAAAACATATCCAAACAAAATTTGATATTTTTATATACGAAAGTCACTGAAAACTTGCTAAGTTATCACAAAAAAATACTGAAGAAAGAAATGCATTAATCAAAATTTGTAAAAAATATAAAGAAATATTTTACTACGAAAACACCCCACTAACTTTCACTAACAAAATAAATCATCAAATAAAAACTACTGATTAACTCCCAGTTTATAGTAAATATATCGTTACCCTTATGCCCATAAAGATGAAATCAGTACACAAATAAATCAAATGTTAGAAGAGAATATAATAAGACATTCAAGTTCACCGTGGTCATCTCCCGTATGGATAGTTGATAAAAAACGAGATCAATCTAATAAAAAGAAATGACGACTAGTTATCGACTACCGAATACTGAATGAAAAAAAAATCCGTGACAAATATCCCATACCTAACAAAACCAATGTACTAGACAGATTAGGACATTGCCAGTATTTTACTACTTTAGATATTGCAAGCGGATTCCATCAGATGGAGATGGATTCGCAAAATATAAAGAAAAGAGACTTAACAGTCGAAAATGGTCGTTACGAATTCTTCCGTATGCCATTCGGTTTAAAAAAATGTACCAGTCACTTTTCAGATAGTAATGAATAGCGTACTCAAAGCAATCCAAAACTCTGTTTGTCTTATATATCTTGGTGATATAATTACTTATTCAACCGCACTTCAAGAACATACTATTAACCTAGAGAAAGTATTCCAAAGACTCAGGGAGTCGAAGTTTAAAATTAGGCTAAATAAGTCCGAATTCTCAAAAAGAGAAACTTCATATAATCACACTAAAAGGTATCAAACCGAAACCAGGCTAAGTAAACGCAATAAAGAAATACCCCATTTCTAAAACCACTAAAGAAATTAAAGCATCTCTAGGACTCATAGATCCTTAATTTCATGCCTAAAAAATGGAGTAAAAATCAAAGATACAGACGAATATATTAAAAGCTTTGAACTTTGGAAAGAAATGTTAATAAACGGTCCAATGTTACAGTATCCCGATTTCAGTAAACAATTCCTTTTAACCACTGACGCTTCTAACGTTGGCATTGGTGCAATATTCTCACAAGGAGCTATAGGCTCTGATATACCAATAGCTCATGCATCACGTACCCTAAGTGAAACAGAAACTTAAAAGAATACGATAGAAATAGAAATTTTAGCCGTAATTCGGGCGACCAAGTAAGTATTTCCGATCATATTTGCGTCGGGTTGATTACAAAGTATAGGGTCTTTGACGATGCGGCGCACCGCGAGGAACCGGGTTCGTTGAACGGGACTGGACTGGTGTTAGGTTGGCTGTAAGAGATTGCTTTCGTAGCAATAAGTCTGCCACATGTATCAATTAGATACATTAAAATAGATAAATAAAAGAACCGCCTAAAGTACCATACTGTAGTTTTGCTATAGAATTTTATTCAACAAAAAAGAAAAACTTAAAGAATGCGTTTTTATTTAAGCACGGAGCAGCGAACAAAATAAAAAACTCTGTTAAATTATTACGTGTTTACCAGAAAATATTTTCAAAATATATTAGTTCACTGTCTTTCA
The DNA here is from genome assembly GCA_039881145.1 of Druceiella hillmani. Taxonomy (NCBI): domain Eukaryota; kingdom Metazoa; phylum Arthropoda; class Insecta; order Lepidoptera; family Hepialidae; genus Druceiella; species Druceiella hillmani. The sequence continues at coordinate 23,895,704 of JAYKKI010000021.1, read as the reverse complement.
AATTTTGTAACTACAGAATCAGTTGTTGAAGAGAAAAGGGGCGGTGGTTATACATAAGCAAGAAGAGAAACAAGCTTAAAACAATCCAAAGTTTTATTGACATTTTTAAATGCTTGGAGTCTCATTATTGTCGTTGAACTGTTCTTAGAAGGTAAATGCCATCTGTATTGAACATTAGAAAGATATCGATGATCAATGCAGTGAAAATCTCATAGCTCAGGAATGTTATTTTTGATTAGTTTTCAGTACGCACTACAATATAGCTTTAGTAATCTTCGTACGGACACTTTTCAGTGTTGTTGAAAGAAAATTAAATTTCGAGAAATTAAAATTATTTACTGAAAAGAGGGTGCCTAATTTTAAGGCAAAAGCGTTTAATCGCCTATTGTAAGGGAAGAAGGATGATGTGGTTGTTTTTTCTTTCGAATGCCAGAAAAATCAGGTAATCCCAACAAGGTACTCACACAACGAGTAGCATATTACAGCCGTCAATTGTGTGTATATATATCGATCTCATATATAGACATCTCCACATTCAGGAATATCTGCATATGCTTCATGAGCTCACTCTTGGTAACTTAAGCATTGTATCCAGTCTTCGTCTGGTCCTCTAAGCACACTACCCAAATAGTTTTTCCTATATTCGATATTTGGGTTAATGGTTCCTTTTCCTTGGCTTTACCTCCACTTTTTTCTTTTTCTTTTTTGTTTAGAATAAAAATTTACTGAGTTACAGTCCTTTAATAACAATACAATGCTTCAATAATAAACGTTTACTTAGTTATTTAAAGAAAATTGCAAATGTGGCACGCGCTGCTAGGCATTGGTAACAATAAGCCGGCAGTTACATGGTCGAATATATTTTGTATGAAAAAAACGTTATTTGACACATAATTACATTTATATTAATATAATAACATTTTATTTCATTAGACAGAGCTAAATATAGAAAAGAATAAGTAATTTCTATATAAATCACTGTTTATCTTTAGGCAATTTTTTCTGACCTCTATACAATAGACGCACTACCTAAAAGTATAGAAGAGAAGTGAATATTCAATAAACGTATATTTATATTAATAATTTATATTAATAAAGGGAAAACTGTTCATTTATTGCCTGAGTTACCATGGAAAAAACAAATTGTAAACTGTCCGTTGTTAAGGGATATATTTGTGTCCGGTGCTAGTTGACAGGGAGTCCCCAAAATTACCTGTTTTATACCAAAACTGTTTAGGAAACGGATGAAAATTTTCATAGTATGCGAATTATAATGGAACATTATATTTATTGACAATTAACCTAAACACTTGAAACACAAAACCACAGCAGAAATACCCACTTAGAATTTATGTGACGCAGTGCTTTGTTCCTGTTGTCATGAACTCTTTTTCAAAAAATACATTAAACGCAAAATAAAGCAATTTTATATGCTTGGATAGAAGATGGCCACAAAACAAAATCTCGTCGGTTGTTATTTACAACATGCTTCAGAGTACAGTCTTTAATAGAAATGTCAAAACTGTTGGGTCGGTTAGGGATGGATGCGGAGCGCAAAATAAAAATTCTATCAAGCTTGGAATGTGCGCTATCTGGCTTGCTCATGCTACGACCCATATTAAGGCAATTGCGTTAGTCTTTCCCATATCAGTATATTCATTTTCATCGGTCGCGTTTTTGACCTTATTGAAAGGAAGATAAAACTCATGAAAGTGATTTTGAAACCAAAAGAATCCAAAAATATCTTTGAAAGATATGGGAGTGTTGTCAATGTTAATAACTGCTATCAGTAACACCATCCGTCCGCCAGGTAATTAGCCTTTTGAATTTGTTCAATGCAATTATTTTTTGGAGGATAAACAAAAGCAACACTGTTTTGAAAAAAGGTGAAGTTAATTCTGAAGCTTATATCGAAAAAAAATTTGAACTGCGTCCAACTTAAGTTAAACAAAAAAAATTTATATCCTGAAGGTAAAATTAAAAGTTGTAACAACCTATTAAAAAAATACTGTCATGCAGAGTGGCAAAATCGAATTGACCTAAATTGTTACAAACAAGTGATGATACATTAAATGAAACTTAATGCAGGGAGCAGAAGGGCATGAAGAAGGAAAGTGCGGAGTAGCCATTTCTGATTCTATGTTAAAGATTAATATCTTAATTTTTTCCACATTTAACTTTTTTAGTTTTAAAACTTAACTTTTTTTTTTATTATGGTAGTTTTGTTGCTTACTAGCCTTGATATTCACATACGTTGCTCTTTAAATTATTTATGCAATTTCATACACCAGTTGTGCCAAGAGCTATTTATGTTCAAACGTATCACTTTCCACTAGTTATGATGCAATAGGGACATTATCTACTATTGAGGTGCAAAGTCGATATTGCCCTGTGCCTGATTAAGGTTTTTTAAATTTGCAGGGAGATTCACAAAACTGTCTCCATTGATTTATTGCAGGAGTTTTTTTTCAAATGGAATCAGTCACTAATTCATTATTAAAAAAATATTACTGTAACTTATTTTCGTTAATTTAACCTGCCGTCTTGTGACAGAAAATGCGAATTTGTTTCTATACCCCTCAATTCGTTGGTACCAAAATAAAAGAGAGTTTTTACACAATAAGAAGCTAAAGTTTTCATTACAAATCCACTTTATGGCTAAGCTTACTTACTTCGTGATATTACGAATATAATTATATATCTAGTATAATTTTGTCGCTATGTTTTGTTGCTGAGTCTACAATGTGCTAATTTTTCCACCAGAGAAAGCACCAGAGAAATATGTTTTTTAAGATAATAAAGTATGCAACAATCACATTAAAAAATAAACTGATTTCATTTCAAGCTGATATATACATAAATAACTTCTTTCTGTCCAAGGATACTTGTCAGATTGATTTTCGAGATCTTAACATTCCTATTTGTAAAAAATGTCGCCATATTCACGAAAGATTTATGTGACCAAAGCTGTGGGTAAATGTCAGTAATTATTAATTTATGTGTTATTCCTCCATATATTATATATGGTGTGTATATATACTGCTTAGTTATTACTACGTTTAATTGATGTAAATACTTTAGTGCATTACTAGACTATTAATACCAAATATGAAAATAATACAGGACTATATGACTTGACGAGTTATAAATAGATAGTCGAGATATAATACACTAGTAAATAAAATTTTTCATTCGAAGAAATTAAAAACATTATTTTAAAGGAAGGCTCAAATTATAGGATCCATTAAACTAATTTAAACGAGACCAAATTTCATGTATTTACTGTTAAATATTGAGAAGTCCCCGTGACTACCTTCTCCTCCATCACCTGTTTTTGCATAAAAATATTGTTTTAAATTGTATTTTCATAAAAAATGCACACTTTCTTCCGAATCTAAATTTTGGCAGACTAAATTTTTTTTATAACCACATATATCCGGTCTATAAATTTAATGTTTCATAATTATGCTATTCATCTTTATTTTCACGTATATTTCCTATATCGAGATCTTCTTCAACTTTATTTTATTTTTTTATGATGAATGTGTATGTGAATAAACTTAGGTTTTTCGGAGAATGGTTCAAGTATAGCAAGGACAAAAGTAATACTCACCTTTTTCATTATATTTTTGGTAAATTTAGTATCGTCGACAAGTTTAACGAATCGATATTCAATTTAAAGCTAAAACTTTGCAGTATTTACTCTATATTCGTCGAATAATGGTCTTTTTCTAGGTTAACAAAATATTGACTTTTACTTAAATACAGTTTAATTAATTTAAATACAGTATAATTGTATATACAAACCAGCCATGGTTCTTCACTTCTTCAAAAGGTAGTCGATACGTAAGCAAACCAAAGAAATTTTCTATTTTAAAAACGAACTAAAAATATAGAGTGGGAAATTTATAAAAGTTTCGTAGTGCAATTGAGAAAACCACAGCTGGAAAATTAGCTGCTTAAAGGACTAATAGGGTAGCGAGATAAATGAAATAAATTTATGAAAGCTAAAATAAAATATATAATAATAATAAAGAAACGTGGCGTGGCTCATTGGTACTCATCTCATCAAAATGATGTTTCATCTTTTAGTTATTGATCCTTCATGGTCATATAAAAACTTCAGTCACATTGATAGAAGTAAATTTTCGAAGTATGACTTGCGCTGAGCTCTTGACATAAACGACTTTCTGTGTCAAAAATCGTTATAAAAAATAAAAATACATGTGATATCACGTAACGATAATTGAATGATAGAATCTGCCCGTCGTTGTTAACATGATCCTGTTTTGATTTTATCTTTGGAGTTTTCTTAAGCCCCACAGTAATCAAGCACAGAATTATGGAAGCCAACAAATTTTGGAAGTATCTACAATGAATATATCCAAGTTCCGATAAGTGACTTAAATAAAAACTGGGTCTTAAATAAAAACCAGAGAATTGAGAGTTTAAGTTCAGCATGCCTCGAATATGGCATGAACCTACAGAACATTTAGAGAAAATGAATTCTTCTTTTAATAGTCTCATGTGATGAAAACATTCAGTATGAGGACTCATATGAGGAAGAAAATTAGTATTTTCCAAATTAACAAGAATTAAATGACCTCATCAGAGATCTTGGACTTACAGAATCAAATGCAGAGATCTTAACGTTAAGACTAAAAAATAGAATTTATTGGATACAAGCTATAAAATATCAAGAGACAGCGTCGTGAAAGTTTTTCCAATACTTCACTATAAGCAACGAACTTTGAATCCCATGAATTGCGAGGGGTTTATTCGAAGACATAATGTTTTCTTAGGATCTAAAAGACTGGCGACTCTCCACCGACAGCTCTTGTAAGAGTTTGAAAGCAGTTCTTTTAAACAATGATAATAATTACCCCAGTATTTCGACAGCTCTTCGGTAAATTTGAAAAAAAAAATATAAAAATGTTCATCGTCTTTTCCTCGTGATAAACTCTAAAGAATAGCAGTGGGATGTTATAATTGACTTTAAAATGATTACAATCTTAGTGATTTTGCAAGGTGGATTTTCTCTGCTTGTGGGATAATAGGGATAATTACGGTTACAACAAGACTATTGAATGGTAAATTAAAAATAATTCTCCGTGAGAAAAATGTAAAATGTAAACCACTTATAAATCGGAAGAAGATACTCACGCCTCTACTGTTAAAACATGACTTATTAAATAATTAGTCAAAGCATTCAATCCTAGTTTTGAATCCTTCAAATAGTTATAAAATTACTTTCCAAAATTATCCTACGAAAACATCAGGAGAGGAATTTTCGCATTAATGAGAAAATTAATGCAAGTTAACTAATTCATTAGAAAGTTCTACCAATTGAGGGAGAATTCTTTCTTGATAAATTACAGGATGGATAATTCCAAGAAAAATATATTAGTCCCAAAATATTAGTGTATTTTTATACATCATTGTGTATTTTAGGTTTTAGAATAATTATTATGTAATTGTTGTACAGTATTGCATTTTTAGTACTAGTGCATTTTTTCTGTGAAATATTAGTGTTTTTTATATACCACTATGTAATTTATGCTTTAAGTTCATTGTGATATAAATGTTGCATTGTATTGTATTTTTTTCTATGTCAATGGTGTGTATCGTAATTTTTTTAATTAGTATATTATATGCTTTAAAAAAATATTTTAAACATTGCTCAAAATTTAAATATAATTGTTTGTGATTATTTTGCAATGATTTAATTTTCTCTATCCTAACCAACATTTCATTAAACTATTATTTCTAATATATTTAGAAAGCAAATTATTGTTTGTTAGTGTGCTAGGGTATATATTAGATAGATTGAATACAGTTGATAAAGGTTTGTCAAGCATGATTGACTAGTAGGATTTTGATACCAACAATTTTTTTGAATATGATACGCTAGCCTTTTAAGATTGCTAGGAAATTTGTTGGTATTATTATTATTTTTTGAGGTAACAGTTATATTTATAAAACTTATTTAAAAGATTTCATCTCACATATTTCAATTTATCTTAGATATAAAATGTAATCTGTGTAATCTAAGTGACACGTTCATACAACATACATTTATAGCCCAGTAAAAAAATATTTTTTAATAACAAATACCAAATAAATCCATATTCAATTACTACGTGAATCTAAAAAAAAGGTTTTCAACGCCTGAACTGTCAAATTAGTTTGTTTACAAAAATTCTCTTTTCGAATGTATAATCCAGAAAATGTCACACTGTTCTTTCTCTCTCATGTAATGTAAATCCACACAATTAGATTAGTGCTTAATTTTATTTTGCACAGACTCCAAAATCACAAAAAATTTGCAAATTAATTTATGTTTGGAAACGATACTGTATCGCAAAAGTTCGAACTAAATACTCGTATTTTCATTATCATATACTTTTCATTGCGTTTCTAATTATGTGGCTATTTAAAGTCAGTTAATTTTTTGTAAAGTTTTCTTTTTCCATTTTTAGTATCTGTCCTACTCAAATTCCATTACATCAAATTTATTGAAATAAAAATATATATTTACGGCCCTTAATGAGCATAAATATATTCGTACATAACTACATATTTGCATGCCTGCATACACACATTTATGTATGTAATCTCATTCCCTTTTTTCGCTTCACCGAATTGCTTCATGCTTATGTATACTTATACATACTTGGACATTAATTTCCTTGTCGTGTACGAGAGAAGTTTCCTGGAAAGAGCTTCAGGTTTACATCCTTAGCGAATACCGTAAAAATTACCCTAACTTCCAAGTTTAAAATAATGTCAATCTTCAGACATATAGATTTGGAATCTCCGTTTTACAAAGTTTAATTTTATGAGAATCGTTTAGTAAGGGAATTACGTGAAAATCGTTTACTCAGAAAAAATTTCATTTGGTATTGATTATAATAAATGGCGAGGTGTATTATTCTTGCAGTTAATATTATTTTCTATAGGTTAATCAACAAATAACATAGAACAAAGTCGAAGGCAATGCTAGTAAAGAAATAAAACTAAATATAAAAACTAAATTTTCATTGCTAAATGTTTATTAATTCCTTGTGAAAAAGCGGATTTAGTCGTGATTATGTTATCAACGCATAATTGTTATGAAATAAATATATTTTTTGTTGATGAATTTCATTTATACAATAAACTTATTTATTATTTTGGTAAAAACAAAACTTATCTTTTTATCACCAGCCAAGAATCTGATTACTACGCGATTGATTAGCTATGACATTCAGAATTTTGTTGTGCGGTTGTACTGTAATATGATAATATAATATAATCCTTGAAATTTAAAAGCCAATTTTCATCTGTTCATGCGCATGTTTGTAACTTACGGGTGGACTATAGAATTGTTGCTGGAATTTGTATAATTGAACAGTATAGTAATTGTTTAATACAAATGTCATTTAAAATTTTGTATGCGCTATGCAATCAAATATTTTTCTTCTCATAGAACAAGCCTTTTTTAGAAAATGATAAAGTGGAATTAGCACATTATAGAAAAAATGTAATATCACTTAAAATATGCACTATGGTTTTTTCTAGTTAAAAAGAAAAAAAAACGAGTTATTACGAGTTAAAGAAAAAATTGGTCTTATGAAAACTTGGTACAGTAAAACCTAAACATTACTATCAGAATCATGTAAAAAACCAGTTCTAATATAAAAATGCTGTAATATCTACATGAATGACATGTTGACATTAAAAAATTTTAAATAAGAAATAAAGGCAAACAGAACAAACAAACATTTGTAAATATTCAAAGTAATTACCTTTCAAATCTGCATACAGTAGTATACAATTTACTATCATACGAAAAACGAGAGAAAAATAAGAATTTATTATAACTTAGTTAAATGTTGTGATGGACATAATATTCAATAGGCCTAGCGCAAAGCTTTAATGTTTCTTCAACAAAACTATGGAAAAGAATTTGGCTGGTTTTATATCACTGATTTTCATGCCTAACTATTTAAAGTGTAAGTTGGTCCATTTCACATTGAAGTTTATATTTTTGAGTACCTTGTCTACACTGGTTCCTTCTATATTACCGATAGTCTATATATTTCATATATATTATATTGAAACTTCATTTTGGTTTTAATTTTATTATATAATATTAGACATTTTAAAAATTATCATTGATGTAAATCAAACTAAAAATAATATTTTAAAGTACAGATGCAAAAATTGCTCTATTTGCTTTTGAAGATATAGAAAAAAATTATAAGTCAATACTTGTTAAACTTGCTAAGCACATTTTCAATTCAGTGTGATTCTGGCTATTTATTTGCTGATATTTGTTTAGAAGTCAGTAGACGTGAAGCCAACAATTCTGAAGACCCGATACGCTTAATATCGACCAAAATTATTTTCATAAAAATAGTATACATATTCCTAAAAACATAACAACGTTTCGCTCGTACTAAACAACAGGGCCACTGTTATATCTAGAAGAATACAGTTTAATTATTCATTTTTCACTCTTATTGCGTAAGCACGAAGAGTAATTCATTATTCATCGTTGTCGTCTCGCTTCAAAATATTGTCAAATAGTTACAATATCTTTAATTTATATTCAAATTGTTGTTTGCTATAAAGGAGCATGTCTGTTCAAGTTACGTTTTCCACATTTTTTATCATTGGAAGTAATTTTAAATTTATTATAATTTATATTAGGTATGTAATTATGCAAGCAAAATAACCATAAATAGTAGTTTTAACAGCTTGCACTTGTTTTTCTCTACTATTGCTTTAAACATAATTTTGAACAAAATGGTATTTATAAAGTTTACTGCTGTGCAATCAAATAATTATACGGCAATATCATTATTACTGTTTTCTGCTTTTGTTCAAATTCTCATTTTTTAAATAGTAAATGAAATGAAATTCTAATAATTTTGTGAAAATATTTACGACTAAAATATAAACCGAGTAAAATGATAAAATGTTTATTTGTATTTTTTATCTCTTTTTAACGAACCTGCGTGCGAACTTAATTTGGGATCTTTTTTAATAAGGCTTTCATAACGGTTTTTTATTTTTCTACATCTTATTTATGAGGTCATCCTGGATGAGAAATAGTGAAGGGATCAAAGTTACTACCTTTGAACCATTGAAATTCATATCTGGCTTTTTTAATGTCTCTTAAAGTTTCTTACACATAATTGGGAAGAAAATCGTTTTGAAGTCCCCATAACTGATCTTTTCAATTGGTATTCCACACGAATTAAAACAAAAGCTTTTTTTATATATAAACGGTAAATTTAAAACCTCCGTCAAATTATTATCGAGAAAACACCTGTGAAACAGGGAAATATGTCATATATCTTAGCGTGAGTGATCCTGCAATGGTTCAAATTCGTTAACAAACTTTGAAAGTTATATTAAACTCAATAGAATTATAAAACTATCAAAATATATTTTGCGTCCTATTGAAAAACACTTTTCATACATTAAAGTTCATAAGTAAATAAATAAACAACATTTATTTATTTTGCATTAATTACGTTTTCATTAATTTTTTTTCATTGACCAAGCTAGGTAACTAGAATGACTGTGTACAATGATTTTATTTTCCACATGCAGCTTTATCGAGGTATACCTCGTGACTACTAATTAAAGTCTACTATTATTTTGCCTTTTAACAGGCACTTTGGTTGATCTAATTGATTTCTGCCTGTAAATTAAAAACACGGCTTAAAAATATAACCACTAGATATCATATTTTTACATGACGAAGCATTTAAATACAAAATGTGCCTTCTCTAATATCTACTTTCGTAAATATCTTCCATATACAGACGAGAAAATTCTGCAGTTTTATCCTGACTAATGTAATGCTAAAGTATGTTTGTTTGTTCTTCTTTCACGATATATGGAAACAAGGGTTTGATTTGATTTCTTGCATATTTATAGCTGAAAAGTCAAATAATTAGATGGCATACTTTTTATTATAGGAATATTCTCCTTTAAAACTGAAAAAGTACACAAAATTAATAAAGAAGCACATCGCAACAACGCACGTGATATTTTGCGCATAGATAGTTGGCGGGCCGAGAAATGACATAATCTATTTTATATTCCTTCGGGAATATTAGGGAAATCTTATTCCTTCAGGTACATTTGAATCAAAATATACACGATGGGAAGTAACGTGACGTTACTAGTAACGTAATGTACAAAATGAGAGATAGACGTGTTTTTTTGAAACGCTATGTACGCAATATAAGATAGAAACAGAATCACTTCCTTTAATACTCAATTTAGGCGGAAATATTTATTTTCATTTTCATTTGTATTGTAAAGTTATGAAAACGATGATTTAGCATTTAATTTCCTTTAATGCTTCTATGTGGAGCCGTATATAATATCTTTCTATTAGTTTTTAACTATAAACACGTGAGCGAAGCCACAGGAAAAAACAAAAATAAGTATATTTTAAATAAAAACGGGTTATTCTTTTAAATGCTGTGTATATAAACTTTGAATAAATGTTTTTCTGCATTGTTAGATTGACATTTTTATAAAAACATCAATACTCGTGGTGTATCATTCGTTAGCATATATATATATATATATATATATATATATATATATATATATATATATATATATATATATATATATATGTATATATATATATATATATATATAGTAATTTACTAGAACGAATAACTGAAATGCGTTAATTAATCGAATAATAAGAACAAAATCGAAACTAATAATATAGTATAGATAATTAATTTGGTTATGAAAGTAACGCTAGAATGTCAATGGCAGAGAAATATGAAACTATAATAGTATGTATTATACTCATACGATATTATATTACTCATATTACAAAATACGTAAAAACCTTAGGCAATTATAAACATATTATTTCTATTTAACTATTTACAAATATTAATTTTTCATAATATAAACGTATTCAATATTGAACGAAACCTTCATCTGAAAATATATACTGTTTCTCGGCTTCGAGTAAATATTGCGTCAGAATGAAACAAAATGTCGATTACATTTCGCAATTCAGAATAAACCTAAGCAAAATTAGATAATAATGTAAAAGCCATACTTATCACATCTTGTCTATATTAATGAGTAAATGGGCAGACAACGAGATTAACACGATAAGAGAAGGAAAAAAAAGGAGTTCCAAAAATTATTAGCAATGATTTTTTCTTTCACGATTACAATTACAAAAATTCAAACGTGGGTCGCCACGTTTGAATTTTTGTAATTGTAATGGACAACACATTTTTGTTATATTAGCTTGATGAATGTTTGTTGTGATATAGGAGCCGGCTAAAAATTGGCTACGTGTGTTCGGGCGACGGTACTGCGAGTGATTAATGATGGAGTATCTGCCTCGTAAAATTGATCGTTTTTGTAAAACCAAATTTGTATTGAACTTTTTTATATAAAAGAAAGAAATGAGTAGAAATGAGAGATTTGCCATGCGCAAATCTCTCGTACTTACTACACTCGTAAAGATTCGACAACCATTTAACCTTATCTCGTTATGAAAATGATCCATCCATTTATCCCATTGAAATCAGGTATACTTAAACTTGGAAAACAAAATGGTTTTATTTTTTCGGTATGATTAATTTAAATACCTGAATTTTTGTCGTTCATAAATAACGTATGGATCGTAAAACTCAAGAGAAAATTAGATGTTTTCTGTTATCCTCTGACGTATAAGTAGAATCTTTGCCATGGTACTCCACTAATTGATTTGACATATTTACGTAAAGTTTGGAATAAAGAATCGAAAAAAAAATTATGAGATCGGGTCTAAATGAGAACCGTGAAACTATTTTGATGACATAAACGTCAAAATCAAATTTTAATATCGAAATAAATGCGTATAACTCAAATAAATTTCATGCTTTCAGGTCAGTTTCATACTAATTTCACATAAAGGTGACGAAATTATTTTTTTCAGCTGCTTCTAATTTATTATTCAAAGATATCATCAAGTAGATTATTATTTATTCACCATAATTGACATAAATATGTGTTAATGTGAAGTAACCGCAACTAAAGTCTGATTTAGGGCTTACGGCGTACAAGTTCGACTTTCATCTAATTACTTTTATTTTAGGGTTCTTTATCGGCAGAACACGTGCATCGTCGACAAGCCGTAGTAGTTTTTTTTTAAACTCCTGACATAGGAAATCACAATTTGACATGGTAACATATATTTTTAAAGCAAGTATTTTGCCATAGAAAGAACCTAAATATATTTTTTAATGCTTTGGTGCTGGTAAATTCAATACAATTTTGTTTTGTTTTAGGACGTATCTACCAAATGAAAAGCTTTTTGGTGAAAATAATTCCAAAACTGTTTTCTTCATGATTTTACGTGAAATAATCTAGATATATCTTTGCAAATATCCATAACCCACCACGTCTCCAAAATTGTTAAAATGATGAAAAACTATAAGGTTACTAGTAGTTAATATAAAATTTACCATCAATTTATAGCAACTATCCTAGATTTCCTAATTTTTGAGATGTGTTGATATTTTCAGGTCTGCAAAATATGCATTAGGTCATTTTTTATATGCTAAACAAATATTAATATTTTTAAATAGTTTAACTAAAATATTTTACAATCTTAAATAGTTTAATGTAAATGTTAAGCACTTAAAAATACTTTTATTTTAGGTGCGTACAGAACCACCATAATGTGAATCTTGCTCGAATTGAACAGGTTTTTTATATGAAAACGAGTTCTTGTAAGCTCTTGTAAAGCATTCCTAACATATTCAAATCCAAAACAATTCAAGTAATGGACTTGATGAAGGCTTGGAGGGATTGAGGAAGAGTATATGTGAATTTAAATGTCATTAACATATTTCTCGAAAGCAGTCTTCTTGTGAAAGCTCAAAAATTAGTGTATAGGAAATAGGTTGAATGATTCAGCTGTTTCCAAAAGGAATGAACGAGAATATCTTATCATTCTCAATCGACTGTAATTTATATTGTCTCAGTATAACTTACCTTGTACCGTTAATTATATCGTGCTAAATCAATTTAATACAAACTGAGGAGGTGCTAAGTTCAATTTCTTTCATATTTACTTCCATCAAAATATATCCTAATATACACTCTTTTTTGGCACGGTACATTAACAGCTATATGCATTTTAGCTATAAAGAACCTACACGTGAACTTCCAATTAATTTCTTTTTATAACATTGCAATTCTCGTTTTAGACAAACATATGTAAACATATGTATGTAAACAGCGTTTTGCAGAATTAACTGTGCCAAAATTAAATACATTTATTCAGATGAAAATCTTGCTAATGCACTCATATTTTAGAAGGTTTGTTCGATGCCAAGGCTCTGGTCGTATGGAGCGGTCCCTATGAGATTTTTTAATATATAAACGGTATTATATGTTTATTAAGTGCGTACAATTTATTATTATTGACCGATATTACTAACTTTTTATAAGTCAAATATAATTTGTTAAAGGTGTGTTTTAGACCAGTATCACTTATTACATTATTTAAATGATATAACAGTGAACAAGGTTGTCTATGCTCTAAAGTGTTTTATAATATAGACTGTTACAGATTTAAATCTAAACCAGTCAATATGAATAGAATTCTCAATTAACTGTAAGAATACGTACACAAAAAAAAAATTAAATTTAATAATACATAGTATTTTCATAAAACTTTTTCTTCACTATACTGTCCAGTATATCTTCCGTATACATGAAAAAATTACTTGCAATCAATTTATTAATATTAATTTATTGAAATAATTTTTCACTGACATTCTTACTAAATTAATTTTTTTATATTTTTGACAAACTCGGTTTATTTATGGAGGGGACACATAATGCGGTTTGATTTGAAGACTCGTAGCAAATGAAATAATTCAAAAAGAATTACTGATTTTTTTTTGGTTTTAAAAGATCTCTTCAATAATATGTCACATGATGATAACTGCGGGAAAAAATTTCATCCCAAAGTTCGATGCATTGAAAGATAGAAAAAAATGGAAAAAAATGGATTTTTTAATATTTTTATCTTTTCATGTCATTCTCGTTGAATTATTGTAATTTTGCTGTAAAATTTTGTTATTAGTTTAACATTGAAAGAGTTAAGTTCCATGAAATATGAGCGGATAAAAGGACGTAATGAAATTATGAGAGTTCCTTTTTATCCTTTGAATTTGGAACTATAAAAAAGGTGCGAATGGATTACACAAAGGTTCGACATAAGAGCTCGTGAAGCGCCGTACGAATCTTTACACTCATGGTGAATGAGTGGAAAAGCCATTGCATCCTATATAGCATATATTAATTAGCGATGTTACATTAATGATGTGCTTATAAATTTGGAAATTTGACATCTTTACTGATACACAATTTAATGCACAATTCTAATTTTGTATGCAATTTAAGCTTGATTAGTTTTTGAAATACGAAACTACATTAAATTTTCACACATGATAATATTTTAATTCGAAGCAGGCTAACACTAGGCATAAAAGTAGGCGTAAAATAAAATTGAGAGCAGTAAGTATGTGACAAAATTAAATCGAGAAAACATAGTTAGGGAATATCAATTTGTATTATAATAATTAATATTTAAACCGCAATCATTTTCTGTATTAAATATGATGAAACAGTTATTAATCCATGGCATTAATTTTATTTATGAATAAATTATTAATATCAACATCCTTGAATAATTTTGAAATGACCTCGACTATTTAGTACAGTGGGAGAATACAATTATTTAATTTGTAAAAAATATAGTTAAGTTGCCACAACTATTAATAATAATGAATCCGATTAATTTTATTTTTAGCAAGAATAACCATTTTTGATTTATTTAATTTTTGAATTCTAATAATAATTAAAGCCTTTTTGTTTTTTGCCAAAAAATAACAAAATAAATAATCTTAATCCTATTATTATACTACTTTTATTTCATATTTAACAGTTAATTTCTTTAGTAAGTTATATCATATTTAATAAATGATTAATCTGCAAGAACCCTCCACGGATGAAGGCCTCCTACAAAGAAGTCCAATTTTCTCTATCTTCGGCTATTTGCATCCAGCCCGGACCAGCCGTTTTGTTAAAATAGTCCGCCCATCTCGTAAGCGTCTTCCTCCGCAGCGTTTCACATTTGGACTGGAGAGGTTCAAGTGTGAACTGTCACCTTTTTAGTCAATCGCTCATTTGGCAATCTCGCTACATGCCACGCCCATTTCCATTTTGGTTTTTGGAATAGTTCAGCGCATCGGTAGCTTTAGATATACTTCTTATTTTTGCGTGTCGTGTTTTTTGAATATTTTTAATTTTTAGCATGCTTCATTCTTCGTCATAAGTTAGGCACAGTAAAAGGCTGCCCGTCATGATCTTAGTTTTAACTTTTACTAGCATATTGCTTTTAAAAACTTCCTTCAGTCTTCAGTATTTGCTCCAAGTAAGTTGAACACGCCTCTCGATTTCTGAGTAGTTGCTCTCTTTTTTGAAGCTGATTTGTTTGCCCAAGTATTTGTATTTGTTTGTAAAGTTCACTGTTTCGTTATCCACAGAAATTATCTTTCCCATGCTATTTGTGTTTAACATTATCTTTGTGAGGTTCATCCATAAGCCTATCTTTTTACTAGCTACATTTAGCGATTAGGTCATAAATTGTAATTGCGTAAAAATATTAGGTGATATAGAATGAATGGTTTTTACTCATAGTAATATAAAAATAGAATAAGGTGTTGCATCTGCAAATAAAATTCCTTCGTAAATATTGAAAAACGGTGTAGTAAATCGAAAGTTGCTTTCGACGATATGGCATGTTAAGGGGCATTAACACAATGCCTATTTATCACAAAGTCACTATGAATGAATAGATCTGTATACGTAAATTTTAATACAATTTAAAGCAAAACTTCTTAAATAATGCGACGCGTCGACAGTAATTGATCTATATCAAAACAAGTTTTGTGGAAACTTCATTATTCAGAAAAGTATTCATGAAATATTCGAGAAACATTTGTATTGTTTGTTTTCTTTGTTTATTGTCGCTAAACCTATTATATAATGTTCATTTAATATAAATTATCATATTGAAAACTGTTGGTTTTGTTGCATTTTATTATAATGAATATAGTCAAAGAGAACAATAACAGTTTTGCTACAAACAGTTTTCTACGTTTTTGGTCATCGACATATATTTTCACACAGATATAAGTGACCAAGCCAATCCATAAGGAAGACGTAGGTGAAGAAATAAGACGTTAACGTAGCGTTAACGTAAATTAACACGTATAAGATAAGGAAATTTTAGAATTTATTGTCTAATGTTAAATAAAATTTCAGTAAAAGTTGATTATAATGAAGATACTAATTTGGGAAGAAATATTGTGATGGTTGGCGGAAAAATTCCGAGAAATTTGATAATCTCGGACATAAAAAGTTCACTTTCGAAACAAGCATAGTTTCAAAAAAATAATATATCTTCAGCACTTTCCGTTTAACATTCGATACTATAACAGTAAACCGCATATATATCATGCCTTCTGGGTATCAAAGTGTCGAACTAATTTATGATTTTTTGCTCCCGTAAATATAGTAAGCCGTACCCTGAATCAATTTCTTTCACTTGTGGATTTCTTTGTGTCCTCAACTTCATTATTTGAAAATAAATTTATTGAAATTGTCAGAAAGAAGTAACTTCTATTTGTAACAAGGTGATGTTAAATGTATTTTTATGCTTATATTTACAATAATTCAATTCAATTTATTTACTTACCTCAATTGTTTTGTTCTAAATTTATTTGATTCTATGTTTTATTGATTAATTCTATTATTTACCGTTGACTTAATTCACTATAATTAATTCAAAATTTTACTTTACATTTTATTGACCAACTTCATTATTGAAATTAACTGAAATGTTTCGTATTTGAATAATATTATGTGATAATGGGAACACAAAATTAACCACGCTGTTACCACTTATTTTGGTGTTGTGACAAGACCATTATACATACACACACATACACACGCACGCACACATGTATATATATATGTATATATATATATATACACACGCACATATACATATACATACATACATATATATATATATATATATATATATATATATATATCGAATTTCCCTACTATCCTAGTAAACAATTGCTGAACCATTCCATCACGACATAATATTCATCTGACTGTCATTCGCACATTTGATGAGTTAAGTATCTAAAAACTTATTAAACAGACACCTCTAGTGCGGGACGAATTTGAAACAATTATGGCTGTTCCTGTGAAACGTCAAGTCATTATTGTTTCTGTGGAACGTCTTTGACAAAGTGTAGAAAATCGTTTAAGACACATTTTCTCTCTAGTGATTCTCAAAATAGGGAAGCTTTTTTATTATTCCATAAAAAGATGCTGATTAAAATTAATCGGAAGTAAAATAACTTTGTCTTATTTATAACTGAAATATTTTCAATTATTAAAACGGTACTATTATGATAATGAAAATCTATAAAAAACATGACTTGTGAAACGCTGCAGTATTAATTACCAAATCAGTTTTAGGCTAATATTATTGTTTTAGTTGTTGCAATTTCTCAATAAATATCATAACTCATGGCGTCAATAAAATTCTATATTTTTGGAAAAATAGTAAATAGAATAACTTCAATCAATGACAGAGACATTGTAGCGACGAAGAAATACCTGATTATTCCATTAAAAATCTATCCAATATGCTGTACTATATATTAAAATGAAGAACATATATCAACAGGAAAAGGTTACAGATCGAAGTTGGCACAGACGTCTATACTATTTATTTTGCTTTCTGTGGTATAATAGTAAACGATTCATTGCTTATTAAAGATAATATATTAGATTGGAAACTCATAATGCCACCATCGCCACCTTTTTACACCGATTTCTGGAATGTTATACAAGCTTCTAGACTATTTTTTGTAGGATATATGAAGAGTGCAGCATTCGGACTACTGTTCAGTTTGCAACTGAGTAAGCGGAGAGTAAAGAATAAATTAAATAGGTATGTATTTCGAAGTGAACTCAGTAGACTCTTTATTCATGAATGTCGTTTAGGGCGAAAAATCATCAAAGCATCACGCAATATATACACAACGATGGGTCAAGATATGCCCACTTACGACGCAGCCAAGTACTTATAAAGATTCAAAGGGAATTTTGACCTGTCCGATAAACCTCATCCAAAGCGACCTCCCTCTTGATTTAGAAAAATTTAAAAGTCTTTTTGAAATAGATCCCAGATTAAGTTCGCATTGTTTGGCAGAGCTATTTTCATACTTTTATATTGCAATGGAAAAACAACTTCGTGCTTTGAGAAAGAAGTGGAAATATTCATTTTATCTACCACGTGAGGTTAGCTCATGTGGTACACAAAATGAATATTTCCACTTCCACCCTTCCACTTCAGACGAGAGCTAATGTGTGCTTGGACTAAGTTCCCATCGTACGACGAGAGGCTAAAGGAGATAAAAATTGGGTGGATTATGTTAATTTTTAGCGTAAACATCAGTGGCTATGAGCTGGGGAAAGGTATCTAGACTAAAATGTAATATTGGACAAAAGATGCTTTCGAGTGCATGGTGGGGTACAAATGGACTTATTCATTGAGTTATTCATTGGGAACTCTTTCAAGCGAATAGCACAATTACCGCTAAGATTTATTATGAACAATTGAGCAGAGTCACCGCTAAACTCTCTTCAAATCAAAGCAAAGTTTATTTTTACTTGACACTACTCAACCCATGTAGCAAAAAGAAACGCATGGAAAACTACTTTCACTTGGATGGAGTATGCTACTTCACTAAATCTCATCAGTTCCGCTCTCTATCCAATAATTTACATGATAAACAATTTAAAGATGATAGTTATATCAAAATCGAACTTCACTGTTTTTTCAGTCAAAGGTCCAGAGATTTATACAAGGACGGAACATTCGCTCTGCCTACACGTTAGCGACAAGTGTTCGATACCGATGGTGCTTATATAATTAACGATTGATTTTATTGACTACGTATAAAAAGTGGAAAAATCCGTGTACATAAATGGCGGATTTATAAGTTACCAACCTACTATAATCCAGATATGTCACAAATGTTAAAATATTCTTTATGTATTAGTTGAACTCATTGTTAAGTATTGAACAGAAAGCCTCATTAAAGTCAAATATAAAAATGGAAGTTGGACTGATGTATGTTGTATAAATATAATAACTATTGAATGGGATTTAATTTTTGTAAGGGCTTTTGAACTGACGAACGAAAAATCTAGTGACATATGAATTCAATGTTTTAACTACGTGTACATCACTGCGCACACAATAAATGTAAATAGTTTTATTTTTTGTTAGTGTACTCGAACAACCATTATTAACTGATTTATAAAATGTTGATATCTGCTATATAGATTAACTATTTAATTAAATCTTAAACCTAGATCAATTAATTAACATTACATATGTTGCTATTGCGATTGGAAATTGAATGAACGCGCTTATTAGCTCTGATAATAAGTTGGAGACGATGATTGTAATATGGTTTAAAGGTAAGGATTACTATATGGTGCATCTATTAAAACAGGACATTTTTTCTTAAAATATATATATATATATATATATATATATATATATATATATATATATATATATAATGTTTTAATAATGTTATGATAATTGATTGATATAAAATGATAATAGAAGTCAGAAAATTGTTTTTCTCGCTTCATGATAATTTGAATGAAAACATAAAAACAAAAAAAAATTCTTAAAAATACATGCGAACGAAGTGGTAGGCATAGCTACTAAATTAATAAAATAAAATCAGATATTATCATCTTTAAACAACATCCCATAAATTTGAGACTACAGAACTTCATTATGGGTGTGCCCAATATGTTCATTGTCAGTTTTTTCTTTCTTAAAACATCCTTTTTGAAAGACGTTATTTTTCATTTTAATTTACCGGCACTACAAACTCGTACACCATATATGCTGAGAACATTATTATAATTACCGGGAACCGTCTCTTTTATAGAAGACGTGCCAGAAGAAAACTACATTTCTTCTACAAAAGTAACAATTTTTTATAAAAAATACTCTATGTGGATCACAATATATATATATATATATATATATATATATATATATATATATATATATATACATTTTTTTTTTATTTTGCTGCTAATTAATTGATTTAAATGATTTAAATTTGTTAATTGATAATATATCTAAAATTATAGAAATTATAAAAGTTTTTATTTCTCTAAGGAAGCCTGAAACATATTTATAATAGTTACAATGATAAACAATATTTTAATCTTAGTTAAAAAAACAAAAAAGTTGAACAAAACTTACTTTCGACAGACCATTTTTTTTTCAAATTAATAATTACATTAATACTCGTATGAAAATAGGTATATAAAACCACTTTAAACGAGATTATGTTATTAAATTTTCAGTGTATATGATAATTAATTACATAGAGGCAAACAATTTTCAGAGTTGGATCAAACATTTTAGCCGTGGATCGGTTGAAAAAGTAAAATACCTGTACAGATTAAAACGCAAGGTAATTAATATTCGGTCGCGAGGTCTAGTAGAATTTAGGAAAGTTTATTTATTGAATTTGAATTAGCTTAATTTGTTACTAGCGTTTTATCACAGAATTTTTAAATAAAAATCGTTTTCTCATAAAAATATTTTAAATCTACATATTCCCTTATACTAAAACAGTAATATTGAAAATATTTTGCAAGAATTTTGTCGCGGAGACTACAACTATATTATAAACAAATAAATAGCGGTATTGTATACATTATACCTGCTTATTTTTTGTTTCAAAACTACTTGTGTTTTTTGGTTTGAAAAACTACTGAAACAGTCAGCATTCAGTTTATACTAAAGTAATTAAAAGTTTATACTAAAATATAAGTATTACTTAAAGTCTGAGATAGTGAGATATTTAGCGTTTCTAGAACTCCTGCTTGCTTGATTGTTTTTTAAATTTATTTACTTATACTGCTTACTTCCTTAAATTTCAAGCTAAACACAACACCGACATTAAAAACCCTTGACTATTGAATCTCACTAACAACTGGGTTTAGGCATTAACAACTGGGTAAATAAAATGATCCACGCCGGCGAAGCTGCGATCAAAAACCTAATATGGGTTAGATATACGAAAATATAATTTTTACTATATTTAACGTACAAGGGGAGGTTAAAGGTTACTTAGCGGCGATGGAAGATCTCGTTCTAAATACTTGCACTATGGATGTTCATCCTCCAATTTCAAATATTATCCGGCGCCAAGATCAATCAACCTGGCAATCAACCTAGCCGTATACCTCTGAAAATAAAAAAAAATTGATGAAATTCCAAAGTCCACTAATTCCAACTTTAAAAACAACTCATTGAGACATAACAATAACTTCTGCTCCCAATACATTTCCAGAAACTTACATATATGCCACTATTGCAAGAAACTAGATCGTACGTTCAAGGTGTGCCGTTTACGCAAATATAAAAATAATAAGTCCAAAACCTCCTCCAATAATAATTTTAAATTAGGGTGGCCGTCTTCCTATTGACATAGACATTATTACAGTTTGGTACATCGAATACATCTTTATGTCAATAGTATAATGAAGTTTAAACGAATAAATGCTCGCTTAGGTATTGTGTGAGACTACTTTTGTCGAAATCTGACATCATTTGCAATCATTTAAATAAAGCTAACCAAGTAACCAGCCTATACTACCGGCTAACCTAATTTAAAACACAAAGTCCACACGTATAACCAGCAATGAAGTGACAATTTAAATAAGTCTAACAAAAAGCTAACCAGCCCCAAACTCACGGCCAATTGAAAATAAATCACACAAACCACCAGACTGTACAACCTAAATTTCAAAATCACAAAGTAGAATTTAGGAAAGTTTATTTATTGAATTTGAATTAGCTTAATTTGTTACTAGCGTTTTATCACAGAATGATAAAACGCTAGTAACAAATTAAGCTAATTCAAATTCAATAAATAAACTTTCCTAAATTCTACTTTGTGATTTTGAAATTTAGGTTGTACAGTCTGGTGGTTTGTGTGATTTTGATAAGGAATTATTTTACCTAGACCATGTAATTTTTGAAAAGAGTGTGAAACCAAACCCAACAAAAAGTATATCAGTTAATGATTATCCAAGACTTGATGGCATCAAATATTTTCCCTATCTCGTATCCCATTATAATAGATTCATCCCTGACTTTTTAAAATTACAAAAACAATTCACAACCTTTGGAGTGTTGCGAATGGTTTTGATAATTATAAAAAGAATTTGTCAGTTTTATAAAAAAAAACGAACGATAATTTGTGTAAAAACTCTTAAAACCAAGTTGTCTTCCTCCCACTTGCTCGCTTATTCACATTTTACCAAACCATTTATCCTGCCATGTAAGTCATAAATACCATTCTCTCGTAAGGAAAAATTGGGAAAGATCGACATATATCATATACCTCACGAACACAAAAGAAAAGGAAGAAAAGGAAAAATGAATAAGAAGAGTGAATTTTTTCCAATTATTTTCCAATATGAAAACTTTCGACCCTTTGGCCAGACATTCTAATTTGCAATCTACCATCGCCATTTATAATGGCTCTTTAATCACAAAGATTCATACAGTAGGCTTCGACATTGGCGTTTACAATTAAGAGAGTAGGAAACCAAAATTATTTATGGAAAATATAAACTGATTTCCGCGGTCGACGCAATTTCAGGTTATACAGTAAATCCCAACTCACTCACAGATGATGAACTCAAACGCAGTTGCTCTAGAAGATGGTAATTCCACTCCTGAAGAGAATCTAATATCTTACATTTCCGAAAATCAAGATAATTGGTCAAGATATATCTACCTAGTAAATTTGGTTTATAAAACGGTCATACACATAACAACTCATTACTCCCCATACGAGTTATTATTCAGCCATAAGCCATTTATTGTAAATACCATTTACGATTCCAATCCTAAAATTAATTATACCGAATATATTCCATTTACGTCCCGTAAACATTCAGTCGGAAGTCGGAGACTATGTTTTAGCTAAAAATAATTTAAGTTCACGAAAAACCCTTTCTCCTATTTGGAAAGGTCCTTAGAAGATTGTCAAAATAAATGAGCAAAATTCGCTTATTCTACTAATGAAACGGCGCCATGTAGTTCACATTTTTTTATACATTTTACAGTGCTGTCATCCAGGCACATGATCAGCATGTGCCATTGAATTGACATTCATTGAAACGAAAAGGACAATCCCGGTATATATTTTGATCCCATTGGCTCTCTAAAACGACATCTTTCATAAAACCATATTAAAAAAATATTAATTCTATTTTCGGAACACTGAAATTATTTTTAACATAGCATAATGTATGCCGCGACATAGGGTGTTATCATCTCGATCAACCGCTTTCAACTTGTTATCATGATATAATTTATAATTCCCTTTCTTTGGAATAGTTTTCAAATATATTTTTTACACTAATGTTGAGAAGGACGCCATGAAGTATAACAAAGCCATTCATAGTTGTAGGAGAACTTAGCGAAATTCGTTAAAAAATTATTTTTTACATCATTAACATTTTCAGTTTTTCCAGAATCACTAAACAAAATAAATGGTAATGAGCAAATAGCGATACTATCTTAAGCTTGAAGAACGTAACTGCTGTATCAAATTATCTACGTCTAAGTTTATGACATTATGAAATATGTTAGAGAATAACTAATTGACATAATTATTTACGATAGAAGATACAATAAATTCTGTATTGTTTAGTAGCAATAATGTCTTATATCTATTCATTATCGCACGTGACAATTGTATAAAGAATTAGTAGAAAATTATAGCTTATACCTAGTTTTAAGTTATTACCTGTGTCTAGACTTACACAATATTCGAGTTTTAATTAATTTTTATTATATTATTCCATTAAGTTACTAAAAAAATTGTATTTATTTTAAAAACACCATTAGTATTTATAAAATAATTTTATCTGCACCATAAATTGTCATTTCCAGTAACAAATCCTAAATTTTATGTAACTATAATTTTCATTCACCATTAAAGATAAGGAATATTTTTGAAAACTAGATAATTTTAGGTGTTCGTAAAACTATTAAAAATCAATTCTCTTTGTCTGATAAAAAAATATTTATTCTAGCTCAGCTAAATCAACTTATGAAAGTGAACCGATTTCTTAAGTCTATGAAAATATGGATTTGAACAAGATTCCTACATGGAAATATGATGGCAATAATAATAAAATGTTATTTGGATTTTTATTATTTCCAAAAAAATAAGAATTTCAATAGACTCTCCTAGAGAAAATATATATGAAACTGATATAATGCGAAGAAGGATACTTAATATACCTGCCGATTACCATAAGGAAATTAAACTAATTTTTAATTCTAATATTGTAATCACAATAAATCATGCCATCCAAAATTTTAACGTTATTAATGATACATGTTGTAATATTCTGAAATTTAAAGACTAAATTCAATAGCGCTGGTGTGAAATTGAAAAACATTAATTCAGATTCGCTTAAGGATAATGATATACGAATATTTAAAGAAGTCGCTCACGACATAAAAATTTAATGGGAAAAGACTTCGTATTTGAGAACATGGTAATTTTTATTCATTGGTATATGAATAGAAATTACCGTATTTTTAAACATAGTATTATTTAGGTACAGTAAAAAGTATTATGTTCTACATATGATATAAGATATATAAATGTAATAATTTTCTTAGATACCTAGTTAAATCGAAGTAACATAGATGATGAACATATATGTGACATCGATACAGTAAATTCTTCAACTCCTGTGTCTAGAATTCCGAAGTCTATGACATAAGCTCACTCAAAGGTGTAAGTCTTTACTGCTAGGCTGTTATATATCTGACTTGCTAGACATGCAGGATTGCTCCCATGTATATCATATAAATATAATGACATAATCCGATACCCAAGGTTTCATCTTCTAAAGATAACGCTCTATTCCCAGAAACCTCAGGAAATTACTTTCCCAGATTCATTCGCGTTTCTAATTGTAGCTCAGAAGTATGTAATCCGAGTTCACGTCAGTCGTCATTCAATTCAGTATCAATTATTATGTTTAGTATATTAGAAACTATTTGTAGTAGTAATATTTAAGAAAGATACTTTGTACTTTCCAAAAATGAGTCATAATTAATTACAGTCATAATCATAAATCTGCCTTCCAAAAAAACATTCTATATTTGATCCGTAGGTCTTTATTATTTTTTTTTTTTTTTGCTAATATCCCACCTGAAGATGTTGTAATACAACAAAACCTAGGTCGTGGTAAAGAACTTAAAGAAAGTAGAAATAATATTACATCACGTAGTTTCATTTAATTGTCAGGTTAATTTGTTGCCGAAAACTTATACAATCAATATTGTTCAAGTTTAATCAAACATAACAGTATGGCTACTAGGTTGAACAAAAAGAATATGTACTCATTTGAACTTAAATTAATGCATTGATAATAATAATATATTTTATATATTACAAAAGCAATTGTACCAGAAATACATTTAATTCTTCACTACATTCTACATACTTTTGCTTTAAGCCGTATTTTGACGGATTAAGCATTTGCTACTGCATTAGAAGAGCAGCAGGCAGAATAAAAGAATATGGAATTTTCAACATTGTTATTAAGCCTGAAAAATTATTGTTTAAATTAACATCTATGAAAAAAACAAACAGTAGAACTCGCGCTATGAGGTTTTTTTAACTATTTGTATACTTATAAACATTTAAGAGTGCATAGTATTTCTGTTAAACTATATACAAATATTAATTTTCCATAATGTAATTATATTGCCTACCATGTCTTTCACATTCGTAAAAATATACTGTATATTTAAACAATTATAAGATATAGGATAATTGCCATACTTTGCCTACTACTTTCGTGTAGGCATTTAAAAACCCATATTTTAAAATTTCAGGTTGAGAAGTTTCAAAATGAGGGAGGAGAACATATTTTAAGTTTACGTCTCCAGATATAATATTTAGAATTATTAAAAATATATATTTATACCCCTTTCAAATTTTGGGTTGACATTTTTTCCCTTTAAACGTTATCCCCAAATATACAGGGAATTTAAAAAATTGAGTATTAATTAAACCTCTCTCACCAAAATTGTCAAGTAAATATTTTTACTATTGAGATATGTGCGGGTTAATATGTTTTAATTTTATGTAAAATTTTAAGTTTGTCCGTCAAGGTGTTTCTGCAAAATCAACGCCAATCTTGTACAAGTTCCATTTTTTTTTCTTTTAAAGTACGGAATCCCCAATGACTTTAGAGTAAGCAGATAAGGCTATGAAGAAAAAAGAAGAAGTTAAGGCTATGCAATTTTCAAAAATAATTTGCCATATATTAGCTTCCAAACATAATTAGATTACATTTTCCGTGAGAATCTTCAATCCAAACGTTCTAAAGTAACAAAATCTGTTACAGTTTCGTTGTGGACTTCTGCACCATACCTGAGCAAAGCTAAAAAAAAAGAGAAAGAAAAAGAATGAAAAGAAAAGAGTTAACCATAAAATATAGCAATATCAAAGCAGCCAAGTTCTTTCAGAGTATTGCTGGAAAAGATGTGTATTTGAGTAACACAGAGCTTTGCGTCTAATGCAGATGTGTAAAGTGCACATGAATGATTCAGAACTTTGCGTCTAGACTTATTAAATAAAATATCTATGGCAGCATTAATTTTTGCCGCAATACATTTTTATTTATATTTTTCCCTTCATATTACTCTGGTCGTTTAAACGATGACCTGATAGGTGATTGATCAAAATTAAATTATGAAACTCACGCAGTAAAAACCCAATTTATAAGTATATGAACTGATGAATTGTCGAGATTGTTACTGCGATTTGGCTCAAAAGCCAAGCCAATAAAAAGATACAAGGTATTACTTTAATCCAGGTCAATATTTTGAGATGCAAATGTTATCAATAGAAAAAACCCTCATCAATTAATTAAAAAAACACCAACAAAGCCACACGCAAAAGCTAGTAACTATTAAATTGCTGAATAGCGTGAAATAGGAGGGCTGAAATATTTAAGTAGACAAATATAATAAAAAGTGTGAACACTTTCGCTAAGAAATCTTTCAACGAGCTCTTGAATAATTTCACCACGTCAACAAAGCACGAAATACAGTTTTAATAAAATCACTTCGTCCACCATTCACGTCTACTCATAAACCTTAAGTAATTTGCGAAGCAATAATGACGCGTAATCCAAAGCGGTTACTTTAAAAGAGCTGGCACGAAACAAAACCACGGGGCGGCGAGTCGAAAGAAAGAAAACAATTTTCAGCGGATTTGTGCACATTTATATTATTCCGAAAAACGGTCCAAATATATATTATATCAAAATACATAAATCTTGCGTAATTTGCAACAAAAAGCAGTGCTTGAAGATTGTAGCGTTAATGCTGAAAAAAGTTGTTTTGTGATTTAACAGAAATGTCGCATTCCCACCGTAACAAAAACGGTTGTACCTTTAAAAATTCTTCGCCACACATTATTTTTAACACACAGGATTATAAAATAGGATATTTACAACATCAAAAATGGAAATGCAATGAAATAGTCATCCTATGAAAGTTGTGATGGTCTCGTGAGCAGGTTTTACTTTTATGATTTTAATTTACGTTGTTACGTTTATTATACCATTAAACTGTCAGGTTATCGATATGGCCACGACTGATATTTTATAAAAAAGTCTTAAATTACTATTGGAACTTAAAAAAAGATTGATATAATGTATCACTTTTTACAAGTAAGTTGGAACTTTTTATGTCAAATAATCCTTTAGTTCTCTATCTCTAGAAACTAAATTTTTATAGGTTGATTGAAATTACGCCAAATGCTATTTTAACTTAAAAAATTAGAAAAAAATTGCTATACATTATGTAAAAGTTTTGCTTCATTGAAATTAGGACCACATAAACATACTCTGCGGACCAACTAAATTAACTTCATCTTGGTAATAATATCACGTCGTTTCGTTTCACTGCGTTCAAGTATATATGGGTATCAAATCTAAAGCGAGTTACGGCAGGACACGGCGTTCTATGAATAACTGTTTATTGTTACTTGAATATCCATTGATAGGAATGTTACATAGAAAATATATCGATCGTACTAGTAAATAATATCTTTTTTAAGTTTTATAACATTTTTTTTCACTCCCTATTAATGATAATGGAAGCTCAAATATTTGTGATTGAGCAAATATTGAAAAGATATAGTATTGAACTTTAAAATGTGTCATTCTTCAGTAATAAAGAATCCAGTAAAATAATTTTGTAGCTTAATTACATTTTATATTTTCAAGAGAATTCTAATAAAAATTCTTGCTGTACCAATTAACCAGCTCGTACTTATATGCACCGAACCAAAGAATGGTGAACTGATGTTTTGGCTTCTCATTTTCTTCAAAAATATAATTAATATATTATTATCGTAGATGTGTTTACAAATTATTTCTTATATTACAGGTATGATTGTTAAAATACATCCTCCGTTCGGACCTCGGGTGTCGTGTTGCAGCTCAAACTACAAGTGGAGCAGGTCACTTAAGCAAACAAAATCATACATGAAAAAGTTGTGACAAAGACATCTTACCGTATTATATAAAAAGAAGATACCACCTTTATGAATATAGAAAAAAATCCAAAGTAAACATGCGCTTTTTAGAATTACTTGTTTTTATTAAAAAACAATTTTGTTGACTATTTATGCATTGCAAAAAATTCTCCTCTCAATTTTTCTAATAATATATAGTTCTACTTTCAAAACAATGAAATAAAAATAATGTGCATTTTCATACTAACTTGATATCAGTCAACTTAAAATGCATGCATTAAATATTAGTTACCGTGCATGGCGTACAGGTTCGATGAGTATCTGCAGTACGTGAGAATCTGAAAAATAATCCATAGTCAATTGAACTGTCAGCTACTTGGGTATCCCCGGATGTTTACGCCTCCACCTATATATATATTTAATATATATATATACATATATATATATATATATATATATATATACATATATATATATATATATATATATATATATATATATATATATATATATATATATATATATATGCATCATGGATATAGCATATAATTGTATATTTCAAATAAACATTTCGTTCACGAGTTACAACAATATTTCCTAATATAAAAAAAGAAAGCTATAATGAAACGTATTTAAGAAACTTCCTATTCTTTCTCGAATTGTGTACATAAACTCTAGTGTCCTATTAGTTGTATTAGTTTACTTAAGTATACGTTTGTCGATTAGGTATTTTCTCTTTCCAAATTTCAGTTTTCTAGAACATTTGATGTTCATCTATGAATGATGAAATTACTGAAGTTTGCATATATATATATATATATATATATATATATATATATATATATATATATATATATATATATATATATATGTATGTATATATATATAACCTAAATTAGTAGAGTAGGAAAAATAAATATTTGGTGTGTTTCTCGGTGTGGTTAATAAGTTAGGGAACTAAATTTGGGCTATAAGCGTTATCCAGACCTAAGTTATGAGGGTTCAAAAATACGGGCAAATCGTTTGAGAAAAGGTGCTGCGGTATCTTATTTGTTTTGGCTCGTACTGGCAGTATCACTGCCATGCCCCCAGATTCTTTATTATTGGATTATTGATCCCCTTATAAAGAACTTTCTTTTATAAATGATTTTACTAAATACTAAATGAAAATACACTCGCAAAAACAATTTTGGGGAGTATTTGGTTTTATTACAGTACGAAATATTTTTATATGTGAGTGATAATCCTCAGTTCTTATTACTTGACCAGATATTTAAGTTTGATAATTTCGTTAACAGCTTAGTAATTAGCTTTATTAAGCAATTAACGGATTTTTATTTCGTTTCACTAATAATATTGTTTTTCCTCATTTTGTGGTGTTATAATTTTCTATTAAACTTTTATCTTGTTTCATCGCGTTACATACCTATTGAAGTGAAACTGCTTGTGAGGTGCGCGACGCACGCGTAAAGGTTTGACAGACGCTCTAATGAATAATGATTATATATATATATATATATATATATATATATATATATATATATATATATATATATTGGTGTGTGTGTGTCTCTGTATGTGTACATATATATTTGCTAACCGAAATATTTTTCAACATACTAACGGCTTTTTAACGCAATTTTGGAATTTTGATGCAATAGTGTGTGTATCTGTTGATATTATTTTGTATTTCAATAATTTGCATCGATGGACATCAGTATCACATACCATAAAATTACATATGATATTTCTTACTGCATTATAGAACAGTTCTAGCAATATTAATGTTAGCAAAAATTATGTAGAAACTTAAATATCTTCAATAAAATTTTACGTTGCCTTAGCTTGACGTTTTATTTCGAAAATATTTACATTAATCTGATAAATTTTCTTCAGTGGCTGAAGTGTAAAATAGGTTTATATAAAAGAGCGGCAGCGATTTCTACACTTTTATCAAAAAAATGATCTGTTTAATATTTAGGTTTTCATTTTATTATTATAGTTTAACTAAAAGTTCAAAAATTACTGTACTGTCAAGCGTCCATATGCACTAAGATAATTTTTGCTTCCATCAATTTTGCAATTCGAATTGTTTTCGCGATTTTTTCTAATAAATTTTTAAATGATTCACATATCTTTTACATATTTCCACAAAAGTTAACATGAAACGCTATATACTAAATAATAGTAACCTTAAAATATGGCTTCAATTAGACAATATGTATTTGTATAACGCAATGAAAAACCCTTATAAAAAGCTGTGTAGCAAAACATTAATAAATTCTTTAAAATCGCTTACTTGTCCCAAATAGTTCTTAGATAATTACCATCAAACGAGCTTCATTAGTATATAAGATAGATATAGCATAAGTTGTTTACTTACAAATACGTTTCAAATTAAATAAAGATTAGACAACATCATTAAAAGCTTTAAAGTAGTGAGCTACGATGGTGGATAAGACACAGACGAAGGCGGGGCACACGTGGAGATGTGATGATTTAAATTCTGGACACGAGCTGGAAAATAATTTGCCATATTACAAGTAATGAAAAAGCTGGGGAATCATTTTTAATTTAAAGAAGACAATTTTTCAGCTCTTTGAAAAAAAATTGCATTGATTCTTCACACTTATGGAACAGTTTATAATATGTATGGAACCAGTTTATAATTGATTTATATTATCTACACATGCAGACACATATTTTGTTGGAAAATTACTATAGAAATCCTAACCATAAATAAAATTGTTTATTTATTTATACTGTTTTCAACCGTAACTCAACCAAGATCCATGATATTTTTCTTGAATAAAGCGTAATTTTCAGATCACTAAAGAATTTTTCGTGTAACAAAAACATTAACTCGTTAAATGTAAGAGCGTGAATATAAATATGTATATGTATTTAAATATTAGCTGAGTAATATAGTACTATGTTCACAAGTAATTTTTAAATTACCCAGTAAATATTTTTTTCAAAAAGTTTGCAACTCAATCAATAAAGAAACCAGTCTGACCATTAATTTGGGTGAATAATTTTAATATTTTATTAATTTACTAACTGTTCTCTGCTATTACACCTGCGTAGAATTATCTTAATTATGCTGCTAGCGATAAACAAAATATTATAATGGATATATTGCGGATTAACTGATAATAAATGAGCCGGTCTTTCTCTGTCTAGCACCGTTTAAGTAGTTATTACTCGAACCATGCTAAATTTCCTACTCTACCCCATAAGATGATTATATTAAGCCATTTTGTTTAAAATATGCTTTCTAACTCAAAGCATTTTTCCAAATTGTTTTCTATTGGAAATATATTTTCAAAGATTTGAGCGACCAAGTAAAAACAGCACAATTTTATGATTGTACAGATAATGTGTTGTTACATCATTTTTAATTGCATTAAGGGTTTTGTATAAATTAAACTGATTTATCAACGGATTTTTTCAGATATAGCTGAAATTTAACATAACTAACCGATAAAAATAGCTCAAACTATGAATAGCGCGGGTGACAATTTGACTCGAATCATATTGAAGTTTTGTGTTTATCATTAAAATTAAAATCTAGACTGAAATTTGTATCACCTGTCGAAATGAACTAAAGTTTGACCTCTGTAAATAGTAAGAATAATAAATAAAATTGCAGAATGCAGAATACGTTACAACCATCAAGCATATAATTGATTCATTGAAGCCCTCCAACTTTTACAATCGCTAATCCGCTGTTTGCCAATCTAATTAATATTTATGTATTGTTTGTACATTATTGTTTATTGCTTACAGATCTGGTTAAAATTTGCGAGGTATAAATAAAAAGCTAAGTTTTACTGTTTTTTAATCAACATTTACATTAAGCCGCCAAAGCTAAAAAGTAAGATCAAAATTTTATCCCGTTATGAACAGATAAAATTAAAAATATGTATTATTAAGTTTAATGAAACACAATACGATCCAACGTTCAGTTCGTATCAAATAAAATAGAAAAAAATTACATTACACCTTAAATCACGTTTAAAAATATGAAAATCAGTCAGATCAAAAACACTAATGCAAGAAACACGCCCGACTTATTTTGAATACTGAAACGCGTTGTCGATAGAATTCGTTGAACTTTTTATACATTATCCAAATTATTTATATCTAACTTATTTGAAAACTTAGAAATACATAGTAACATAATAACAGAATATCAAAAGGAGTCATTTTTTGCATGGTTTCACTTAACGTACATATGTGTTGTTTTACAAATCGCAGGCAGACAAGTAACGGTTTTATTAATTAACTCCTGTATTTTTAATGCGTATATCACTGCATGTAACTACTGAAATTTAAGAAAACCGCTGACACACCGTAAGTTTTAAAAAAAATTACTCATAAACTAACCGAATAAGTATATATATATATATATATATATATATATATATATATTTATATACCATAGTATACCATCCTATTAGGTACGGGTGGAACTGGCATAGCAAGGATTTCGCTTTTAATTCAGTATGTATGAATGTTTAACATATACATACGTAATATTTCTAATAACTACTGGAAATACACGTATTATTTTTCACTATATAAATGAATTTTCTAGAATATATATCACGCACGTAAAACTATCGTAAATTTCTAAAATAAATTACAGGCGCAAGGGTTTTCAGAAAAGTTAAAATAAGCTCTGAGTAATTTTTGTTTTCAGTAATATGAAATTCGCGCTACAATTTATCGGTAAATTTTATTTTAAATACTAGCACAGTTTTCATAATTTTATCTTCAACATTTTCGAAGATGACAGATGAGACACGTTTTTGTCAATATTTTCAACAATATCTCTACATATATTTTATACCTAATTATGGGAAAAAGTAATTCATGTTTCAGTAAGTCATATATGAGTAATTCATTCTTATAACTCGCTCTTTCAATTGAGATGCCATACTCTGAAAGTAAAGAAACAATATTATATGAAAACTTGCCACCTTCGTAACTCTTAGACAAATATTTATTGTAATGTTTTGAAAAAATTGGATCCGTAATCGTCATAGCTAAGCTTAATTTCAAGTTTATATGTCGAACTGTATCTGAGAAAAACGACTGTGATTAGCAATGTAAACCATAATATCATCATGTATGTTTTACAAATGTATGTTAAATATGGATTTACATTACAAATATATGTTAACACGAATTGGAATTGAATCTTTCTTTTATAAATATTATGGAAAACTTAACCAATTATTAAAATTTTCTAAACAATCTACCACATAGCAATCGCAGCTTACAGTTTCCTGATTCTCAATTTTATTAAGTGAAGACAACTTGTTAGTAAGAAAAAACACCTTTTATTCTCTTGCATTTGCCGTATAAAGACCATTTTACCAATTTTAATGTAGTTTTGTCTCTCAACTTGTGCAATGCTATTTTGGAGTTCAAGAATCAGTTAGTGTTATTTCTTTATTTTTTCCTTTAAATACAGGAAAAAGTAAATACAGGCTAGTATTAACATCCTGTAAATATAAAATTATAAAGAAACCTATAATCTGAAATTTTCATATAGGACAAAAAAACTATTAATATGCCTTAAAAATATTCGAGATATAAAATAAAATAATTTTGACCATACCATACATAATTAATTAATCACACAGAATTTAAAAATACATGATAAAAGGTAATAAGCTATACAAACAATAATTTAAACATTGAAATGACACTTTTGACTTATTCTTTGCGTTGCATCCATACACGAAGTCTGCTCTTCTCGCTTGTCCTGAATTAAATAACATCACCTATTATAAAGGTCCATCGTTCGCCTGTGTTAGAACACCGGCATTCATTCACTCATTTTGAAAATGAAATAAAAACCATTACGAGTTTTAAGTTTAAGAATGCGAATTTTTATATAATTTAGTAAAGATGAAATACCGTACTACTGTGGTACATATTATAAAGACGTCTGTAATCGAGGGGGTGGCCTTTGATCGGATGTATCGTACTTATTTTTATCGAGCAATGTATTAAAAGGTAATTCAGACCCAACCGTGTGATAATGCAAAATCCCATAAATCTTTTTATACTATCGCAATAAAAGAGTATGGAAGATTCTCTTATAGATAGAAGAATAGGGTATTCGGGTTATGAATATACAAGTGCATTGTACAAAATAAGACGTGTTTTACTGTTTTCAAATCAATCATGCTTGTTCTTAATGCACACTCAAATATTCTATAAACTGCTTACAATCCGCTCAATACGAAGATTAAAATATTGTTTTCTGTAGAATATAATACAAACGTCATGCATGCTGTCGACAGTACCAAAAAGTTTCCATAAATGAAGTAACTAAAAGCGAGTTGTTTTCTTCTTTTTAACATAATTGTCTTACACTTGGAGAAACTCAAATGTAGTTTATGTTCATTATAGTATACACGGAAACAGTTGAGGTCATATTGCGTATTCGAACAGTCGTGTATGATCCTTACGGGTGTAAATAGATTGAGATTATCGGTGTAATTAGAATATTTGTCGATTAAACTTTTAATTACTTTTAACGGTCACACCTATAATTCATATTTACATGCATATACATGTATTTATATTCTTACGCGAATGTCTACGTAATTTTTTATTTCGGTTTTAATTACCTCTTCCGTATCTTATATAAATTTCAAAAGTCATTATTTCCCCTAAAAACATAGTTCTGTGAAATTCACCTAAAACCAAAAAAAATGTGAACTACAATTATGGGTTTTAGTTCCAAACTAGTAACAAAGTCGATAAATCATAGTAAAGCAACAGTAGTTATGTTATAGCCACGATTACTTATAAAGTATACATAATTTTGTTAGTAGCCATACAAACTATTACATAACCACTTCAGCATGCAATGTACTCGCCGAATACGTTATCGTTTTTATCAAGGATCGAACGATTAAAGTGAAATACGTAAACTTTGAACTCGTGGGCCCCAGAAGTAGCATACAGCGATTTTAAGTTTTAACCACAAACTACGGTGATTAAATTTATCAATGGCCGTAAAGAACTGAAACACACTAGGATAAATGTTATTTATTGTTATTACCAAAGATAGCATCTTAGGTTTAAAATCGTGAGGCCTCTCGCAAGTTGTTTGGCAGATGAGTTTTAAGAATGATGAATTATCACCAGTTTGCAGAGTCGAAAATGTTATTAGATTGTAAAATATTTGTCTATTATTATTGACTAAAAATTTTTAACTTTTCTTATTTTTTTACCTTTAAAAAAATCTACTATAGGATGTTTTCTTAAAGGAGTAAAATTGACAATACGTGAATTCATGACTCATTTCAGCACTAATAAACATTTGAGTGTATTCACTATAGCACTTCCACTAAACTGTTCACGAATATTAATTTTTCACAACGTGAATATATTGAAACGTATTATACACTACATTTTTTTGAAGCGTAAAAATATGGAGCATATTTTAAAAATTTAAAGATTTAGGACAATCACTATAGTTTTCCTATAATCGTTCAATCAGTTTTTCATATTTTTTGGGTAAGTGGTTTCGGAAATAAGGGGTGGAATGGTGTACTTCTGCATGTATTTTTTAGAATCTTTAAATTTGCAGTATAATATTGCAAAGATTTTAAATTCTGAAAATGTTTTTGTACTCCTCAAAACAAGCCTTTTCAAGTGATCTCTGGGAAAAATATAATATTTATTTACGTCCTCTTTAGTCGTCATATAAATATTATAAAAAAGTTGGTGGCGTAAAATACACGCAAAATATGTGAATAAATAAGTTGTATTACTGTGCCAAATACCAAGTTTTTATGTCGCATGGTTTCTGAAAAAATGAGTTTTGAAAATAGAAAAATATAGATATATTGCCTATTATATCTTCCTATTATATCTTTCAGTATGTCTAATAAGTTATAATACCTAATATAGAAAAAAAATATTTTTGAGGACCTTATAACTAGCCCTTTTAAACATTTCGCACTATAGATGGATTTAAAAAAAGGATTTCAAGTGCTTAATCAGCCATTCCTGAAATTTACAAATGAATATTTTTTGAGTTTTAGCTATTGCGATAAGTGCGGAAAAGTATGTTTTATTACTGGGCCAAAATATACAATTTCTGCATTAAACTAAAAAAAAAACGGTTGTGATAATAAACGTGAAAAAAACGGTTGTGATGGACATACGGATAGAAAAATGAGTGATCTTATAAAACTTCTGTTTTTCCTTCTAAGGTACTGAATCTTAAAAACAGTTCATACTGAATTGAATGGTGCCATGTGAATACTACATTATATAATTATTATTACGCAGATAGTTAAAAGATAAGCTCAGCAATTTGTAGCAATTGAAGAAAAGAGTATGGAAATTTGAGACACCCACAAAAGATTTATTAAGAGACAAGAGTGCGCCAATAAACAAATAGTGACCCTTAATATCAACAAATGCTCTTTACATAGTAAGGAAACTGCGTTCATTACAAATTTACTTATAACAATTGCATTGAAGAGTCATATCGAAAATGTACGGAAAGTCCGAAGAAAGCCGAACTGCGACTACATAATTAAAATAGGCATATAAATCATGTTAATAAAGTGAGCAACGCGCTCACAAAGTTCACGCCATTATAAAAAAAATGTCGATGCACTGTCTCGCAAACCATTGATAAAATAAATATGTAATATTTAAAACAAATGCGAATAAAAGAAATAATCAGGTCTGCAAATTTTAACATTTATTTTCCGTTTTTGGTTTTGATAGCTGATCTTAGGATATTTTGGTGCCCTGATTACAAATATGTAACCCACAGCTTTTTTGGGAAAGCCTAAGTAAAATAATTAAATTACAATAACAAAACAATTACATGACTTTAAAATATTTATAGTATTTTATGGCGTTAATAAATAAATTAGAAATATTAAATACTTTTGTGGTATCTTGTTTTTTTTTCACCGAAGCTCCCATTGTGAGATTTTCGCTTAAAAGTCCGACTTGGATCATCTAGCTTTAGCAACCGACAATAGTGTGCCATCATCCTCCACTTATAACGACGTTCTATTTCTTTGAAATCCTGATGAAATAATTTGTCTTGCTCTTCACTTACAGATCCCAAGTTATCAAGAAAGTAGTCTAAGTGCTAATTAACGAAGTGAAGAAATTTTCAATCATTTTCTTCACAATTTCCTTATAATTTAGACTTTTATGGTTTTTTATGAAATTGTTCACTACTTCCTTAAAATATTTCTAGGGTTGTAAGTTTTTTTTAATAAAGTTTCGTCTTTCATCTGTTTTCTTATATCCGGACCAATGAAAATAGCTTCTTTCGTTTTAACTGCAGATAGAGATGGAAAAATTCGGTGTAAATATTTAAAACCTTCTTCTTTATTAAGCAACTTCGCAAATTATTTCATCATTCCCATATTTATGTGTAAAGCGGGTGGCAAAACTTTTAGTCTATGATCAATCTCATGCTTTCGCGTCATAGTCGATGTTAAACATTTTCACTAAACCAGGAATATCTTGGCAATACAGCAAAATGTTGTTGAAAGTCTTTTTCTCTGTTGCGATTCAAAGAAAATTAGGTGCCTGGAGCAAGCATATTCTTTTCCGATAATCTTAATCCGAGGAGTTCAGCTGAATCTTTTGACAGGCTTAGATCTCTTATTAAGTAGTTCAGTACTGACTGTGAAAATAACTATGTTCCACTTGCACTTGGCTCAAATTAAGCTTCAGGTTGAGATACCTTTTCGACATCAGGAGGTGATGATAGTCAACGTTCGAGTCACGATGGTTTTGTAAAAACAATGATGTTGCTATTTATACAAAAATCTATTAATCTACCCTCATT
Source organism: Druceiella hillmani (assembly GCA_039881145.1). NCBI lineage: Eukaryota > Metazoa > Arthropoda > Insecta > Lepidoptera > Hepialidae > Druceiella > Druceiella hillmani. The sequence goes on along the minus strand of JAYKKI010000021.1, from coordinate 23,857,073 downwards.
AACCCTCTTCTCACGATTGTTAAATACGGTTAAATGAGGTCTTTAGAAAATTACCTAAAAATCTTCCTTTTTTCCGATAATAATATGTCACTTAGTTAATTACATTATATTTACCTATTTGAGAACTTATTCATTGTTATCTACTGCAACCATGCCATGAGTTTTTTGTTCAATAAGAAACAATAAAATATCAATTCTTGACTAGGTAAGCCTGAATACTTTTGGCAAAAAAAACTATGCTAAATAACTAAAAATCCTGAGGTTATGGATTTCTTTTAGCATTTTTCCCGTAATCGGCACCCAAAATCCATCATGAAATCTGTAAGGGGAAAACCATTGTAGACCTGTGAATTATTTTACAACTTCGTATATATTTCATAACGATATTTACTTTACACACTTAAAAAAATAACTGGCTTATATCTGTGAACCATATGCGGATTATCAAATCTTTTCTTCGTGTCAAATTTCTTGATAAAAGAGTTCCCAAAATGTGTAAATATATTTAAGTATTTGTATTGACTTTACTGACTTTCATTTACTCCGATGTGATCATGTCGGATATTCACGAACCGTATTTTAGAAATTTTCGTAATTTATCTAAATGCGTCCCTTATGAACCGTGACTTTAATTGAACCCCTAATCCTATAGATGAGCAGTAAATTATCTTCTTGCCGTAAATCTAATTCAAGAAGCCATCCGGTATGGGGATCCTCTTCAAGATTAAGGTCCTTTGTCTTGAATTTCACGTAGCAAAATTTTTCGTCGTCCTGTGAGATACCGTTGACTTGCCCATTTCATCCCACAATATAATATATTTGTATCTTATAATGAAATATTCTGCAACTTTCGACATCCTTTTAGGAAAATTTCCAGCTCCAGTATTCTAAAAATATCGTAACTTAAAACTCATTAGCGAACAAAATACTTATGCGTAAAATTCAAATCGGTCCTCCTCCTCATGCAAGTATTGCATTTAATTGTTCAGATGTAGTTTGATAAAATACAAATGAGCAAAAACTAGAGTATAGAGGCGTTTCCGATATAAACCTACGAGACTCGGTATTTTTGTACATATTGATGATAAACAAGTAGGATAGAGAACTAGCCACACGGGTTAATAATATGTAAAAGGTAAAATATTGGAAAACGGCAAAAGAGACCAAAGAAAACAAAAATGAAAACACAAAAATAATGTGATTTTACATGTCGGGTGGGGTTTTGGATCTGGGTTGAGGGGTAGGACAAGTAAGGAAAACGATTAATGGTGTGGGATATAAAAGGAAATGTAATGTTAAAAGTGAAATTAGGGGAAGTATGATTTTTTCAGACGGTTTTTGTATGCTGGAAGGTACGATGAAAGTCTGATGTCGGAATAAAGTTTGTTTCATAACTTGGCGGCATGAACACCGAACGAATGCTCATAGGAAGAAGTAGAATGTTTGGGGATAAGGAACGTTTGAAGTTTATCACAACGTAGACTCAGCCGATGGCTAGAAAGATCTCTGAATTTCGCAACAAAGTAGGAGGGACTGTGAGGGTTATGTGAAATATTATAAAGAAATAAAAGATAGTAAATTTTGAATCTATCTATTTGAGCTGTATCTTAAAGTTAGTATATATAAATATACATATATATATATATATATATATATACACTTATATATATATATATATATATATATATATATATATATATATATATCATATTTTCTAATGGTTCCCAAAATTTTTTAGGGAAAAATATATATTAGATTTTACTTCCACTAGACGATGCGGATACATGTACATAAGTTTAATTTTTATGTTATCTATTTTGTTCATTCATCAAAACCGAGAGTTTGTAAAAAGCTTCATTTGCAATGACTGTAACATCTCAATTTAAAGTATTAAAAGATGCCCATATTGGTAACAGTAGACTAACTAGTTTCCATCATTCATACATTTAATGCCCAAACAATTTTGTACTCTACAAGAATATATTTCAATCATTTCATTATAGATGCGTAGTCCAGAAAATTTTCAAAACAATTTTCGCAAGGAAATATTACTATCTTAATCCCTCTTACAACAATAGCATTCTCCAGGTTCATTTAGCTTTAAAGCGACTCTTGTTTATAATTTATCAAGACATTTTTTAGGTAAATGCTAGTTTCAGTTAAAATTTGTTTTTATTGAAATATAGTTACGGTTTCTGCATTAACTTGGTAAATAAAAATAGTGACTTAATGTAATTTTCTCCTACTAAGCCTTTACTTGTTAAAACCTTGTTGAAAGTATTCATGTCCTATCAAATATCATCAGGAAATTCCTTTTATTAACCTATTGCATAAATAGAATGATCATAACAAACTTACCAAAAATAAAATTCACAGTACCAATACGGCGACTTCAAAAATATCTACAATTTTATAAGCAATGACTGTTAGTATAGATGGATATTTTTTAGGGGCATTGTTAGTTTTATTCTTTTTGAGAGCCTTCATTTTAATAAATTAATATATATATAGATGTATACTATTTCACATAAAAAAAAATTATTTTATTAATAAAAATTTTAAAATATACACCTTTTGCCTTCCGTAGTGAAGAAACGAACCCTTCTAACTTCGTTGTGTCTGTCCGTCACAGCTTTACAGTTTTCACAGTAAGGTTGTAACGAATGGACACGATGACGTTATAAAGGCTCCTTGCTTCACTACGGAATACAAGCTTCTCTTTAGAATATCAATGACATTCCATTTAAACGTGACGCGCACTTTTCTTTGCGCATCACGTTTAAGCAGAGCGTCACCAGAAAGTGTTTGAAAATCAAACTAATGTTTAATTTACGTTTTTTTTTTAATTTTAAAGTCTCATTTGAGAACAACAATCCTCAAAGTAATAAGTAATGACTTCTTCTCTAATGTTTCAACAACGAGCTTGAAAAATCTAAAAATAGCTATCAGACTATACTGGCATTTTCAAGTAAAAGTATTTCGATTACCTTGTAACAAGAACTCTGGGAACAGCCAACTACGGAATAATATTTTATTCACATGCTACTGAAACGCATTTGGCTAATATTATTTGTTTTTATTTACAAGGATTTTGTCAAATGCTAAAGGCATTTTATAAAAAAAATCAGTTTTGACTTCTCAATTATAGAAATCTTTTAAACTGCAAAGTTCATTTTTAGAAATCATCTAATTTATAAAAAATGTTTAAAATTTATTAAAAGTTTAAAATATAAATTCTATTTCTCTATACATCACATTTCAATAATTCTTATATTAAATGTCATGTAACATTCGAAAATATAATATAACAATTTTTAATATTGCAATAAAATTACGTTCATTTGCCGACTTATATTGTGAAGAATGAAATTATAAGAAAGTAATTAATATAATACCGTGTTATACGACATAACACACGCTGGTACCGAGGATAGGTCGGCAACATATTTTCCCACGAGTAAATACCCTTGTCGAGTTGTATACTTGAGGTATATGACTAATAATCAATTGATTCATTGCTTGTCCCTAAGGGTCTTCCTAAATTTTAAAACCTGATAACAAATGGTAAATACGTAATTAAAACGTATATATATTTAGCTCATATATTTGTATTACAAAAGTCATAAATAAATTGAATAATACGTTCGTTCCATTTAAATATAAGTAATCTTATGTCTTGTCCGCAAATCACATTAATTTTATGAAGAATGAAAATTTCGTTTGCTAATTTTTAGGATTTGGCATAAAAGCGGCTTACCCTGCGGCTGCCTTAGCGACTGCCTTGGAAACTTTCACTCTCGTAAAGCTTACAGTGACCAGATAGACAAAGAGTAAATTATATCATTTTAAAGCATGTGCCACAAATCGTGTTTTAATTTATTTATTTCGTGAATTGTTTGTTAAATTCATAGACTAGAAATTAAAAAGTAACAATATTTACAGCGTGTTACATAATGTCACATTGTGAGGTATTTCCTGTTAAGAATATGTATAAGGTAAAATTAACAGTTAAATTTTGAAATGTTAGTAATTAGTTTATATTCTAGGGCTGCGTAACTATCGAGACAATGCTCTTTAAAAAAATCTGTCAAATGCGAATAGAACCAATACTACGAGATTCTTGTACGCAATTAGACACTTCTAAAGGTTTAAAATAATAACGCTTCACGAGGTTACATAGTATTTCCATTAAACTATTTATAAATATTAATTTTTCATAACAATTTTATATATTTCTTACTGTATCTTTTCTAGGCCAAAAAAATAGTAATTTGAATTTTTTTTTAGTTTCATGTAACGAGTGGTGTATCAATTGAAAAGAGAAGTTGTGGGGAATGAAAAATATATTTATTTCAGAATTGTGTGTAAAATAATTTCGGAGACATTGTTAAAAATATTCGGGCCTTACTTTATAGAAATCACATATATTCAGGTATATATTCAGAAGTTGGCACGAAACATTTATGTAGAAATTTCAAAAGTTAATAAAGTAAATCAAAAGTAAATGAATTGCAACGGAAAACTTTGACAATGTCCCTAAAACTATATTTTTACGCCTGTAAAAAGCTCATTATGTAGTAATTTACACGAGGAAAGAAATAATATTTGTAAATAGTTTAGTAGAAATACTATATACTAAGAATAAATCATTATATATGCGTAGTATGTACAAAACATTCATAGTGCGAATTCTACTCGTATTTATACTAAAGTAATTAACTGATTTTTCTTTTCAAAAACAAGTATATATTTAATCATAGTGTAAAGACTTATTTCATAAAATTGTAATTTTATACTAGAGCTTTATAAGGGTAATAAGGCTCAATATCTTTGAAAATATATTCTGGAAACTTTTAAGCATTTATGTTATTAATATATTAAAATTTTCAAAGTCAATAAATTAATAAGTCAACAAAATTAAGAGAAAATATTAAGGAAATGCATAAGTTCAAAATAATTATCTTTCTTTTATGACAGAAAAAGAGATTGCTGTGATATATTGTTTCATTTTACTAAGTTTTAGATTATGTCAAATAATAATTTCAATTAAGTTTCTATGTACAACATAAGTATAATTTAGTTGATGGGTCTTATATATATTTTAGTTTAAGAAGGTACTCGATTTTTTTCAAAAAAACATTTTAATATTGAAGTAATTTACAAAAATTTAGATTTAAATTTCGTTGCTTAATGGAATAAAATATATGCCTGATGTAGGTTTTCTAAATTCAAAATGGTACTTATGTACTATATTTTTGACGAGAAGTATATTCGCGTGAAAGTGCAGTAACTTATTATACAGGCCTTGACACAAGCACACGTAAAATTAAACATATGCATGTGTGTGTGTCTACATATATGTGCATACACACACACACACACACACACACACACATATATATATATATATATGTGTATACACACACTTATAGACATATACATATATATATATATATATATATATATATATATATATATATATATATATATATATATGTCTATATGTGTGTGTGTATACACATATATGTAGACACACACACATGCATATGTTTAATTATACGTGTGTTTGTGTCAAGGCCTGTATAATAAGTTACTACACTTTCGCGCGAATATACTTCTCGTCAAAAATATAGTACATAAGCACCATTTTGAATTTAGAAAACCTACATCAGGCATATATTTTATTCCATTAAGCAACGAAATTTAAATCTAAATTTTTGTAAATTACTTCAATATTAAAATGTTTTTTTGAAAAAAATCTAGTACCTTGTTAAACTAAAATATATATAAGACCCATCAACTCAATTATACTTATGTGTACAACATAGAAACTTAATTGAAATCATTATTTGACATAATCTAAAACTTAGTAAAATGAAACAATATATCACAGCAATCTCTTTTTCTGTCATAAAAGAAAGATAATTATTTTGAACTTATGCATTTCCTTAATATTTTCTCTTAATTTTGTTGACTTATTAATTTATTGACTTTGAAAATTTTAATATATTAATAACATAAATGCTTAAAAATTTCCAGAATATATTTTCAAAGATATTGAGCCTTATTACTCTTATAAAGCTCTAGTATAAAATTACAATTTTATGAAATAAGTCTTTACACTATGATTAAATATATACTTGTTTTTGAAAAGAAAAATCAGTTAATTACTTAAGTATAAATACGAGTAGAATTCGCACTATGAATGTTTTGTACATACTACGCATATATAATGATTTATTCTTAGTATATAGTATTTCTACTAAACTATTTACAAATATTATTTCTTTCCTCGTGTAAATTACTACATAATGAGCTTTTAGCACATATATATATATATATATATATATATATATATATATATATATATATATATATATATATATATATATATATATATACATAGATATAGACTATTAAATCTTACGATTAATAAGTGAAATTGATTAAAATACGTCGAATTTCTTTTCCTGTAAATGGCTACTTAGAACGTTGAATAAATATTAATTAGAGGGCGTAATATACGACGAATATGGTGGATGAGTGAGTAGAACCCAGCCGAGCTTCTCTAATTTATCACGTGTACGTTTTGCAATGTGTGATCTAGAATTATGTGGAAAATAAACCGATCCTGTTGACTACTCAGTTTGTTAGCTAATCGGTCCAATTGTTCACAGTAACTATATCGATGAATAATGCCCTTGACATTCCACCAGCAATTGAGTATCACCTTTCCGATACTTATTTCAGTTCATTCATTTCGCTTCGTTCATTTCATTTATTTCAGGTTTGGATACTTAATGTCCTGTTTCTCCGACACCCAGCCATTCACGTATGCGTGTATGGTTAACGTATGTAACCCACTTCTCATTACTAACTGATTCAGCCTGTCGAAGTTATGATTCCATGTCAATAAATGTTAACAAGTATCAGCTTTGCTCGTGAGGTATCCACCCACCATATTTTAAAAGTTTTCCCAATTCATGCAAATGTGTTTCTATGTTGCAATGGCTGCAGTGTATCTCATCTATCAATTGACGAGTCGTCAGGCGAGGATCCTCCTCAATTAGGCATCGTAATCCAGTTTAACAGGACGTCCGGTACGGGTTTCGTCCTCAATATCGTAGTCCTTATTCCTGAACTGTCTGAATCAAATTTTCACCGTTGCGTGAGACATTTAGTATTTTTTTGGGCAAGTCTTTGCATCGTAACCCAGACGAAATTCGAAAATTAATAGAATCCATGTTTGATATCGATTTAAATTCATTATCTTTTATGTAATTCTCTTAAAGCTTCGGTGCTAACTGTTGTCAAATTTGAGACTACAATGATGAGTTTGCGTCACAAGTGATGTATTGTACCAAGATGAAAAGTAATTTCTCATTTATATTATTTCGATAAATCCCACGATTATTTATACGTGTGAAGAAATGAGACAAAGAGAATTCGGAGGAAATATTAGCGATCGGAATAGTAAGACTTATTCTATTTGATTTTAATAGAAAATAAATATTTAGCGCGAGCGATTTATGGAAACTAGAACAAAAGAAAAAGAATTAATGTGGACTGTTTCCAGTGTTGTTTATTTCCATTTCATTTAATAGTCGAAAGAAAAGAAGAAATAAGAAAAGACTTATAAATTATCTTGACCAATATAAATTCTATTGTTTAGGAAACAAATTGAAAGACATGTTGGAAAAGTTGCTTCCAAGATCGAAAGTATTTATGGAAAAACTTCAATATGTTTAAAAATGTTGATTAAAAGATTAAAATACAGGGAGAGGTGTTTGCTTTAATTTATTTAAATTTAAATTGAAAGATGACCTAATTCAATGAATTTCAATATCAATACAGTCCGAAATCTATTTTTTTTTGTACTACAACATTACTAAATCAATTCATCATACATAAACAATTTCGTTCATTTAAAATTAATGAATATGTAAAAAAATACCGAGTCTCGTAGGTTTATATCGGAAACGTCTCTATACTCTAGTTTTTGCTCATTTGCATTTTGTCAAACTACATCTGAACAATTAAATGCAATACTTGCATGAGGAGGAGGACCGATTTGAATTTTAAGCATAAGTATTTTGTTCGCTAATGAGTTTTAAGTTACGATATTTTTAGAATACTGGAGCTGGAAATTTTCCTAAAAGGATGTCGAAAGTTGCAGAATATTTCATTATAAGATACAAATAGATTATATTGTGGGATGCAATGGGCAAGTCAACGGTATCTCACAGGACGACGAAAAATTTTGCTACGTGAAATTCAAGACAAAGGACCTTAATCTTGAAGAGGATCCCCATACCGGATGGCTTCTTGAATTAGATTTACGGCAAGAAGAAGATAATTTACTGCTCATCTATAGGATAAGGGGTTCAATTAAAGTCACGGTTCATAAGAGACGCATTTAGATAAATTACGAAAATTTCTAAAATACGGTTCGTGAATATCCGACATGATCACGTCGGAGTAAAAATTCATTAGCCAACCCATAAAAACTATCCTAGGAAGAATTATTGTGCTCAGAAATAATTTTATTATTTAAAAAATATGAACTCTTTAACTCCATTTTTTCCATTAAATTAATGCTTCAAAAAGTTTCATCCTTAGAAATAATGTAACTTATATTTATATCCACATGGGGCGTTAGTCTAGTAGAGTTGTCTAATAAATTTATCAAAATAGGAAGGCGGTTCGTAATTTACTTTTTTCACTTCATTGCAAAATTGCTCAGTAATAGTTTATTTTAAGGAATATTACTATACGTAAGTACCTATTTCAACCCAACGCAAGGGGTTTTTTTCGGTGAAGTAATTGTTAGTCTAAAGGCCACTTCAAAGACTTTAAAAAACAATTACCAATTGTTAATAAAACTAGAATCTTTCTAAGAACCGTAATATCTTTTGTTTCCGCAAACATATTAGAAAAAATTTAAAAAGTAAAAAAGTGGAAGGGAATCAGTGTTACTATTATTATTCTGTATCATTTTTCAATTTTTGTCAAAGTATAATGTTGATTACATTATACTGTTTATTAAAATTTGTTATATAAAATTATTTTTACAAAAAAATACCCGCAATTAAGCTTTATAAATGTTAAAATTAAAAGTTTTAACACCAGTTTTAATAAATATTGATTTAATTATTTAAACAAGAAATTTGATCATAATTCTTTTCAATAAGTTATCTTTCAATAATAGACAAAGGGAATGGTAGAATCGGCTGAATCTATTTAATATATTTATTACTGTAGTAAATATGGTATCGATTTATGTGATTTAACTCCATAAAAATGGAATATTTCTACGTGATATTAATTTTCTTATATTATACGCATAAAGAGGAAAATTAGTATCAGCGAGTATTTCGCTTTCCGCGAGTGTGCATCATAACGCATGGCCCATCTACCTCTGCGTACGGTGTTTATAAATAATAAGACAAGTTAAATTTTTTTTACTAAATAAGTATTTAACATTTTTAGACCAACTTGCAGTTATCTATATGAAGTATCATATAGATAACTGCAAGTTGGTCTAAAAATACATACATACTTTGAAATAAATTTCCGCCATTTATCCCATGGTAAGAGGTAATAAGTTTATTCTTAATTCACTTTAATTTAATATTAGTTATTAGAGTGAACTATCAGTATGCAGCATTCTCACCTTCCCAAAAACTAGATATAATTTATAACGATATATAAATAATCATATTTTTATTCTTTACCTCAGTTACTGTTGCAAACCAAAATTTTCATCTCACTAAATACATTAACGACGAAAACCTGGTCGAAACTTCTTCTTCAACTATTATTTTTGTTCAGCTACAACAATGAAGGACACCTAATACGTCAAGATTTATTGACTTTAGTACCTTTTAAAAGTAGGTCACTTCTCGTCTCTATGAAAAGTCTGTTTTAAGCATTCAATGTTAAAAGTTTGTTTAGGATCTAGAAGTATAATTTTAAGGCGATTATCTAACTTATTGACTTTTGCGAAGTGTATTTTAAAACCAAAGGAGAGATTTTTGACAGGGTTGTTGGAAAAATAACGTTATGAAATCATTTCTTTTTCTCGATATAACTTTTGTCAAATAACTTTTATCTCAATTAAGTTCGGGGTGTAATGGATGAAGTGTAATTATTATAACATTACTTTTGTGAGTTGGCACGTTATCAATCACAATTAAACATCTTAAAATCTGTTTTTTGTACTTTTTTAACATCATCCTTAATTTTATTTCACATTAAATTATTGTCCGTATTATGTTAGAATTATGTACTAAGAAAGTTATTTTCATAAATTGTTTAGCTAATTTTAGTATCTTCAATTCCTTCTGAAATAACTACTATACGTAGTTTTACACACACTTTATAGCACGTAATCATCACATATACTTTACTTGGACTAACATTCACAACACTTAGAGAATGTGAGATATTTTTCTTTTAATAATAAATTTGTAAGTATGGAAATCGAATAGCATCATATTTGTATATTCAATATGGTTTTTATGTATTTATAATTTATGTTTCTGTTAACTTTTGAATTAATAATAAAGGCAGCTATGAAAATAATAACTGACCCTAAATCTCGTACATAAAGTTTTAGCTAATATTTTACCTTATGCAATTATTTTTACGATCTTCTGGCCTTTCAATAAGCATAGCATCTGAAAAAACTATGGAAATTAAACAAATATATATTTTTTTACTTTTAAAATAAATAAATAACAAACTTTTTAAATTACATTTCACGTATCATATGGTGATAAATTTAAATGGTTCAGTAACGGTCAGTTTACAGAAAGGTAAATATTATTTCCAGTACATTAGGTTTATCTAATTAAAATATATCTTTTAACCTAGAACAAATTAAAAGAAATTGTGTTTAATTTAGTTTTTAACACTATTTAAAACCAAATGCAATTTATTGGTGTATTTAATTCCATTTTTATTTACGGTTACAGGAATGAAATGCTTATAACAGCGTTTAGATAAATGCCAGTGATTTCAGTAAAATATTTTATTTAAATTACAATGAAGTCCATCTTGCCATGCCAGTTGGAATATTCATTTGCCTGATGTAAATTGAACATACCTTTACACTTTAATTGTTATATATATCTATATTTTTAGAGATTACGGCTCTTAAAACTACACCAATCAAAACCACTGTGAAGTAAAATGATCAAGTAAATAAGAAGTACAAAATTCGATGATTATAATTAATACTTTTTTTTCGTCTCTCGCCTCGTTCTCGGGACACTCTATTTCAACATGTTACATTTGTGCGTTTTTGAAGGCACCGCATCAGGTGTCATTTCAGGTTTAAACTTTACGACGGGGCACACGTTTATGGAAACCGCTTAAGTTAGAAATTTGAAATTTGGCATATTGACAAAATATTCCAAATTTCAACCCAAAAGTAAATATTTCAACAACTAACTAAAAAAATATTTATATGAGAATGTTAGGGAGTGAGAGAGGGAGCAAAGTAAATACTAGAATTGTTTTTTTTCAATTTCGTTAATAGTGTAGGGTGTCATTAGAAAGGACTGGATATGGATCTCAATTTTTTTTTTAATAATCGGTGTTATATCTTAAGATATACTACCGATTACTAATTCCGCTGCACTTATGTTACAATTAAGATGGACAACCACGTTGACTTTCAAAGATCGGATTTTGACATTAGCCATACAATTAAAGACTTTAGACGGGTTTTGATTTCCTCTGTACGTTTCCTACGTAGTTCGATAGGTAGGGTTTGTCTAAAGTCACCAGTAAAAAGAAGAGTTATTTCACCCATAAGACGTTGGCAACCTCTAATGTCCTGTTTAATGTTTAAAAACTTTGTTGTGAGTCATGGTGCATTCATCCCACACGAAAATTTTAGCTTCTCTAAGTACATGCGCCATATTACATGCGCCGTTTAAAGATATTACAAATTGTAGACTCAAAATGATTCAGGTTAAGAGTTATTTTGAAACAGTGCCAGTGAAGCCACAGTGCATTTTGCCTCGTTACAATTCTTGAAGAAGCAATGACAATAACGATACTTTTCTTATTTCCAACTTTGGCAACTAACAGGTTGATCAAAAATACTAAGCCTAATATAGCGATACTATTTAAGACAATCGATACTATTTGAGACTTAATCGTGGGATTCTTTCTGGTCATTATTTAACGTCAGAATATTTGAAGCAACCACTTGAATCAGATGAACAACATCGTCAGTCAGCTCACTATGGTATTGAAGATTACTAATAACGTTCCCTTGTTCTGGTAATGGTGATAGCAGTCCAAATTCTAAAAGTATTTTATTCAGCATAGATATGACATTATCTTCAGGAAGAATAAAATGCTAGTTATAAATAAAACTTCTATTTCCATTTGTCTTCAAAGATTTTTTGTACTATCTCGGTGCTTAAGGCTATCTTTGTCTTTTTCCCCTACAATTTTATTGCATCTTGAACTTTACAAAAAACCGAGATATTTATTAATAACACGGATTTTATATGGAGAAGCACATAGTTGTTTCTATTAAGGTACGATTCTAGTGAGCATCGTTTTCTAGCAAGCCAAGTATTCTGCAAACCACTCAAAGTGTCGGCTGGACTATCCTTGTTATAATAGTTTTAGGAGGAGTAAATGACACTGGGTCACGAATCTCGTGCAACGCAAGACAAAGGTAGAAGAACTCATTATTACTGGGATGAAAAGTATAGTCTTTATAAAACATGATCTTTTTCAATTTCCAGATAACCTGGCATAACCTTGCCTATTTTGTTTATCCATATATAGTCAGACGAAATTTTGAAACGTAAAAGAATTTTTGCATAATAATCGATTTGACAAAGTTTAAAAAGTTCCGTAAGTGTTATATGGAAGGATTATTAATCATATTAATGACATTATCTTCCATAAAATGAACTCATTGTCTCTTTTTAAGATATACAGTAAAATAAATATAGGTCTCCCGTGAACAGAAAAGCAAAGAATGCGACAAACTGCTTCAGACCTGCTAATGTATCGTATTGCGTTGTACTTTGTTGGCTCACCTAGATTTTTTATGGTAAATACTACTGTATTAGATAAACTTGCATATATGTTTCATTAGTTTAACTGAATTGCAGTAGCCTACATTTAAGAGCCTTGAAAGTGCGAGATCGGACTGGATTGTATGACACTACCCATCGATAGTTAATATAAGCTCCTTTAATTTTCACTGTTATTACGTTTTAGAATATTGTCTACGAAATTGAGGATAATCATCTTCTTCTGTTTGAACTTCTTGGGTATTTTTTTTTGTACAAATGCCATGTAACAAACAGGTAAAACGTTAATGTTTAATATTCCATAGAAGTAATTTCTTATGAATATGGGCAGGTAGGGATATGGTAATTTAGTGCTAAAACTTTACTATTAAATAAAATGAATTTGAAAAAGTTCTCATTTCCGACATTCCACGGTACTGCCAAATATGACATCTTGTACTGCTAAATACGCAACTTTTCGTGAAAGTTTCATCGTATGTTTTCTTTTACATAGAAAATCCTCCCTGCCATTTATATTATATCCTATGAATTTAGCTCATGATACGATAATAAATGGCATTTTTTCTTATCACGATATATTACCATATAAGTATAAAATTTTTAAACATATATGATCTTATTGGGAGGAACTCTACTTTTTACAAAGCGCTTGGGTACATTTACGTGATGGTTATTTTATTTGCGACAAAACATTAAATATATTTTAGAGTGGTGAATCTCACTAAGTCGTACCAATCTATTTTCTCTGCTGTAGAGGACTACATTTATTTTTTTTTAAATCCTATCCGACAATGAGAACACTTATCTCTCTGGCCCCAAATGTAGTCATTCATAAGCGTCCATTTTACTTACGAACTGTGGAGAGAAAAAAGTTTCCTCACTAGATACTGACAAGTAAGATGGTTATGTAAAGGTTATGTTCAGGGTAAAGTAACAGAGTTCTGAGATCTCCAAGATCGTCTTTTAAATAATCGGTTTGAGGTATGATTGATATGCAATCGTTTTTCATTTTGTTTATCTGTAGCTGCTTTAATTACTTGGAAATGTTGAGAATCATAATTTCTAATTGCCTCTCTATTGACTTTTGGATGACTTTGATTATGTCGTCTAAGAGTCTCTTGACGACATAATCAAAGGATGATAATATTAGGTAAATATTTAAAGCAAAACTGAACTAATTTTTACGATTTGGAAAGATCTATTAATAATAACTTTTCGTTTATGAAGAATTTGCAAAAACATTACGTTAACAAAAATAGTTCTATTTATGTTAATAATGTGTAAATAAATTAAAGGATTTTAGTAATTTATTTATCAAAATTAAATATTATACACTCAATTTATAATATATTTATCAGCATGTCGTTTTTAGCTTTTCTCATATTATTCCGAAACATTATGTTGTTTTGTAATGTTTTTGTTTTAATTAAAAAACACTAATACATATATCTAAAATGTGTATTAATCCAACATAAATCAGTCTAACTGATAACGGAACTGTAACCTCATTTATGGTAGAATTGCCCAAAATCTCAAAAAAACATCTTAATGTATCTTAAATGTCTAATGCAAGACATTTTTGCTTTATTATTAAGAAAATTGGTGTAACACAGATAAATGATTAACAGATATAATAGGGAGCGGCTAGTCAACAAATTGTGTTTATAAAATAATGGTGTATATCAAGAAGGTATATAAAAATTTTGTCATTTGTTCAATTTTCGGTCTTATAAAAATATAAATTTATGCGCTATCCACAATCATTTGCATTTTACTATTTTGAGAGCTTTTCGTCTTTTTTACTTTTTTAATATGCCAAAGCCAGTTTAAAATTGATCTAGCATATATATTTATAAAAAAAAGAGCAAACAGAATTTTACTCCCAATACCATTGTTGAGTGTTCAAAGCATATTTTGGAATGTCATTCATTTGAGTGGTGTGTTTGGAATTGAACAACCCTAGCTTCCTTGTGAATTTCATTTGTAAATAACGTAGAAATTGTTTTCATTCCGTTTTGAAGATTGGTATTAATTTAAAATTACTCAAATATATTTTGACTCGTTAATGTGTCAATCGAACAGGTATTTCATTAACAAAATTGGCATAAACCCAGTGAAAATGAGATGTTTAATAAGAACATAGTGGAAGAGGTAGTCATAAACATTATTAATTCCATAGGGATGGTTAGAATAAAGGAAAGAAGAGATCATTAAATGTCTTGAGATTGGTAGCCTGAAATGAACAGGTAATGAAAAAAATTCACAAAATGTTATTACAGCGAATATGTATGAACTTGCACTGATCTGGGGAAAATTTACTTATAAACGAAAAAGGTTCACTACGCACTCAATAGGTATTCCAGCCTGAAAATATTTTATACTATCTCCTAATTTCGGTCACTATTCAATATGTGGTCGCTGTTCATAACCAAAGGTACATAACCTCACTCGTCTATTAAACATCAGTCCTCAGGACGTGGTTACGTTTCGAAACTAATATTTGCTTATACCTTAATTATGTAAAATAAAGCCTAATCATTAAAAAAAATAAAGCTTAATTATTAAAAAATAAAGCCTAACTAGATTAGATTCATGATGTGAAATAAAAGACTAATTTTATAAATCTCAAAGAGGTCAAGCATAAAGAAGCACATGAGAAGTGTGTTACAGCCGTGCGATAGAGCACACCGTATTTATTCTTTATTGAAAGCCTTTTCAACGGTCAAAGATCGAAGGTATATGTGTTCAGTATCGTATGCACACATAAAAAGTGAGAAATATAAAATTACAATAAAGATACTAGCTTTATAGATACCCGCGATTTCGTTCGGATAAAAGTTAATTTATAACCAGACATTCCGTGGGTGTTTTGTAATTATCAGATCGTTATGTGAAAATGCAGAGAAATTCGAAAATTCATCACTTCGAAAATTCTCAGGATGTGCAGATATCTGTGAATGACGTGTGTGCTCTATATTATACTCGTTTGGATAGACATATGTGATGTGCACCAACGTGATTATAGTTTTGACAGCCGTATTAGGAAACATAGACACAGAAAGGAGTTTGAAATTACAAGAATTGAGTTTTAAAGAGTATGCGGTATTTTGCTATATGCAAATTTCTTATTCGGCAATCGCTTTTTTTTAAAATTGCAATATATTCTTCTTATATACGCTATCAATTTTAATACAAAATAATAAACGAAGGAACTTTTATAGCGAGATTTGGTTTTCCTTCCGTCGATCTGTCTGTGTGTCATGGCTATTTTTCTCAGAAAATTATCATAGTATCGGCTTCAAAAATAATATAATTACATGAGTTGCTTTCTCATATCTTGTCTCAATATCAAAATATAAGAAAACCATTTTCTTTTCTTTTTTCTGAGCGGTCAAACAGTGGATCGAAAAATTTAAATATTAAAATGTCCTCAAACAATATTTACTTTCTAATCTATATATGGTAATCTATCTTCGAAATTAAATAAATTCGGAATTCTTATATAAATAGAAAGAATTTTATTGGTTAAATAAGAGATAAACAATGTATCTAATATTTATGGTTTCCAAGGAAAAAAGTTACAATTCATATTACGGAAGCCTTTTAAGTTAAATTCTATTAACTTCCGTTTTTAATCCAATGAAAATTAATTTATATTAAGTAGTCTCCTAAATTTGTATAAAATACTCTTTCTCCTTAAATAAGCTTGTTTCTGTCACCTCGATTAATTTTCTTCTTTGTGGAATAATTTCTCTTTACAAATACGTACGTAAAGAGACGATTGTTATAATTGCCGTAGTACAGTGATTACAAAAATGTGGTTTTCTTAATATTAATACTTAAATGATGATCAGTATAATATTCTCGTTACTATTGTTTGAGGGTAACCATTAATTGACATAGTTTAAAGTCCTAAACGAAAAATCATTTTTCATTTGTTTTTTAACTAAGTATGGCAACTTACGTTACCGTCGTTGATGTTTCAGAATTACAAACTATAAGTATACCCTTTAAGCATAAAAACTGTTTTGTGTAATTCCATATTTTTTTCAGCAATTTCCTGGCTTTCATACAAAGTTATATGGAGTGACTGTCAAGTTGACCATTTTGTAGTAATAAGAATTTTTCGTGCAAAAGTGTAAGGAAAATGAAACATAGGATTTTTTGTCAGTTGCCCCAAGTATTTAATCAGCATGGTCAAAAAAGGAAATGGAACAAAATTAAGGTTAATAAAAATACTTTCATGAAAATGTGATGTCTATATCTTATCTAATAATTTCCATTTTTTGAGCACCTGATAACGACTTTAACCAAAGCATAAAGTTATAATCTTATAAACAACTTGTAACAATACTTTGAAAAAACATTTTTTTTTAAATTAAATTTTTTTGCACCTAAAATTACGATCTAAAGAAAAATGCCTCATTTTTCACATTTATTTTTTTAATGGCACTTTAAGACTTTTTGCTAAATATTTATCGTAATTAATACCCGCCATAGTAACTACTAGTATATGGAAACGCCTTAAAAATCCTAATCTGAGAATATAAGAGTTTATCACTGTGAAATACTTATCGTTATTACAAATCACACTTCGAGGGCAACTGCCGTATTTTGAATTTAAAAGGGAAGTCATTGTAATCAATGGAATATCTGCCACATTTCTCTCTTTTACATTGTTTCTCTGTGAGCAGAACTAAATTTACAGAAGTTAAACGGTTTAAAATTTATGGCCATCTCACAAGCGTGCCCATAAGCAGTATATGCACAAGTTTGGGAGATCTAGTAGAAAATAGAATATTTATTTTCCCCCATTTAAATTTTCTTTCAATTCCACATTCATCTATCATTACATCCAAAAATGATAAAGTTAAATGGGTAAATATTCCAAATATCCTATCACATTATTGAACTGTAAAATTAAAAAACCGTAAAATATTCATCCAGTTATTTTTTTAGAAAAATTTTATATAGTTTCAAATTAGACGAAAGGTCAAATATTCTTTCTCCTCTCATTTTTTGAAATTTCAAAACATTCTTTATCAGTGGATGTCTACGGCATTGGAGGAGCCTTCTTGAAAAATTTCAAATTTCTGGACCAAGGATCAGAACTTTCCTAATTTTGTTTTTCTTCCAACATTTAATGGAATTTATTTAAAGTTTATTCCATGATCAGTGGCCTTTAATCTTAATATGCCACGTTTTAATTCAATAATTTAAAAATTTTGGACATAATGGGCATTTCTTATATGTGAAAATCTCATTAAAAATTAATTGAAATTTGTTACTTGGTCTTGAATTATTTAAGTATTTTGTACCGTCTCCATTTATTATCATTTATTACAAGTCATATTTTAAATTATTTTTAATTCAACAATTGAAAATCATTTAAATGCGTTATTAATATGATCGCTTAAACAGCACTTTCATAATACGTATTGAAATTAGATTCCGAAAAATGACAGTTTAAGAGCGTGTTGGGAAAATGGGTTGGGAACTTAACTCTAAAATTGAGATGGTTTAATAATTTATAAATTATATCAGTTGTTAAAAATGATGAACGGTGTAGCTGCGGAATATATGTATGAAAAAGGGCATAACAGTTTTAATCATTGCTTAAAGATTACGTAAGTTACGGTCAAAGATATTTTCTTTATCTATATTGTCGTACAATTATGCGCTATTATCTCTATCTGAATCATCTTGACAAGACATGTGCTTATAATATTATTGGATACTTCCGAATGTTGAATTAAAAAAATGAATTCTAAAAAAATTATCCGATTCAGAAGTTTTGAATTTTCGAACATTACATGCGAAAACATAAAAAGTAAAATGCATTCGTTGAAACGGTCCGCAAAAATAAATTTGCTTTGCAGTCATACATTTATATAAAACAGACTTTAACTTCAATTGCTGTCGTTCCTACGACTTTTCAGTTTTAAAAGTTATATTTTTTAAAATGAACTTTCGTGTCAGATAAATTAACGGAGGGTTATCTCAAAATGCAAATTTCAAAATTTTCGGTTGCAAGTCTGTTGGAACTTATGTAAAGGCTTAAACTGATAATAGTTATAAAATATCACACAAATTTTGAATAATGATACCATAAATTTAATAAAACTTTTGCCCGCTCTTTTGATTTTTCACTTAAAAAAATAGACACTTTATTTCGTCATATTTCATTTGTCAATCTGTGTTTTTAATATAATAGCTCTTTTGTTTTTAAAATCAATTGTAATTAAATTTTACTGGCAGGCATAGCTCAATTACATGGATACATAGATTTTTTTTAATTTACCGTAAATACATCCCATTTGAGGCTACATTTTCCGTTGTGACAAGGGAGTCCTACCTTATCGTTGTGAAGAATTTTTGTTGAATGTAAAATATCCATAAATAATTCAAGACCAAGTAACAAATTGAAATTAATTTTTAATGAGATTTTCACGAATAAGGAATGCCCGATACGTCCAAAAATTTTGAATTAGTAAATTAAAACGTGTGAAGAATTTTTGGAGAGGTGCCATTTTAAAACGCATTTGAAAAAGTTCAATAATATTTTTTTGATACGGCGTATTCCTGGCAAGATCTGTGTCTCCAGAGCATTCTGCAATGTGCCCCTCACCTGCCTAGGTTTTTAATCAAGTATATGAAAAATCGAAAAAAGTCAAGGTGTTGGTGTAATCAAGATGCATTAAACAATTAACAGATATAGGCAAACAAGTTATTCTTTTAAACATAAATGTCATATCAGGCAAGGCATTTTTATGATGAAAAATAATATTTCCATTAATTTAACGGAAATAACGAAATATCTTTATTAAACTATTGTCTTATTTTACTTTTAACTTTTTTATGCTTCCTGTGTAGGTTTTGTACCACGTAGCTTGATTTCTACTCTTTTTTCACAGGTTTTTTAAGTCAATATTATGGTTAATGGTTAAACATATTTTTTTAACATATTACAATTTTCGTTTGAAAAGTTTGCTTGTTACTTATTGGAGGAAAGAAAAATACCCAACACTAAATTTCTATCTATGCGCGCATGATGTTTAAGGTATCATCAGCAAATGTTTTTCATTTTGATAAACACTTTTTTGGAAAACAAAATTTATTTTATTTTATAATTTAATGCGTTATTAATATGATACATATAACTAATTATTATTTATTTTTCCTCAGATGATGTTGGTAGATCCGCCAATTAATCTGGAGAATGATACATATTGCCTATATTATCCAGTATTATCAGAAGCTGACGCTATGTAATTAAATATAGAAAAACCAAGTTGACATTTTATTAAAAAAAACGAATTGTCTCCTAGAACTCAATTAGATGGAAATTAATTTTACTTTTATTTTGGTATTCTTTTACAATTTTTTATCCGTAATGAAAGCGCCAATTCGAAAGTTAACTTTTGAATAACCAAAATACAAGTCATTTGCCAACAT
Organism: Druceiella hillmani; assembly: GCA_039881145.1. Lineage (NCBI taxonomy): Eukaryota > Metazoa > Arthropoda > Insecta > Lepidoptera > Hepialidae > Druceiella > Druceiella hillmani. The sequence continues at coordinate 23,836,551 of JAYKKI010000021.1, read as the reverse complement.
TTTCTAATTATTAACTTCTCTTAAAAATATGAACAATATAGGCAATCAAAACTCTATGAAATTCATTTAAAAAAATATTTTTTTATGTGATATAACTACAAATTAACAATTTTCCACTTTTTTCCGTTACTTGTGCTGTGTGAACTTGCTTTTTGCCAAATTGTCAACAGGAAGTGCCTTATAGGTTTTGATTTATTTGCGAACGTCAAAAAATCGTGCATAAATATGTTTAGTTTTAGGGCTCTTTTATTGCGTTGACTTAGAAGTTAGATTTTTTACTGCCCCAGTGGACGATGGACCTAAGTGTTTGATATTAATTTCCACGCGTTCCTGCGAAAAAGAGTCTTGACATACAGATAGACAGACAAACGGACAACGAAGTGATCCTATAAGGGTCCTTTTATTTCTTTTTGAGAGGTAAGCAATCCTAAAAAGTATATGCAAATGGTTCCTGCAATATTTTAATTGTTTTACGTGTGAATGGGTACAAAACCCTTGTCATGTGAATTAGACTTATATTTGTTTGTTTCTTATCTTCTTTAACATCATACTTCTATTGTCTATTTATGCTTAATTCAATTAATATTTATTTTAAGTAGTAATTAAATTGTATATCTCAACAAAATCTCAAGCAGTAGCTAGTTATAATAATCTATACATATAATAAAATTGTAACTTAGTGAATTCTGTACATGTGAAATATTTTAAAAAGAGTGATTGATGGAGCATAAGAAATGATAATAGAAGCCAGAAAACCTCTTTTTATAATTTTTGTCCGTAACCTTATAATAAATCTCAACTGAGTTCAGTAACAGATTGTAAAATCGTCAGACTATGCGATACTACTACTACTAAATACATACCATGTGACTCGTGAACCGTCGCGCGAATTTATGTCTCGAGAGTGGAAAGATAATGGGCTGAGTTACTTGTATGTTTAAACTTGTTTGTCAAAAAATTTCCAGACCAACAGCTCAGAAGCTTAAATAAATTACTATTCGGATAATTATGTAATTTTTTTGTGTGGACAAATATACTTAAATGTCGAGTTGGTATTGTGTTTTTCTCCATCTAAACATAATGCCAGACTCCCGTCGGCCTATTTTCTCTGCCGCTTATAGTTTATGTCTAATATTTGATACACACAATGATAAAATTGAAAACGGATATTCTGTTAGAGCTTTTATAGTTCCCTCTCAGTCAATTGAGTTAATTTATTTCACGTCTGCGAATACAATGTTCTTGTATGAATTAAATGATTTATTTTCGTAATGCTAATTTTAAAAATTAGAATTAAACTTTTTTTTTTGTATAAAAATAGATTTTTCAATTTTAGGGTTTAAAATTATGTGGTAGAATACAAGATTATGTGGTAGAATACAATTTCATAAAATGCATAAAATAGGGAAACGTACGAAACATTGAATAATTGTAAAGACTTTTAAATACATTTTGCATAATAATACTTAGGAATTATAAAGAATATTACTGATAATATATTAGTATAACGTCAAAGACACAATTTTTTTCTAATAGGATATTAATCACAGGTAAAAGTCATACTATGACAAAGAACAATATTACTCTTTTTTCTTTAACAAATAAATAAGTGTAACAAAGAAAAAGTAAAAAAATGAATTTTAAATATGACACAGAAGTATTTACAAAATTAATAAGGGATTTCCCTCGTCGGTACGTTCGGTATATGGTTTGCTGATTTTCTTTACATAAAATAGACGTACAAATTCGCAACGAGAATAACAAAGATAAACATTTCTTGTCCTAATAAGTTAAGGACGTAGAAAATATTATTTTTCTTGCTCTCCTGAGGGGGGTGTTCATCAAATCGAAGGGGTTGTTTATTATTTCGAATATCGCAAGTCATAATAACATAAGCATTACTTGTATTGTATAATCTTTAGGTTAGCATAATTTATTTCTTCATCAAAATATTTTCAAAACTGGAGTTATTAATTTTTTATATATCAATTTAACTTTAATGAATAGAAAAACTATTTCTTCACTATAAATTTAAAATTAAAAACATTCCTAGAGGTTGTGGAACTTTTTGGCAGTTAAATGAATATCTAGATCATTTTTATTAACATGAAATAATTTCAGGTTTATTAATTTCAAATACAAAAGTACATGAATTAATCGTTAAAATTGACCCAAATAAATATATGGCGAAAAAACTGTATCCAAAATTTAAAAAAAATAAATTATTGAATATTTATTCAAAAGATATGTTAATGAATTTGTATATATTATTTAATTAATCTGTAATTTATTATAATTTCCTTTAAATGATTAATCTCACGAACCTACAACGTGGGGGTTCATTATTATTTCTTTGAAATATAATGTAATCATATTTTCTGCGATGTAACGTTGAATAAAAATAAAGGCGATTTGTTAAAAACGTCGAGTGTGCGCATTATTCTTGTTCGTGGAAAATTTTTCATTATCGATTATTGGATTATATTCCACAACTTATAGACTAACTTTATCAATAGATCTTTTGTTGCATCATCGGAGCGCTGAAAGAGAGAAAATATGATGATTCCTTTGAGCGAAGCCATGGCAAGTAATTGATTTTCATTAATTGTTTAACAAATTTAATATTCATAATTTTTAATCTGGGTTTTACGTGAAACTTTTTCTCCCTTATCTTCCACGAATAATTTTTGTGCTTAATTAAATTATCTAAAACAATTTCAATAAACTCTTTTGTTCTGACTCAAGTTTTTTCTGCGATATGATAATGTTAAATAAATAAATGTTTGAATAGAAAGATTTTAATGCTACTATCATTCGGTATGCTGTATCTCATACTGTGTGAAGGATTGGTCACCTGTGTATAAACAGTGTGATAGTGAATTAAGCAGCAACGACAAAAAAATAAATAAATTAAGTTAAAAGTAATTGTTTGATCATTTTATTGTTTATAATAAACGAATAAGAATAAATAACAAGATAAACTTTTCCATTCGGTTAGAAATAAAAATGTTCGTAAAATACATGGTTTGAAACTTTTGTATAACCCATTTATATTCTCTTTTTGCCTTTTGAACGTAGTTTATATGAAATAATTTCCAAATACGTATAAATATGTATATATATATATATATATATATATATATATATATATATATGTATATGTATATATATATGTATATACACAATTATAATTATTTTACATTCAAGCGTTTCTTTGTGGGGATATTTATTTAAAAATATTAATATAGTTCTTATCATGCAATGCAGCTTGCTATAACTTTCAATGTATAATAATTTCCTCAAGAAATATGAGACATTTTATAATTGTAGTTTTCCAGTAAACGTTCCATAAACTTCTAGTTACCATGAGATTTACGTAATTTTAATATAAATAATCTCGAATATGTGGGCGGGTTCCAACCTATTTTTTGGGGGAATTTTCAGCTATCTTAGAAGAAATTAGGAAAGATAAAGTTTTTAAGTCCTTAAAATACGTCCTTTTAATCAATCGAAATAATGTTCTGTGAAGAATTTGCTCATTTCAAAATTTTCAGGAAAATATTGTTTATGCTCTTACTCTACAGCTTGTAAAATAAATGAATAAATGAGCCTATATTTTATAAAATTTAAACTTTCCACGTCAAAGTTTCTGAAAAAAAGACCTGTAAAATGTATATACGGACACGTGAATTATTCTACAAGGAAAATTTTTAATTGTAAGGTATGGAACCCTAAAAATTATATTAAACTCTGGCGATTTATTTAGAATTTATGAAAATACATTTCGCGTGCCTAGGGATTTGATGTGGATAAATCGCATCGAATTCTTTTCAAATTTCACATTTCTAAGTCCTAAATCTAGCTTATACATAAATCATGATTTATTCATGATATTCAGAAGAGAGAAACTAAATCAAAAGAAATTTTTCTTTTCATGTGTTTGTATAGACTTTTGTATAAGTAGTAAATGTATGCAGTGAACTAACGAAAATAGTCGGTTAAATACATAGAGATAACTAAAATAGACAAATCAACGAACGAGAACTAATTCACGATGATCTGAAACCGCTGAGTAGTTTTCTTGTGTACACAGTACGTGTTTTACAGAGTTTTACAGAGTTTTTGTTTGACAGAATTCGGTTAAATAAAGAATACCATATATTTACTTCTTCGTTTTTCTTTTTATCAAATTTATACTACAATAAACTGATGTAAAAAAGGAAAAGAACCTAATGTAGCTGATAAATAATACATTAATATTATGCATCTGTAACTGTACTTTATTTACACATCTGTTTAAAATGTAATAATTACATATACGTAGAAACATACAATAAAAAACAATAAATTATGGATGCATACAGACAGATGTTTATATAGTTACATGTTATTTGTTATTATTTTTTATGTTATTATTTAACGTGCTCTCCAAAATAGTTCAGTACTCAAGTAAGTTTGGCCATGAACGACGTCGGCCAGAAGTAATGAAAATAATTTAAAAAGACCGTCCAAGTGCATGGATATGTTAGTTGAAAAGACGGAAAACAATTTTAATTTAATTTTCTAATAAATCAAGAATTTTTTACAAATTTCTGTTGAAGTCAGAAGGGATTGACAGAGGATAAACCTTGTTCGTCATTATGGAGTTCAATATTTTGCAAACGTAGCTTAAATAAGGAAATTATAAATGGAATTGTTCAGTTTCGATGTTGGAATGGGTTCAGTTTCGATGTGATGCGTGATAAACAAATTTCGTCTTACTTTACATATTAGGGAGCATATGAAACTTTTTATTTTGAAACAAATTAAGAGAAATTTTTAAATGAAGTATGTACTATTTTTCGGCTGCTTCTTTATATTGTGTTGGGATGAAATAAAATGTCGGAATTTTAATTACTCTATCGTGAATCAAGAAATCGAAATTAATCTAAAACCTGTAAGCCATGTTTAAAACACCTTCTTTATATTGATTTGGAATAAAGCAGATAATAATATTATTATAAGGAAAGTCGAAGAAAACATAAGTTAATTTTTGAAAATGGTCATTAATGAATTTATTCGTCTATTCACAATTACGATAACAAAAATCCATACGTGTGGACAGACAGCACGTTTTTGTTGTATTAGCGTAATAAATGTTTGTTGTGATGCACGTGTCGGCTATAAATTGGCGACGTGACTCCAGGCGACAACGCTGCGAGTGATTAATGCTGAATCATCTGCCTTGCAAAATTGATTGTTTTCGTAAAATAAAATGTATTATTGACCCTTTTTATAAAAAAAGCGATGGGTACCTACTAATAAAGATATAACCAGCCATTTAACCCTTGTCTCATTACGAAAATGAACGACTAGTTGAAGTTAGTTACATTTACGCGTAAAGTTAGCAATAATTTTTACATTTAGGCACATTCAATTACTTATAATTTTAATATTTTAATTTCTAATAATTTTAATAACAAATATTTAAAAACATCGGATGGATTAGCAAAATATAACTGAAAATTACATGTGTTCTTTGATGTTAAGAGAAAATAAAATCTCTAAAACGAGACTTTTTTGAATTATTTGACACATACAGGTGATGTTTGGAATAGAGACGGCTAATACTAACTGCATTTGAAAAACATCGTTATAAGGTGGCGTACCAATCAGAGCCATGAAATAATTTTGGGGATAAGCGTTAACTGTAATATTTTTCAGGAAAAACGTAATATCGAAAAATATACTTACATATGTGGCTAATTATATATATATATATATATATATATATATATATATATATATATATATATATATATACTTCAAGCCGTTTCCATGCTTTAGTGAAGATCTATTTTATATAAATTTCTTAAAAAAATTACATTATTTTTTGCAGTTCGAATTTGTTATTCGGAACCATTATCGAATAACTCATTACTTATTCGACATAAGTGACATAATTACGTATTTAAAACCTACAAGTAAAGGTAAACTCAGAGCTTACAGCATGCAAATTTTGTCTAATTAGTTTTTTTAGTGCTCTGTGAAGACAGAACTCATGAGTCGGTTCGTCGGTTACAGTCCTAAGAAACCGTTTGACGTAAAAAGTAGTAATTTAACATGAAAATGTATCTTTTTAGCCCAAATACACCGAAATAGAAACAGCCAAAACATTCAGAAGTGTTGACAAGCTTGCAAGTTTAATATAGCTATTTTTTTTTACTTTTGGGTTGCATTTATAAATTCATAGAGCGTTTAATTAGAATTAAAATGGCGATTCCAAAATTATTTTCTTCGGAATTTTAGGTAAGATGATCTAGATATGTTGTGGAAAGTGTCCGCACAAACTTTTCCTACCCCGTTTCCAGAATTGCTTAAATTAAGAGAAAACAAAACGATTATTAGAAGTTAACTTCGAATTTTTTAGTTATAATTCTAGTTTCAAAAAGTCACGATATTTTTCGACCTACGAGAGATCACTACTCAATATGTTTACTTGGTTAACATAGTATTATTATTTTTAACTAGTTTAATAGAAACACTATGCCCTTGTTAATAACAAATACTTAATATATTTAGAAATACTGTGCAACTTTTATCTTTAGATATGTACGGAACCCTCGTAATGAGAGTTTTGTTTGTATTGAACAGGCTTTTATATAATAACGAGTTCTAGTAAGCTCATGTGAAGAGTTCTTAATATATTAAATTCTGATACGATTCGAGTAATAGAAGCGATTATGCGAAAATAAATTTGTTAAATCGTTTAAATATATCTCAAAGGAATAAACAGAAAAATGTCATCATTTGGTCAGTTATCGTTTATACTGAGCTGAGCGATAGCCGTATTTACCGTGTATCGTTAATTATACAAGGTACTGCGTGCGATTAATTTACTCAAAAGCTACGGAGATAGTAAGTTTAATATACTTTAAAACTTTAAAAATTTACTACTAAAACTCTCTTTTTGTACGATATATAATGCTCTAAGCATTTCAGCTATAAAAACTGAGCCATTGGCAAATTTCCAATAAATTTCTTTTTAAAACGTTTAATTGCTCATTTTAAAGTAAAACTAACCAAAGCAAAAATATATAAGCTTTGGTTACAGTTATCTAAATCGAAATTATTCGGCAGAATGTATTTGTATTTTAAAAGCTTGTATTGATGCCGAAGTCGTCGTCGGGTTAATTTGGTTTAAAATTAATTTGGTTCTTGTTATTAACTTTAATGATTTATTTCGTAACGCTTAATAATACATATATATATATATATATATATATATATATGTGTGTATATATATATATACATATATATATTATTCCACTTACAAATGATAATGTGCCGACACGTAAAGTTAACAATTTTGTTTTATGTACATAACTATACATTAATAAAGCATGGAAAATATACAAATATTTTTTATACATGTGTGTGTATGCATGGGTGTGTTTGCATGTGTATGCATTAAGGGCGTGTCTGCGTATTCTTCACGCGATCTAGTACCTCAACTACCAAACGGATTTTGACGAAATGTATTTGGTATATTTCAATAAATTAATATCTAGAACCCACTTAACGTTTGTGTCTGAAAATTCGAAATTTTGTGTAGTGTTCTATGAGACATCAATTTTTTTTTCATATTGTGTATTATAAATAAATAATAATCTTTTTTCTTCCAAGCGGCTCGATCGATATTTTTCAAATTTTTTCCGTTATTAGAACTTTTTTAAATCAAACCATATTTGCAAATAGCGAAGAAAGGGAGTAGCGAGGAGCAAGAGAAGGGGTGGTGAATGGTTATCGCCAACGGTACAAATACTTCGTAAGTCGAGTAATTAATAAGAATACAAATTTATTGCAACATCGCCAGATGTATACACAGGTTTACGTTTCACGAAAAGTTGAGTACAGCGTGATTATGTATTTTCTATCCTTTATATATATTATTTATAAAGCGACATCGCAGTCGAGAAATTATTTAATAATATTATTAACAGCAATATTTCTTGATATACATTTATCTCATGTCCACGGACATGAGATGCTTATGCTCGAACAAATTATTTAAATTAGCAAGATTAGGAAATATTCAGAATATCGTTTGTTTGATAAACTGAGGTACTCTGCATATAGTGTGTTATGTTTTTATCGTTGTATGGTACAGATTATTTATGTTTGATATTCCAAACGTTAAAAACTGAAATAAAATGTACCTATACGTTTATATAACATGACAATAATCAGTATAATTTTTTTTAAAATTCATTACATCAAATTTGTCATTCTAGTTCAGTAAATTGCAATTGTTTACGTAAATAATATAAAATTAAATAAAATTTGTTGCATCATCGGAGCGCTGAAAGAGAGAAAATATGATGATTCCTTTGAGCGAAGCCATGGCAAGTAATTGATTTTCATTAATTGTTTAACAAATTTAATATTCATAATTTTTAATCTGGGTTTTACGTGAAACTTTTTCTCCCTTATCTTCCACGAATAATTTTTGTGCTTAATTAAATTATCTAAAACAATTTCAATAAACTCTTTTGTTCTGACTCAAGTTTTTTCTGCGATATGATAATGTTAAATAAATAAATGTTTGAATAGAAAGATTTTAATGCTACTATCATTCGGTATGCTGTATCTCATACTGTGTGAAGGATTGGTCACCTGTGTATAAACAGTGTGATAGTGAATTAAGCAGCAACGACAAAAAAATAAATAAATTAAGTTAAAAGTAATTGTTTGATCATTTTATTGTTTATAATAAACGAATAAGAATAAATAACAAGATAAACTTTTCCATTCGGTTAGAAATAAAAATGTTCGTAAAATACATGGTTTGAAACTTTTGTATAACCCATTTATATTCTCTTTTTGCCTTTTGAACGTAGTTTATATGAAATAATTTCCAAATACGTATAAATATGTATATATATATATATATATATATATATATATATATATATATATGTATATGTATATATATATGTATATACACAATTATAATTATTTTACATTCAAGCGTTTCTTTGTGGGGATATTTATTTAAAAATATTAATATAGTTCTTATCATGCAATGCAGCTTGCTATAACTTTCAATGTATAATAATTTCCTCAAGAAATATGAGACATTTTATAATTGTAGTTTTCCAGTAAACGTTCCATAAACTTCTAGTTACCATGAGATTTACGTAATTTTAATATAAATAATCTCGAATATGTGGGCGGGTTCCAACCTATTTTTTGGGGGAATTTTCAGCTATCTTAGAAGAAATTAGGAAAGATAAAGTTTTTAAGTCCTTAAAATACGTCCTTTTAATCAATCGAAATAATGTTCTGTGAAGAATTTGCTCATTTCAAAATTTTCAGGAAAATATTGTTTATGCTCTTACTCTACAGCTTGTAAAATAAATGAATAAATGAGCCTATATTTTATAAAATTTAAACTTTCCACGTCAAAGTTTCTGAAAAAAAGACCTGTAAAATGTATATACGGACACGTGAATTATTCTACAAGGAAAATTTTTAATTGTAAGGTATGGAACCCTAAAAATTATATTAAACTCTGGCGATTTATTTAGAATTTATGAAAATACATTTCGCGTGCCTAGGGATTTGATGTGGATAAATCGCATCGAATTCTTTTCAAATTTCACATTTCTAAGTCCTAAATCTAGCTTATACATAAATCATGATTTATTCATGATATTCAGAAGAGAGAAACTAAATCAAAAGAAATTTTTCTTTTCATGTGTTTGTATAGACTTTTGTATAAGTAGTAAATGTATGCAGTGAACTAACGAAAATAGTCGGTTAAATACATAGAGATAACTAAAATAGACAAATCAACGAACGAGAACTAATTCACGATGATCTGAAACCGCTGAGTAGTTTTCTTGTGTACACAGTACGTGTTTTACAGAGTTTTACAGAGTTTTTGTTTGACAGAATTCGGTTAAATAAAGAATACCATATATTTACTTCTTCGTTTTTCTTTTTATCAAATTTATACTACAATAAACTGATGTAAAAAAGGAAAAGAACCTAATGTAGCTGATAAATAATACATTAATATTATGCATCTGTAACTGTACTTTATTTACACATCTGTTTAAAATGTAATAATTACATATACGTAGAAACATACAATAAAAAACAATAAATTATGGATGCATACAGACAGATGTTTATATAGTTACATGTTATTTGTTATTATTTTTTATGTTATTATTTAACGTGCTCTCCAAAATAGTTCAGTACTCAAGTAAGTTTGGCCATGAACGACGTCGGCCAGAAGTAATGAAAATAATTTAAAAAGACCGTCCAAGTGCATGGATATGTTAGTTGAAAAGACGGAAAACAATTTTAATTTAATTTTCTAATAAATCAAGAATTTTTTACAAATTTCTGTTGAAGTCAGAAGGGATTGACAGAGGATAAACCTTGTTCGTCATTATGGAGTTCAATATTTTGCAAACGTAGCTTAAATAAGGAAATTATAAATGGAATTGTTCAGTTTCGATGTTGGAATGGGTTCAGTTTCGATGTGATGCGTGATAAACAAATTTCGTCTTACTTTACATATTAGGGAGCATATGAAACTTTTTATTTTGAAACAAATTAAGAGAAATTTTTAAATGAAGTATGTACTATTTTTCGGCTGCTTCTTTATATTGTGTTGGGATGAAATAAAATGTCGGAATTTTAATTACTCTATCGTGAATCAAGAAATCGAAATTAATCTAAAACCTGTAAGCCATGTTTAAAACACCTTCTTTATATTGATTTGGAATAAAGCAGATAATAATATTATTATAAGGAAAGTCGAAGAAAACATAAGTTAATTTTTGAAAATGGTCATTAATGAATTTATTCGTCTATTCACAATTACGATAACAAAAATCCATACGTGTGGACAGACAGCACGTTTTTGTTGTATTAGCGTAATAAATGTTTGTTGTGATGCACGTGTCGGCTATAAATTGGCGACGTGACTCCAGGCGACAACGCTGCGAGTGATTAATGCTGAATCATCTGCCTTGCAAAATTGATTGTTTTCGTAAAATAAAATGTATTATTGACCCTTTTTATAAAAAAAGCGATGGGTACCTACTAATAAAGATATAACCAGCCATTTAACCCTTGTCTCATTACGAAAATGAACGACTAGTTGAAGTTAGTTACATTTACGCGTAAAGTTAGCAATAATTTTTACATTTAGGCACATTCAATTACTTATAATTTTAATATTTTAATTTCTAATAATTTTAATAACAAATATTTAAAAACATCGGATGGATTAGCAAAATATAACTGAAAATTACATGTGTTCTTTGATGTTAAGAGAAAATAAAATCTCTAAAACGAGACTTTTTTGAATTATTTGACACATACAGGTGATGTTTGGAATAGAGACGGCTAATACTAACTGCATTTGAAAAACATCGTTATAAGGTGGCGTACCAATCAGAGCCATGAAATAATTTTGGGGATAAGCGTTAACTGTAATATTTTTCAGGAAAAACGTAATATCGAAAAATATACTTACATATGTGGCTAATTATATATATATATATATATATATATATATATATATATATATATATATATATATATATATATACTTCAAGCCGTTTCCATGCTTTAGTGAAGATCTATTTTATATAAATTTCTTAAAAAAATTACATTATTTTTTGCAGTTCGAATTTGTTATTCGGAACCATTATCGAATAACTCATTACTTATTCGACATAAGTGACATAATTACGTATTTAAAACCTACAAGTAAAGGTAAACTCAGAGCTTACAGCATGCAAATTTTGTCTAATTAGTTTTTTTAGTGCTCTGTGAAGACAGAACTCATGAGTCGGTTCGTCGGTTACAGTCCTAAGAAACCGTTTGACGTAAAAAGTAGTAATTTAACATGAAAATGTATCTTTTTAGCCCAAATACACCGAAATAGAAACAGCCAAAACATTCAGAAGTGTTGACAAGCTTGCAAGTTTAATATAGCTATTTTTTTTTACTTTTGGGTTGCATTTATAAATTCATAGAGCGTTTAATTAGAATTAAAATGGCGATTCCAAAATTATTTTCTTCGGAATTTAGGTAAGATGATCTAGATATGTTGTGGAAAGTGTCCGCACAAACTTTTCCTACCCCGTTTCCAGAATTGCTTAAATTAAGAGAAAACAAAACGATTATTAGAAGTTAACTTCGAATTTTTTAGTTATAATTCTAGTTTCAAAAAGTCACGATATTTTTCGACCTACGAGAGATCACTACTCAATATGTTTACTTGGTTAACATAGTATTATTATTTTTAACTAGTTTAATAGAAACACTATGCCCTTGTTAATAACAAATACTTAATATATTTAGAAATACTGTGCAACTTTTATCTTTAGATATGTACGGAACCCTCGTAATGAGAGTTTTGTTTGTATTGAACAGGCTTTTATATAATAACGAGTTCTAGTAAGCTCATGTGAAGAGTTCTTAATATATTAAATTCTGATACGATTCGAGTAATAGAAGCGATTATGCGAAAATAAATTTGTTAAATCGTTTAAATATATCTCAAAGGAATAAACAGAAAAATGTCATCATTTGGTCAGTTATCGTTTATACTGAGCTGAGCGATAGCCGTATTTACCGTGTATCGTTAATTATACAAGGTACTGCGTGCGATTAATTTACTCAAAAGCTACGGAGATAGTAAGTTTAATATACTTTAAAACTTTAAAAATTTACTACTAAAACTCTCTTTTTGTACGATATATAAACTGCTCTAAGCATTTCAGCTATAAAAACTGAGCCATTGGCAAATTTCCAATAAATTTCTTTTTAAAACGTTTAATTGCTCATTTTAAAGTAAAACTAACCAAAGCAAAAATATATAAGCTTTGGTTACAGTTATCTAAATCGAAATTATTCGGCAGAATGTATTTGTATTTTAAAAGCTTGTATTGATGCCGAAGTCGTCGTCGGGTTAATTTGGTTTAAAATTAATTTGGTTCTTGTTATTAACTTTAATGATTTATTTCGTAACGCTTAATAATACATATATATATATATATATATATATATATATATGTGTGTATATATATATATACATATATATATTATTCCACTTACAAATGATAATGTGCCGACACGTAAAGTTAACAATTTTGTTTTATGTACATAACTATACATTAATAAAGCATGGAAAATATACAAATATTTTTTATACATGTGTGTGTATGCATGGGTGTGTTTGCATGTGTATGCATTAAGGGCGTGTCTGCGTATTCTTCACGCGATCTAGTACCTCAACTACCAAACGGATTTTGACGAAATGTATTTGGTATATTTCAATAAATTAATATCTAGAACCCACTTAACGTTTGTGTCTGAAAATTCGAAATTTTGTGTAGTGTTCTATGAGACATCAATTTTTTTTTCATATTGTGTATTATAAATAAATAATAATCTTTTTTCTTCCAAGCGGCTCGATCGATATTTTTCAAATTTTTTCCGTTATTAGAACTTTTTTAAATCAAACCATATTTGCAAATAGCGAAGAAAGGGAGTAGCGAGGAGCAAGAGAAGGGGTGGTGAATGGTTATCGCCAACGGTACAAATACTTCGTAAGTCGAGTAATTAATAAGAATACAAATTTATTGCAACATCGCCAGATGTATACACAGGTTTACGTTTCACGAAAAGTTGAGTACAGCGTGATTATGTATTTTCTATCCTTTATATATATTATTTATAAAGCGACATCGCAGTCGAGAAATTATTTAATAATATTATTAACAGCAATATTTCTTGATATACATTTATCTCATGTCCACGGACATGAGATGCTTATGCTCGAACAAATTATTTAAATTAGCAAGATTAGGAAATATTCAGAATATCGTTTGTTTGATAAACTGAGGTACTCTGCATATAGTGTGTTATGTTTTTATCGTTGTATGGTACAGATTATTTATGTTTGATATTCCAAACGTTAAAAACTGAAATAAAATGTACCTATACGTTTATATAACATGACAATAATCAGTATAATTTTTTTTAAAATTCATTACATCAAATTTGTCATTCTAGTTCAGTAAATTGCAATTGTTTACGTAAATAATATAAAATTAAATAAAATTTGTTGCATCATCGGAGCGCTGAAAGAGAGAAAATATGATGATTCCTTTGAGCGAAGCCATGGCAAGTAATTGATTTTCATTAATTGTTTAACAAATTTAATATTCATAATTTTTAATCTGGGTTTTACGTGAAACTTTTTCTCCCTTATCTTCCACGAATAATTTTTGTGCTTAATTAAATTATCTAAAACAATTTCAATAAACTCTTTTGTTCTGACTCAAGTTTTTTCTGCGATATGATAATGTTAAATAAATAAATGTTTGAATAGAAAGATTTTAATGCTACTATCATTCGGTATGCTGTATCTCATACTGTGTGAAGGATTGGTCACCTGTGTATAAACAGTGTGATAGTGAATTAAGCAGCAACGACAAAAAAATAAATAAATTAAGTTAAAAGTAATTGTTTGATCATTTTATTGTTTATAATAAACGAATAAGAATAAATAACAAGATAAACTTTTCCATTCGGTTAGAAATAAAAATGTTCGTAAAATACATGGTTTGAAACTTTTGTATAACCCATTTATATTCTCTTTTTGCCTTTTGAACGTAGTTTATATGAAATAATTTCCAAATACGTATAAATATGTATATATATATATATATATATATATATATATATATATGTATATGTATATATATATGTATATACACAATTATAATTATTTTACATTCAAGCGTTTCTTTGTGGGGATATTTATTTAAAAATATTAATATAGTTCTTATCATGCAATGCAGCTTGCTATAACTTTCAATGTATAATAATTTCCTCAAGAAATATGAGACATTTTATAATTGTAGTTTTCCAGTAAACGTTCCATAAACTTCTAGTTACCATGAGATTTACGTAATTTTAATATAAATAATCTCGAATATGTGGGCGGGTTCCAACCTATTTTTTGGGGGAATTTTCAGCTATCTTAGAAGAAATTAGGAAAGATAAAGTTTTTAAGTCCTTAAAATACGTCCTTTTAATCAATCGAAATAATGTTCTGTGAAGAATTTGCTCATTTCAAAATTTTCAGGAAAATATTGTTTATGCTCTTACTCTACAGCTTGTAAAATAAATGAATAAATGAGCCTATATTTTATAAAATTTAAACTTTCCACGTCAAAGTTTCTGAAAAAAAGACCTGTAAAATGTATATACGGACACGTGAATTATTCTACAAGGAAAATTTTTAATTGTAAGGTATGGAACCCTAAAAATTATATTAAACTCTGGCGATTTATTTAGAATTTATGAAAATACATTTCGCGTGCCTAGGGATTTGATGTGGATAAATCGCATCGAATTCTTTTCAAATTTCACATTTCTAAGTCCTAAATCTAGCTTATACATAAATCATGATTTATTCATGATATTCAGAAGAGAGAAACTAAATCAAAAGAAATTTTTCTTTTCATGTGTTTGTATAGACTTTTGTATAAGTAGTAAATGTATGCAGTGAACTAACGAAAATAGTCGGTTAAATACATAGAGATAACTAAAATAGACAAATCAACGAACGAGAACTAATTCACGATGATCTGAAACCGCTGAGTAGTTTTCTTGTGTACACAGTACGTGTTTTACAGAGTTTTACAGAGTTTTTGTTTGACAGAATTCGGTTAAATAAAGAATACCATATATTTACTTCTTCGTTTTTCTTTTTATCAAATTTATACTACAATAAACTGATGTAAAAAAGGAAAAGAACCTAATGTAGCTGATAAATAATACATTAATATTATGCATCTGTAACTGTACTTTATTTACACATCTGTTTAAAATGTAATAATTACATATACGTAGAAACATACAATAAAAAACAATAAATTATGGATGCATACAGACAGATGTTTATATAGTTACATGTTATTTGTTATTATTTTTTATGTTATTATTTAACGTGCTCTCCAAAATAGTTCAGTACTCAAGTAAGTTTGGCCATGAACGACGTCGGCCAGAAGTAATGAAAATAATTTAAAAAGACCGTCCAAGTGCATGGATATGTTAGTTGAAAAGACGGAAAACAATTTTAATTTAATTTTCTAATAAATCAAGAATTTTTTACAAATTTCTGTTGAAGTCAGAAGGGATTGACAGAGGATAAACCTTGTTCGTCATTATGGAGTTCAATATTTTGCAAACGTAGCTTAAATAAGGAAATTATAAATGGAATTGTTCAGTTTCGATGTTGGAATGGGTTCAGTTTCGATGTGATGCGTGATAAACAAATTTCGTCTTACTTTACATATTAGGGAGCATATGAAACTTTTTATTTTGAAACAAATTAAGAGAAATTTTTAAATGAAGTATGTACTATTTTTCGGCTGCTTCTTTATATTGTGTTGGGATGAAATAAAATGTCGGAATTTTAATTACTCTATCGTGAATCAAGAAATCGAAATTAATCTAAAACCTGTAAGCCATGTTTAAAACACCTTCTTTATATTGATTTGGAATAAAGCAGATAATAATATTATTATAAGGAAAGTCGAAGAAAACATAAGTTAATTTTTGAAAATGGTCATTAATGAATTTATTCGTCTATTCACAATTACGATAACAAAAATCCATACGTGTGGACAGACAGCACGTTTTTGTTGTATTAGCGTAATAAATGTTTGTTGTGATGCACGTGTCGGCTATAAATTGGCGACGTGACTCCAGGCGACAACGCTGCGAGTGATTAATGCTGAATCATCTGCCTTGCAAAATTGATTGTTTTCGTAAAATAAAATGTATTATTGACCCTTTTTATAAAAAAAGCGATGGGTACCTACTAATAAAGATATAACCAGCCATTTAACCCTTGTCTCATTACGAAAATGAACGACTAGTTGAAGTTAGTTACATTTACGCGTAAAGTTAGCAATAATTTTTACATTTAGGCACATTCAATTACTTATAATTTTAATATTTTAATTTCTAATAATTTTAATAACAAATATTTAAAAACATCGGATGGATTAGCAAAATATAACTGAAAATTACATGTGTTCTTTGATGTTAAGAGAAAATAAAATCTCTAAAACGAGACTTTTTTGAATTATTTGACACATACAGGTGATGTTTGGAATAGAGACGGCTAATACTAACTGCATTTGAAAAACATCGTTATAAGGTGGCGTACCAATCAGAGCCATGAAATAATTTTGGGGATAAGCGTTAACTGTAATATTTTTCAGGAAAAACGTAATATCGAAAAATATACTTACATATGTGGCTAATTATATATATATATATATATATATATATATATATATATATATATATATATATACTTCAAGCCGTTTCCATGCTTTAGTGAAGATCTATTTTATATAAATTTCTTAAAAAAATTACATTATTTTTTGCAGTTCGAATTTGTTATTCGGAACCATTATCGAATAACTCATTACTTATTCGACATAAGTGACATAATTACGTATTTAAAACCTACAAGTAAAGGTAAACTCAGAGCTTACAGCATGCAAATTTTGTCTAATTAGTTTTTTTAGTGCTCTGTGAAGACAGAACTCATGAGTCGGTTCGTCGGTTACAGTCCTAAGAAACCGTTTGACGTAAAAAGTAGTAATTTAACATGAAAATGTATCTTTTTAGCCCAAATACACCGAAATAGAAACAGCCAAAACATTCAGAAGTGTTGACAAGCTTGCAAGTTTAATATAGCTATTTTTTTTTACTTTTGGGTTGCATTTATAAATTCATAGAGCGTTTAATTAGAATTAAAATGGCGATTCCAAAATTATTTTCTTCGGAATTTTAGGTAAGATGATCTAGATATGTTGTGGAAAGTGTCCGCACAAACTTTTCCTACCCCGTTTCCAGAATTGCTTAAATTAAGAGAAAACAAAACGATTATTAGAAGTTAACTTCGAATTTTTTAGTTATAATTCTAGTTTCAAAAAGTCACGATATTTTTCGACCTACGAGAGATCACTACTCAATATGTTTACTTGGTTAACATAGTATTATTATTTTTAACTAGTTTAATAGAAACACTATGCCCTTGTTAATAACAAATACTTAATATATTTAGAAATACTGTGCAACTTTTATCTTTAGATATGTACGGAACCCTCGTAATGAGAGTTTTGTTTGTATTGAACAGGCTTTTATATAATAACGAGTTCTAGTAAGCTCATGTGAAGAGTTCTTAATATATTAAATTCTGATACGATTCGAGTAATAGAAGCGATTATGCGAAAATAAATTTGTTAAATCGTTTAAATATATCTCAAAGGAATAAACAGAAAAATGTCATCATTTGGTCAGTTATCGTTTATACTGAGCTGAGCGATAGCCGTATTTACCGTGTATCGTTAATTATACAAGGTACTGCGTGCGATTAATTTACTCAAAAGCTACGGAGATAGTAAGTTTAATATACTTTAAAACTTTAAAAATTTACTACTAAAACTCTCTTTTTGTACGATATATAAACTGCTCTAAGCATTTCAGCTATAAAAACTGAGCCATTGGCAAATTTCCAATAAATTTCTTTTTAAAACGTTTAATTGCTCATTTTAAAGTAAAACTAACCAAAGCAAAAATATATAAGCTTTGGTTACAGTTATCTAAATCGAAATTATTCGGCAGAATGTATTTGTATTTTAAAAGCTTGTATTGATGCCGAAGTCGTCGTCGGGTTAATTTGGTTTAAAATTAATTTGGTTCTTGTTATTAACTTTAATGATTTATTTCGTAACGCTTAATAATACATATATATATATATATATATATATATATATATGTGTGTATATATATATATACATATATATATTATTCCACTTACAAATGATAATGTGCCGACACGTAAAGTTAACAATTTTGTTTTATGTACATAACTATACATTAATAAAGCATGGAAAATATACAAATATTTTTTATACATGTGTGTGTTTGCATGTGTATGCATTAAGGGCGTGTCTGCGTATTCTTCACGCGATCTAGTACCTCAACTACCAAACGGATTTTGACGAAATGTATTTGGTATATTTCAATAAATTAATATCTAGAACCCACTTAACGTTTGTGTCTGAAAATTCGAAATTTTGTGTAGTGTTCTATGAGACATCAATTTTTTTTTCATATTGTGTATTATAAATAAATAATAATCTTTTTTCTTCCAAGCGGCTCGATCGATATTTTTCAAATTTTTTCCGTTATTAGAACTTTTTTAAATCAAACCATATTTGCAAATAGCGAAGAAAGGGAGTAGCGAGGAGCAAGAGAAGGGGTGGTGAATGGTTATCGCCAACGGTACAAATACTTCGTAAGTCGAGTAATTAATAAGAATACAAATTTATTGCAACATCGCCAGATGTATACACAGGTTTACGTTTCACGAAAAGTTGAGTACAGCGTGATTATGTATTTTCTATCCTTTATATATATTATTTATAAAGCGACATCGCAGTCGAGAAATTATTTAATAATATTATTAACAGCAATATTTCTTGATATACATTTATCTCATGTCCACGGACATGAGATGCTTATGCTCGAACAAATTATTTAAATTAGCAAGATTAGGAAATATTCAGAATATCGTTTGTTTGATAAACTGAGGTACTCTGCATATAGTGTGTTATGTTTTTATCGTTGTATGGTACAGATTATTTATGTTTGATATTCCAAACGTTAAAAACTGAAATAAAATGTACCTATACGTTTATATAACATGACAATAATCAGTATAATTTTTTTTAAAATTCATTACATCAAATTTGTCATTCTAGTTCAGTAAATTGCAATTGTTTACGTAAATAATATAAAATTAAATAAAATTTGTTGCATCATCGGAGCGCTGAAAGAGAGAAAATATGATGATTCCTTTGAGCGAAGCCATGGCAAGTAATTGATTTTCATTAATTGTTTAACAAATTTAATATTCATAATTTTTAATCTGGGTTTTACGTGAAACTTTTTCTCCCTTATCTTCCACGAATAATTTTTGTGCTTAATTAAATTATCTAAAACAATTTCAATAAACTCTTTTGTTCTGACTCAAGTTTTTTCTGCGATATGATAATGTTAAATAAATAAATGTTTGAATAGAAAGATTTTAATGCTACTATCATTCGGTATGCTGTATCTCATACTGTGTGAAGGATTGGTCACCTGTGTATAAACAGTGTGATAGTGAATTAAGCAGCAACGACAAAAAAATAAATAAATTAAGTTAAAAGTAATTGTTTGATCATTTTATTGTTTATAATAAACGAATAAGAATAAATAACAAGATAAACTTTTCCATTCGGTTAGAAATAAAAATGTTCGTAAAATACATGGTTTGAAACTTTTGTATAACCCATTTATATTCTCTTTTTGCCTTTTGAACGTAGTTTATATGAAATAATTTCCAAATACGTATAAATATGTATATATATATATATATATATATATATATATATATATATATATATATGTATATGTATATATATATGTATATACACAATTATAATTATTTTACATTCAAGCGTTTCTTTGTGGGGATATTTATTTAAAAATATTAATATAGTTCTTATCATGCAATGCAGCTTGCTATAACTTTCAATGTATAATAATTTCCTCAAGAAATATGAGACATTTTATAATTGTAGTTTTCCAGTAAACGTTCCATAAACTTCTAGTTACCATGAGATTTACGTAATTTTAATATAAATAATCTCGAATATGTGGGCGGGTTCCAACCTATTTTTTGGGGGAATTTTCAGCTATCTTAGAAGAAATTAGGAAAGATAAAGTTTTTAAGTCCTTAAAATACGTCCTTTTAATCAATCGAAATAATGTTCTGTGAAGAATTTGCTCATTTCAAAATTTTCAGGAAAATATTGTTTATGCTCTTACTCTACAGCTTGTAAAATAAATGAATAAATGAGCCTATATTTTATAAAATTTAAACTTTCCACGTCAAAGTTTCTGAAAAAAAGACCTGTAAAATGTATATACGGACACGTGAATTATTCTACAAGGAAAATTTTTAATTGTAAGGTATGGAACCCTAAAAATTATATTAAACTCTGGCGATTTATTTAGAATTTATGAAAATACATTTCGCGTGCCTAGGGATTTGATGTGGATAAATCGCATCGAATTCTTTTCAAATTTCACATTTCTAAGTCCTAAATCTAGCTTATACATAAATCATGATTTATTCATGATATTCAGAAGAGAGAAACTAAATCAAAAGAAATTTTTCTTTTCATGTGTTTGTATAGACTTTTGTATAAGTAGTAAATGTATGCAGTGAACTAACGAAAATAGTCGGTTAAATACATAGAGATAACTAAAATAGACAAATCAACGAACGAGAACTAATTCACGATGATCTGAAACCGCTGAGTAGTTTTCTTGTGTACACAGTACGTGTTTTACAGAGTTTTACAGAGTTTTTGTATGACAGAATTCGGTTAAATAAAGAATACCATATATTTACTTCTTCGTTTTTCTTTTTATCAAATTTATACTACAATAAACTGATGTAAAAAAGGAAAAGAACCTAATGTAGCTGATAAATAATACATTAATATTATGCATCTGTAACTGTACTTTATTTACACATCTGTTTAAAATGTAATAATTACATATACGTAGAAACATACAATAAAAAACAATAAATTATGGATGCATACAGACAGATGTTTATATAGTTACATGTTATTTGTTATTATTTTTTATGTTATTATTTAACGTGCTCTCCAAAATAGTTCAGTACTCAAGTAAGTTTGGCCATGAACGACGTCGGCCAGAAGTAATGAAAATAATTTAAAAAGACCGTCCAAGTGCATGGATATGTTAGTTGAAAAGACGGAAAACAATTTTAATTTAATTTTCTAATAAATCAAGAATTTTTTACAAATTTCTGTTGAAGTCAGAAGGGATTGACAGAGGATAAACCTTGTTCGTCATTATGGAGTTCAATATTTTGCAAACGTAGCTTAAATAAGGAAATTATAAATGGAATTGTTCAGTTTCGATGTTGGAATGGGTTCAGTTTCGATGTGATGCGTGATAAACAAATTTCGTCTTACTTTACATATTAGGGAGCATATGAAACTTTTTATTTTGAAACAAATTAAGAGAAATTTTTAAATGAAGTATGTACTATTTTTCGGCTGCTTCTTTATATTGTGTTGGGATGAAATAAAATGTCGGAATTTTAATTACTCTATCGTGAATCAAGAAATCGAAATTAATCTAAAACCTGTAAGCCATGTTTAAAACACCTTCTTTATATTGATTTGGAATAAAGCAGATAATAATATTATTATAAGGAAAGTCGAAGAAAACATAAGTTAATTTTTGAAAATGGTCATTAATGAATTTATTCGTCTATTCACAATTACGATAACAAAAATCCATACGTGTGGACAGACAGCACGTTTTTGTTGTATTAGCGTAATAAATGTTTGTTGTGATGCACGTGTCGGCTATAAATTGGCGACGTGACTCCAGGCGACAACGCTGCGAGTGATTAATGCTGAATCATCTGCCTTGCAAAATTGATTGTTTTCGTAAAATAAAATGTATTATTGACCCTTTTTATAAAAAAAGCGATGGGTACCTACTAATAAAGATATAACCAGCCATTTAACCCTTGTCTCATTACGAAAATGAACGACTAGTTGAAGTTAGTTACATTTACGCGTAAAGTTAGCAATAATTTTTACATTTAGGCACATTCAATTACTTATAATTTTAATATTTTAATTTCTAATAATTTTAATAACAAATATTTAAAAACATCGGATGGATTAGCAAAATATAACTGAAAATTACATGTGTTCTTTGATGTTAAGAGAAAATAAAATCTCTAAAACGAGACTTTTTTGAATTATTTGACACATACAGGTGATGTTTGGAATAGAGACGGCTAATACTAACTGCATTTGAAAAACATCGTTATAAGGTGGCGTACCAATCAGAGCCATGAAATAATTTTGGGGATAAGCGTTAACTGTAATATTTTTCAGGAAAAACGTAATATCGAAAAATATACTTACATATGTGGCTAATTATATATATATATATATATATATATATATATATATATATATATATATATATATATATATATATACTTCAAGCCGTTTCCATGCTTTAGTGAAGATCTATTTTATATAAATTTCTTAAAAAAATTACATTATTTTTTGCAGTTCGAATTTGTTATTCGGAACCATTATCGAATAACTCATTACTTATTCGACATAAGTGACATAATTACGTATTTAAAACCTACAAGTAAAGGTAAACTCAGAGCTTACAGCATGCAAATTTTGTCTAATTAGTTTTTTTAGTGCTCTGTGAAGACAGAACTCATGAGTCGGTTCGTCGGTTACAGTCCTAAGAAACCGTTTGACGTAAAAAGTAGTAATTTAACATGAAAATGTATCTTTTTAGCCCAAATACACCGAAATAGAAACAGCCAAAACATTCAGAAGTGTTGACAAGCTTGCAAGTTTAATATAGCTATTTTTTTTTACTTTTGGGTTGCATTTATAAATTCATAGAGCGTTTAATTAGAATTAAAATGGCGATTCCAAAATTATTTTCTTCGGAATTTTAGGTAAGATGATCTAGATATGTTGTGGAAAGTGTCCGCACAAACTTTTCCTACCCCGTTTCCAGAATTGCTTAAATTAAGAGAAAACAAAACGATTATTAGAAGTTAACTTCGAATTTTTTAGTTATAATTCTAGTTTCAAAAAGTCACGATATTTTTCGACCTACGAGAGATCACTACTCAATATGTTTACTTGGTTAACATAGTATTATTATTTTTAACTAGTTTAATAGAAACACTATGCCCTTGTTAATAACAAATACTTAATATATTTAGAAATACTGTGCAACTTTTATCTTTAGATATGTACGGAACCCTCGTAATGAGAGTTTTGTTTGTATTGAACAGGCTTTTATATAATAACGAGTTCTAGTAAGCTCATGTGAAGAGTTCTTAATATATTAAATTCTGATACGATTCGAGTAATAGAAGCGATTATGCGAAAATAAATTTGTTAAATCGTTTAAATATATCTCAAAGGAATAAACAGAAAAATGTCATCATTTGGTCAGTTATCGTTTATACTGAGCTGAGCGATAGCCGTATTTACCGTGTATCGTTAATTATACAAGGTACTGCGTGCGATTAATTTACTCAAAAGCTACGGAGATAGTAAGTTTAATATACTTTAAAACTTTAAAAATTTACTACTAAAACTCTCTTTTTGTACGATATATAAACTGCTCTAAGCATTTCAGCTATAAAAACTGAGCCATTGGCAAATTTCCAATAAATTTCTTTTTAAAACGTTTAATTGCTCATTTTAAAGTAAAACTAACCAAAGCAAAAATATATAAGCTTTGGTTACAGTTATCTAAATCGAAATTATTCGGCAGAATGTATTTGTATTTTAAAAGCTTGTATTGATGCCGAAGTCGTCGTCGGGTTAATTTGGTTTAAAATTAATTTGGTTCTTGTTATTAACTTTAATGATTTATTTCGTAACGCTTAATAATACATATATATATATATATATATATATATATGTGTGTATATATATATATACATATATATATTATTCCACTTACAAATGATAATGTGCCGACACGTAAAGTTAACAATTTTGTTTTATGTACATAACTATACATTAATAAAGCATGGAAAATATACAAATATTTTTTATACATGTGTGTGTATGCATGGGTGTGTTTGCATGTGTATGCATTAAGGGCGTGTCTGCGTATTCTTCACGCGATCTAGTACCTCAACTACCAAACGGATTTTGACGAAATGTATTTGGTATATTTCAATAAATTAATATCTAGAACCCACTTAACGTTTGTGTCTGAAAATTCGAAATTTTGTGTAGTGTTCTATGAGACATCAATTTTTTTTTCATATTGTGTATTATAAATAAATAATAATCTTTTTTCTTCCAAGCGGCTCGATCGATATTTTTCAAATTTTTTCCGTTATTAGAACTTTTTTAAATCAAACCATATTTGCAAATAGCGAAGAAAGGGAGTAGCGAGGAGCAAGAGAAGGGGTGGTGAATGGTTATCGCCAACGGTACAAATACTTCGTAAGTCGAGTAATTAATAAGAATACAAATTTATTGCAACATCGCCAGATGTATACACAGGTTTACGTTTCACGAAAAGTTGAGTACAGCGTGATTATGTATTTTCTATCCTTTATATATATTATTTATAAAGCGACATCGCAGTCGAGAAATTATTTAATAATATTATTAACAGCAATATTTCTTGATATACATTTATCTCATGTCCACGGACATGAGATGCTTATGCTCGAACAAATTATTTAAATTAGCAAGATTAGGAAATATTCAGAATATCGTTTGTTTGATAAACTGAGGTACTCTGCATATAGTGTGTTATGTTTTTATCGTTGTATGGTACAGATTATTTATGTTTGATATTCCAAACGTTAAAAACTGAAATAAAATGTACCTATACGTTTATATAACATGACAATAATCAGTATAATTTTTTTTAAAATTCATTACATCAAATTTGTCATTCTAGTTCAGTAAATTGCAATTGTTTACGTAAATAATATAAAATTAAATAAAATTTGTTGCATCATCGGAGCGCTGAAAGAGAGAAAATATGATGATTCCTTTGAGCGAAGCCATGGCAAGTAATTGATTTTCATTAATTGTTTAACAAATTTAATATTCATAATTTTTAATCTGGGTTTTACGTGAAACTTTTTCTCCCTTATCTTCCACGAATAATTTTTGTGCTTAATTAAATTATCTAAAACAATTTCAATAAACTCTTTTGTTCTGACTCAAGTTTTTTCTGCGATATGATAATGTTAAATAAATAAATGTTTGAATAGAAAGATTTTAATGCTACTATCATTCGGTATGCTGTATCTCATACTGTGTGAAGGATTGGTCACCTGTGTATAAACAGTGTGATAGTGAATTAAGCAGCAACGACAAAAAAATAAATAAATTAAGTTAAAAGTAATTGTTTGATCATTTTATTGTTTATAATAAACGAATAAGAATAAATAACAAGATAAACTTTTCCATTCGGTTAGAAATAAAAATGTTCGTAAAATACATGGTTTGAAACTTTTGTATAACCCATTTATATTCTCTTTTTGCCTTTTGAACGTAGTTTATATGAAATAATTTCCAAATACGTATAAATATGTATATATATATATATATATATATATATATATATATATATATATATGTATATGTATATATATATGTATATACACAATTATAATTATTTTACATTCAAGCGTTTCTTTGTGGGGATATTTATTTAAAAATATTAATATAGTTCTTATCATGCAATGCAGCTTGCTATAACTTTCAATGTATAATAATTTCCTCAAGAAATATGAGACATTTTATAATTGTAGTTTTCCAGTAAACGTTCCATAAACTTCTAGTTACCATGAGATTTACGTAATTTTAATATAAATAATCTCGAATATGTGGGCGGGTTCCAACCTATTTTTTGGGGGAATTTTCAGCTATCTTAGAAGAAATTAGGAAAGATAAAGTTTTTAAGTCCTTAAAATACGTCCTTTTAATCAATCGAAATAATGTTCTGTGAAGAATTTGCTCATTTCAAAATTTTCAGGAAAATATTGTTTATGCTCTTACTCTACAGCTTGTAAAATAAATGAATAAATGAGCCTATATTTTATAAAATTTAAACTTTCCACGTCAAAGTTTCTGAAAAAAAGACCTGTAAAATGTATATACGGACACGTGAATTATTCTACAAGGAAAATTTTTAATTGTAAGGTATGGAACCCTAAAAATTATATTAAACTCTGGCGATTTATTTAGAATTTATGAAAATACATTTCGCGTGCCTAGGGATTTGATGTGGATAAATCGCATCGAATTCTTTTCAAATTTCACATTTCTAAGTCCTAAATCTAGCTTATACATAAATCATGATTTATTCATGATATTCAGAAGAGAGAAACTAAATCAAAAGAAATTTTTCTTTTCATGTGTTTGTATAGACTTTTGTATAAGTAGTAAATGTATGCAGTGAACTAACGAAAATAGTCGGTTAAATACATAGAGATAACTAAAATAGACAAATCAACGAACGAGAACTAATTCACGATGATCTGAAACCGCTGAGTAGTTTTCTTGTGTACACAGTACGTGTTTTACAGAGTTTTACAGAGTTTTTGTATGACAGAATTCGGTTAAATAAAGAATACCATATATTTACTTCTTCGTTTTTCTTTTTATCAAATTTATACTACAATAAACTGATGTAAAAAAGGAAAAGAACCTAATGTAGCTGATAAATAATACATTAATATTATGCATCTGTAACTGTACTTTATTTACACATCTGTTTAAAATGTAATAATTACATATACGTAGAAACATACAATAAAAAACAATAAATTATGGATGCATACAGACAGATGTTTATATAGTTACATGTTATTTGTTATTATTTTTTATGTTATTATTTAACGTGCTCTCCAAAATAGTTCAGTACTCAAGTAAGTTTGGCCATGAACGACGTCGGCCAGAAGTAATGAAAATAATTTAAAAAGACCGTCCAAGTGCATGGATATGTTAGTTGAAAAGACGGAAAACAATTTTAATTTAATTTTCTAATAAATCAAGAATTTTTTACAAATTTCTGTTGAAGTCAGAAGGGATTGACAGAGGATAAACCTTGTTCGTCATTATGGAGTTCAATATTTTGCAAACGTAGCTTAAATAAGGAAATTATAAATGGAATTGTTCAGTTTCGATGTTGGAATGGGTTCAGTTTCGATGTGATGCGTGATAAACAAATTTCGTCTTACTTTACATATTAGGGAGCATATGAAACTTTTTATTTTGAAACAAATTAAGAGAAATTTTTAAATGAAGTATGTACTATTTTTCGGCTGCTTCTTTATATTGTGTTGGGATGAAATAAAATGTCGGAATTTTAATTACTCTATCGTGAATCAAGAAATCGAAATTAATCTAAAACCTGTAAGCCATGTTTAAAACACCTTCTTTATATTGATTTGGAATAAAGCAGATAATAATATTATTATAAGGAAAGTCGAAGAAAACATAAGTTAATTTTTGAAAATGGTCATTAATGAATTTATTCGTCTATTCACAATTACGATAACAAAAATCCATACGTGTGGACAGACAGCACGTTTTTGTTGTATTAGCGTAATAAATGTTTGTTGTGATGCACGTGTCGGCTATAAATTGGCGACGTGACTCCAGGCGACAACGCTGCGAGTGATTAATGCTGAATCATCTGCCTTGCAAAATTGATTGTTTTCGTAAAATAAAATGTATTATTGACCCTTTTTATAAAAAAAGCGATGGGTACCTACTAATAAAGATATAACCAGCCATTTAACCCTTGTCTCATTACGAAAATGAACGACTAGTTGAAGTTAGTTACATTTACGCGTAAAGTTAGCAATAATTTTTACATTTAGGCACATTCAATTACTTATAATTTTAATATTTTAATTTCTAATAATTTTAATAACAAATATTTAAAAACATCGGATGGATTAGCAAAATATAACTGAAAATTACATGTGTTCTTTGATGTTAAGAGAAAATAAAATCTCTAAAACGAGACTTTTTTGAATTATTTGACACATACAGGTGATGTTTGGAATAGAGACGGCTAATACTAACTGCATTTGAAAAACATCGTTATAAGGTGGCGTACCAATCAGAGCCATGAAATAATTTTGGGGATAAGCGTTAACTGTAATATTTTTCAGGAAAAACGTAATATCGAAAAATATACTTACATATGTGGCTAATATATATATATATATATATATATATATATATATATATATATATATATATACTTCAAGCCGTTTCCATGCTTTAGTGAAGATCTATTTTATATAAATTTCTTAAAAAAATTACATTATTTTTTGCAGTTCGAATTTGTTATTCGGAACCATTATCGAATAACTCATTACTTATTCGACATAAGTGACATAATTACGTATTTAAAACCTACAAGTAAAGGTAAACTCAGAGCTTACAGCATGCAAATTTTGTCTAATTAGTTTTTTTAGTGCTCTGTGAAGACAGAACTCATGAGTCGGTTCGTCGGTTACAGTCCTAAGAAACCGTTTGACGTAAAAAGTAGTAATTTAACATGAAAATGTATCTTTTTAGCCCAAATACACCGAAATAGAAACAGCCAAAACATTCAGAAGTGTTGACAAGCTTGCAAGTTTAATATAGCTATTTTTTTTTACTTTTGGGTTGCATTTATAAATTCATAGAGCGTTTAATTAGAATTAAAATGGCGATTCCAAAATTATTTTCTTCGGAATTTTAGGTAAGATGATCTAGATATGTTGTGGAAAGTGTCCGCACAAACTTTTCCTACCCCGTTTCCAGAATTGCTTAAATTAAGAGAAAACAAAACGATTATTAGAAGTTAACTTCGAATTTTTTAGTTATAATTCTAGTTTCAAAAAGTCACGATATTTTTCGACCTACGAGAGATCACTACTCAATATGTTTACTTGGTTAACATAGTATTATTATTTTTAACTAGTTTAATAGAAACACTATGCCCTTGTTAATAACAAATACTTAATATATTTAGAAATACTGTGCAACTTTTATCTTTAGATATGTACGGAACCCTCGTAATGAGAGTTTTGTTTGTATTGAACAGGCTTTTATATAATAACGAGTTCTAGTAAGCTCATGTGAAGAGTTCTTAATATATTAAATTCTGATACGATTCGAGTAATAGAAGCGATTATGCGAAAATAAATTTGTTAAATCGTTTAAATATATCTCAAAGGAATAAACAGAAAAATGTCATCATTTGGTCAGTTATCGTTTATACTGAGCTGAGCGATAGCCGTATTTACCGTGTATCGTTAATTATACAAGGTACTGCGTGCGATTAATTTACTCAAAAGCTACGGAGATAGTAAGTTTAATATACTTTAAAACTTTAAAAATTTACTACTAAAACTCTCTTTTTGTACGATATATAAACTGCTCTAAGCATTTCAGCTATAAAAACTGAGCCATTGGCAAATTTCCAATAAATTTCTTTTTAAAACGTTTAATTGCTCATTTTAAAGTAAAACTAACCAAAGCAAAAATATATAAGCTTTGGTTACAGTTATCTAAATCGAAATTATTCGGCAGAATGTATTTGTATTTTAAAAGCTTGTATTGATGCCGAAGTCGTCGTCGGGTTAATTTGGTTTAAAATTAATTTGGTTCTTGTTATTAACTTTAATGATTTATTTCGTAACGCTTAATAATACATATATATATATATATATATATATATATATATGTGTGTATATATATATATACATATATATATTATTCCACTTACAAATGATAATGTGCCGACACGTAAAGTTAACAATTTTGTTTTATGTACATAACTATACATTAATAAAGCATGGAAAATATACAAATATTTTTTATACATGTGTGTGTATGCATGGGTGTGTTTGCATGTGTATGCATTAAGGGCGTGTCTGCGTATTCTTCACGCGATCTAGTACCTCAACTACCAAACGGATTTTGACGAAATGTATTTGGTATATTTCAATAAATTAATATCTAGAACCCACTTAACGTTTGTGTCTGAAAATTCGAAATTTTGTGTAGTGTTCTATGAGACATCAATTTTTTTTTCATATTGTGTATTATAAATAAATAATAATCTTTTTTCTTCCAAGCGGCTCGATCGATATTTTTCAAATTTTTTCCGTTATTAGAACTTTTTTAAATCAAACCATATTTGCAAATAGCGAAGAAAGGGAGTAGCGAGGAGCAAGAGAAGGGGTGGTGAATGGTTATCGCCAACGGTACAAATACTTCGTAAGTCGAGTAATTAATAAGAATACAAATTTATTGCAACATCGCCAGATGTATACACAGGTTTACGTTTCACGAAAAGTTGAGTACAGCGTGATTATGTATTTTCTATCCTTTATATATATTATTTATAAAGCGACATCGCAGTCGAGAAATTATTTAATAATATTATTAACAGCAATATTTCTTGATATACATTTATCTCATGTCCACGGACATGAGATGCTTATGCTCGAACAAATTATTTAAATTAGCAAGATTAGGAAATATTCAGAATATCGTTTGTTTGATAAACTGAGGTACTCTGCATATAGTGTGTTATGTTTTTATCGTTGTATGGTACAGATTATTTATGTTTGATATTCCAAACGTTAAAAACTGAAATAAAATGTACCTATACGTTTATATAACATGACAATAATCAGTATAATTTTTTTTAAAATTCATTACATCAAATTTGTCATTCTAGTTCAGTAAATTGCAATTGTTTACGTAAATAATATAAAATTAAATAAAATTTGTTGCATCATCGGAGCGCTGAAAGAGAGAAAATATGATGATTCCTTTGAGCGAAGCCATGGCAAGTAATTGATTTTCATTAATTGTTTAACAAATTTAATATTCATAATTTTTAATCTGGGTTTTACGTGAAACTTTTTCTCCCTTATCTTCCACGAATAATTTTTGTGCTTAATTAAATTATCTAAAACAATTTCAATAAACTCTTTTGTTCTGACTCAAGTTTTTTCTGCGATATGATAATGTTAAATAAATAAATGTTTGAATAGAAAGATTTTAATGCTACTATCATTCGGTATGCTGTATCTCATACTGTGTGAAGGATTGGTCACCTGTGTATAAACAGTGTGATAGTGAATTAAGCAGCAACGACAAAAAAATAAATAAATTAAGTTAAAAGTAATTGTTTGATCATTTTATTGTTTATAATAAACGAATAAGAATAAATAACAAGATAAACTTTTCCATTCGGTTAGAAATAAAAATGTTCGTAAAATACATGGTTTGAAACTTTTGTATAACCCATTTATATTCTCTTTTTGCCTTTTGAACGTAGTTTATATGAAATAATTTCCAAATACGTATAAATATGTATATATATATATATATATATATATATATATATATATATATATGTATATGTATATATATATGTATATACACAATTATAATTATTTTACATTCAAGCGTTTCTTTGTGGGGATATTTATTTAAAAATATTAATATAGTTCTTATCATGCAATGCAGCTTGCTATAACTTTCAATGTATAATAATTTCCTCAAGAAATATGAGACATTTTATAATTGTAGTTTTCCAGTAAACGTTCCATAAACTTCTAGTTACCATGAGATTTACGTAATTTTAATATAAATAATCTCGAATATGTGGGCGGGTTCCAACCTATTTTTTGGGGGAATTTTCAGCTATCTTAGAAGAAATTAGGAAAGATAAAGTTTTTAAGTCCTTAAAATACGTCCTTTTAATCAATCGAAATAATGTTCTGTGAAGAATTTGCTCATTTCAAAATTTTCAGGAAAATATTGTTTATGCTCTTACTCTACAGCTTGTAAAATAAATGAATAAATGAGCCTATATTTTATAAAATTTAAACTTTCCACGTCAAAGTTTCTGAAAAAAAGACCTGTAAAATGTATATACGGACACGTGAATTATTCTACAAGGAAAATTTTTAATTGTAAGGTATGGAACCCTAAAAATTATATTAAACTCTGGCGATTTATTTAGAATTTATGAAAATACATTTCGCGTGCCTAGGGATTTGATGTGGATAAATCGCATCGAATTCTTTTCAAATTTCACATTTCTAAGTCCTAAATCTAGCTTATACATAAATCATGATTTATTCATGATATTCAGAAGAGAGAAACTAAATCAAAAGAAATTTTTCTTTTCATGTGTTTGTATAGACTTTTGTATAAGTAGTAAATGTATGCAGTGAACTAACGAAAATAGTCGGTTAAATACATAGAGATAACTAAAATAGACAAATCAACGAACGAGAACTAATTCACGATGATCTGAAACCGCTGAGTAGTTTTCTTGTGTACACAGTACGTGTTTTACAGAGTTTTACAGAGTTTTTGTTTGACAGAATTCGGTTAAATAAAGAATACCATATATTTACTTCTTCGTTTTTCTTTTTATCAAATTTATACTACAATAAACTGATGTAAAAAAGGAAAAGAACCTAATGTAGCTGATAAATAATACATTAATATTATGCATCTGTAACTGTACTTTATTTACACATCTGTTTAAAATGTAATAATTACATATACGTAGAAACATACAATAAAAAACAATAAATTATGGATGCATACAGACAGATGTTTATATAGTTACATGTTATTTGTTATTATTTTTTATGTTATTATTTAACGTGCTCTCCAAAATAGTTCAGTACTCAAGTAAGTTTGGCCATGAACGACGTCGGCCAGAAGTAATGAAAATAATTTAAAAAGACCGTCCAAGTGCATGGATATGTTAGTTGAAAAGACGGAAAACAATTTTAATTTAATTTTCTAATAAATCAAGAATTTTTTACAAATTTCTGTTGAAGTCAGAAGGGATTGACAGAGGATAAACCTTGTTCGTCATTATGGAGTTCAATATTTTGCAAACGTAGCTTAAATAAGGAAATTATAAATGGAATTGTTCAGTTTCGATGTTGGAATGGGTTCAGTTTCGATGTGATGCGTGATAAACAAATTTCGTCTTACTTTACATATTAGGGAGCATATGAAACTTTTTATTTTGAAACAAATTAAGAGAAATTTTTAAATGAAGTATGTACTATTTTTCGGCTGCTTCTTTATATTGTGTTGGGATGAAATAAAATGTCGGAATTTTAATTACTCTATCGTGAATCAAGAAATCGAAATTAATCTAAAACCTGTAAGCCATGTTTAAAACACCTTCTTTATATTGATTTGGAATAAAGCAGATAATAATATTATTATAAGGAAAGTCGAAGAAAACATAAGTTAATTTTTGAAAATGGTCATTAATGAATTTATTCGTCTATTCACAATTACGATAACAAAAATCCATACGTGTGGACAGACAGCACGTTTTTGTTGTATTAGCGTAATAAATGTTTGTTGTGATGCACGTGTCGGCTATAAATTGGCGACGTGACTCCAGGCGACAACGCTGCGAGTGATTAATGCTGAATCATCTGCCTTGCAAAATTGATTGTTTTCGTAAAATAAAATGTATTATTGACCCTTTTTATAAAAAAAGCGATGGGTACCTACTAATAAAGATATAACCAGCCATTTAACCCTTGTCTCATTACGAAAATGAACGACTAGTTGAAGTTAGTTACATTTACGCGTAAAGTTAGCAATAATTTTTACATTTAGGCACATTCAATTACTTATAATTTTAATATTTTAATTTCTAATAATTTTAATAACAAATATTTAAAAACATCGGATGGATTAGCAAAATATAACTGAAAATTACATGTGTTCTTTGATGTTAAGAGAAAATAAAATCTCTAAAACGAGACTTTTTTGAATTATTTGACACATACAGGTGATGTTTGGAATAGAGACGGCTAATACTAACTGCATTTGAAAAACATCGTTATAAGGTGGCGTACCAATCAGAGCCATGAAATAATTTTGGGGATAAGCGTTAACTGTAATATTTTTCAGGAAAAACGTAATATCGAAAAATATACTTACATATGTGGCTAATTATATATATATATATATATATATATATATATATATATATATATATATATATATATATATATATATATATACTTCAAGCCGTTTCCATGCTTTAGTGAAGATCTATTTTATATAAATTTCTTAAAAAAATTACATTATTTTTTGCAGTTCGAATTTGTTATTCGGAACCATTATCGAATAACTCATTACTTATTCGACATAAGTGACATAATTACGTATTTAAAACCTACAAGTAAAGGTAAACTCAGAGCTTACAGCATGCAAATTTTGTCTAATTAGTTTTTTTAGTGCTCTGTGAAGACAGAACTCATGAGTCGGTTCGTCGGTTACAGTCCTAAGAAACCGTTTGACGTAAAAAGTAGTAATTTAACATGAAAATGTATCTTTTTAGCCCAAATACACCGAAATAGAAACAGCCAAAACATTCAGAAGTGTTGACAAGCTTGCAAGTTTAATATAGCTATTTTTTTTTACTTTTGGGTTGCATTTATAAATTCATAGAGCGTTTAATTAGAATTAAAATGGCGATTCCAAAATTATTTTCTTCGGAATTTTAGGTAAGATGATCTAGATATGTTGTGGAAAGTGTCCGCACAAACTTTTCCTACCCCGTTTCCAGAATTGCTTAAATTAAGAGAAAACAAAACGATTATTAGAAGTTAACTTCGAATTTTTTAGTTATAATTCTAGTTTCAAAAAGTCACGATATTTTTCGACCTACGAGAGATCACTACTCAATATGTTTACTTGGTTAACATAGTATTATTATTTTTAACTAGTTTAATAGAAACACTATGCCCTTGTTAATAACAAATACTTAATATATTTAGAAATACTGTGCAACTTTTATCTTTAGATATGTACGGAACCCTCGTAATGAGAGTTTTGTTTGTATTGAACAGGCTTTTATATAATAACGAGTTCTAGTAAGCTCATGTGAAGAGTTCTTAATATATTAAATTCTGATACGATTCGAGTAATAGAAGCGATTATGCGAAAATAAATTTGTTAAATCGTTTAAATATATCTCAAAGGAATAAACAGAAAAATGTCATCATTTGGTCAGTTATCGTTTATACTGAGCTGAGCGATAGCCGTATTTACCGTGTATCGTTAATTATACAAGGTACTGCGTGCGATTAATTTACTCAAAAGCTACGGAGATAGTAAGTTTAATATACTTTAAAACTTTAAAAATTTACTACTAAAACTCTCTTTTTGTACGATATATAAACTGCTCTAAGCATTTCAGCTATAAAAACTGAGCCATTGGCAAATTTCCAATAAATTTCTTTTTAAAACGTTTAATTGCTCATTTTAAAGTAAAACTAACCAAAGCAAAAATATATAAGCTTTGGTTACAGTTATCTAAATCGAAATTATTCGGCAGAATGTATTTGTATTTTAAAAGCTTGTATTGATGCCGAAGTCGTCGTCGGGTTAATTTGGTTTAAAATTAATTTGGTTCTTGTTATTAACTTTAATGATTTATTTCGTAACGCTTAATAATACATATATATATATATATATATATATATATGTGTGTATATATATATATACATATATATATTATTCCACTTACAAATGATAATGTGCCGACACGTAAAGTTAACAATTTTGTTTTATGTACATAACTATACATTAATAAAGCATGGAAAATATACAAATATTTTTTATACATGTGTGTGTATGCATGGGTGTGTTTGCATGTGTATGCATTAAGGGCGTGTCTGCGTATTCTTCACGCGATCTAGTACCTCAACTACCAAACGGATTTTGACGAAATGTATTTGGTATATTTCAATAAATTAATATCTAGAACCCACTTAACGTTTGTGTCTGAAAATTCGAAATTTTGTGTAGTGTTCTATGAGACATCAATTTTTTTTTCATATTGTGTATTATAAATAAATAATAATCTTTTTTCTTCCAAGCGGCTCGATCGATATTTTTCAAATTTTTTCCGTTATTAGAACTTTTTTAAATCAAACCATATTTGCAAATAGCGAAGAAAGGGAGTAGCGAGGAGCAAGAGAAGGGGTGGTGAATGGTTATCGCCAACGGTACAAATACTTCGTAAGTCGAGTAATTAATAAGAATACAAATTTATTGCAACATCGCCAGATGTATACACAGGTTTACGTTTCACGAAAAGTTGAGTACAGCGTGATTATGTATTTTCTATCCTTTATATATATTATTTATAAAGCGACATCGCAGTCGAGAAATTATTTAATAATATTATTAACAGCAATATTTCTTGATATACATTTATCTCATGTCCACGGACATGAGATGCTTATGCTCGAACAAATTATTTAAATTAGCAAGATTAGGAAATATTCAGAATATCGTTTGTTTGATAAACTGAGGTACTCTGCATATAGTGTGTTATGTTTTTATCGTTGTATGGTACAGATTATTTATGTTTGATATTCCAAACGTTAAAAACTGAAATAAAATGTACCTATACGTTTATATAACATGACAATAATCAGTATAATTTTTTTTAAAATTCATTACATCAAATTTGTCATTCTAGTTCAGTAAATTGCAATTGTTTACGTAAATAATATAAAATTAAATAAAATTTGTTGCATCATCGGAGCGCTGAAAGAGAGAAAATATGATGATTCCTTTGAGCGAAGCCATGGCAAGTAATTGATTTTCATTAATTGTTTAACAAATTTAATATTCATAATTTTTAATCTGGGTTTTACGTGAAACTTTTTCTCCCTTATCTTCCACGAATAATTTTTGTGCTTAATTAAATTATCTAAAACAATTTCAATAAACTCTTTTGTTCTGACTCAAGTTTTTTCTGCGATATGATAATGTTAAATAAATAAATGTTTGAATAGAAAGATTTTAATGCTACTATCATTCGGTATGCTGTATCTCATACTGTGTGAAGGATTGGTCACCTGTGTATAAACAGTGTGATAGTGAATTAAGCAGCAACGACAAAAAAATAAATAAATTAAGTTAAAAGTAATTGTTTGATCATTTTATTGTTTATAATAAACGAATAAGAATAAATAACAAGATAAACTTTTCCATTCGGTTAGAAATAAAAATGTTCGTAAAATACATGGTTTGAAACTTTTGTATAACCCATTTATATTCTCTTTTTGCCTTTTGAACGTAGTTTATATGAAATAATTTCCAAATACGTATAAATATGTATATATATATATATATATATATATATATATATATATATATGTATATGTATATATATATGTATATACACAATTATAATTATTTTACATTCAAGCGTTTCTTTGTGGGGATATTTATTTAAAAATATTAATATAGTTCTTATCATGCAATGCAGCTTGCTATAACTTTCAATGTATAATAATTTCCTCAAGAAATATGAGACATTTTATAATTGTAGTTTTCCAGTAAACGTTCCATAAACTTCTAGTTACCATGAGATTTACGTAATTTTAATATAAATAATCTCGAATATGTGGGCGGGTTCCAACCTATTTTTTGGGGGAATTTTCAGCTATCTTAGAAGAAATTAGGAAAGATAAAGTTTTTAAGTCCTTAAAATACGTCCTTTTAATCAATCGAAATAATGTTCTGTGAAGAATTTGCTCATTTCAAAATTTTCAGGAAAATATTGTTTATGCTCTTACTCTACAGCTTGTAAAATAAATGAATAAATGAGCCTATATTTTATAAAATTTAAACTTTCCACGTCAAAGTTTCTGAAAAAAAGACCTGTAAAATGTATATACGGACACGTGAATTATTCTACAAGGAAAATTTTTAATTGTAAGGTATGGAACCCTAAAAATTATATTAAACTCTGGCGATTTATTTAGAATTTATGAAAATACATTTCGCGTGCCTAGGGATTTGATGTGGATAAATCGCATCGAATTCTTTTCAAATTTCACATTTCTAAGTCCTAAATCTAGCTTATACATAAATCATGATTTATTCATGATATTCAGAAGAGAGAAACTAAATCAAAAGAAATTTTTCTTTTCATGTGTTTGTATAGACTTTTGTATAAGTAGTAAATGTATGCAGTGAACTAACGAAAATAGTCGGTTAAATACATAGAGATAACTAAAATAGACAAATCAACGAACGAGAACTAATTCACGATGATCTGAAACCGCTGAGTAGTTTTCTTGTGTACACAGTACGTGTTTTACAGAGTTTTACAGAGTTTTTGTTTGACAGAATTCGGTTAAATAAAGAATACCATATATTTACTTCTTCGTTTTTCTTTTTATCAAATTTATACTACAATAAACTGATGTAAAAAAGGAAAAGAACCTAATGTAGCTGATAAATAATACATTAATATTATGCATCTGTAACTGTACTTTATTTACACATCTGTTTAAAATGTAATAATTACATATACGTAGAAACATACAATAAAAAACAATAAATTATGGATGCATACAGACAGATGTTTATATAGTTACATGTTATTTGTTATTATTTTTTATGTTATTATTTAACGTGCTCTCCAAAATAGTTCAGTACTCAAGTAAGTTTGGCCATGAACGACGTCGGCCAGAAGTAATGAAAATAATTTAAAAAGACCGTCCAAGTGCATGGATATGTTAGTTGAAAAGACGGAAAACAATTTTAATTTAATTTTCTAATAAATCAAGAATTTTTTACAAATTTCTGTTGAAGTCAGAAGGGATTGACAGAGGATAAACCTTGTTCGTCATTATGGAGTTCAATATTTTGCAAACGTAGCTTAAATAAGGAAATTATAAATGGAATTGTTCAGTTTCGATGTTGGAATGGGTTCAGTTTCGATGTGATGCGTGATAAACAAATTTCGTCTTACTTTACATATTAGGGAGCATATGAAACTTTTTATTTTGAAACAAATTAAGAGAAATTTTTAAATGAAGTATGTACTATTTTTCGGCTGCTTCTTTATATTGTGTTGGGATGAAATAAAATGTCGGAATTTTAATTACTCTATCGTGAATCAAGAAATCGAAATTAATCTAAAACCTGTAAGCCATGTTTAAAACACCTTCTTTATATTGATTTGGAATAAAGCAGATAATAATATTATTATAAGGAAAGTCGAAGAAAACATAAGTTAATTTTTGAAAATGGTCATTAATGAATTTATTCGTCTATTCACAATTACGATAACAAAAATCCATACGTGTGGACAGACAGCACGTTTTTGTTGTATTAGCGTAATAAATGTTTGTTGTGATGCACGTGTCGGCTATAAATTGGCGACGTGACTCCAGGCGACAACGCTGCGAGTGATTAATGCTGAATCATCTGCCTTGCAAAATTGATTGTTTTCGTAAAATAAAATGTATTATTGACCCTTTTTATAAAAAAAGCGATGGGTACCTACTAATAAAGATATAACCAGCCATTTAACCCTTGTCTCATTACGAAAATGAACGACTAGTTGAAGTTAGTTACATTTACGCGTAAAGTTAGCAATAATTTTTACATTTAGGCACATTCAATTACTTATAATTTTAATATTTTAATTTCTAATAATTTTAATAACAAATATTTAAAAACATCGGATGGATTAGCAAAATATAACTGAAAATTACATGTGTTCTTTGATGTTAAGAGAAAATAAAATCTCTAAAACGAGACTTTTTTGAATTATTTGACACATACAGGTGATGTTTGGAATAGAGACGGCTAATACTAACTGCATTTGAAAAACATCGTTATAAGGTGGCGTACCAATCAGAGCCATGAAATAATTTTGGGGATAAGCGTTAACTGTAATATTTTTCAGGAAAAACGTAATATCGAAAAATATACTTACATATGTGGCTAATTATATATATATATATATATATATATATATATATATATATATATATATATATATATATATATACTTCAAGCCGTTTCCATGCTTTAGTGAAGATCTATTTTATATAAATTTCTTAAAAAAATTACATTATTTTTTGCAGTTCGAATTTGTTATTCGGAACCATTATCGAATAACTCATTACTTATTCGACATAAGTGACATAATTACGTATTTAAAACCTACAAGTAAAGGTAAACTCAGAGCTTACAGCATGCAAATTTTGTCTAATTAGTTTTTTTAGTGCTCTGTGAAGACAGAACTCATGAGTCGGTTCGTCGGTTACAGTCCTAAGAAACCGTTTGACGTAAAAAGTAGTAATTTAACATGAAAATGTATCTTTTTAGCCCAAATACACCGAAATAGAAACAGCCAAAACATTCAGAAGTGTTGACAAGCTTGCAAGTTTAATATAGCTATTTTTTTTTACTTTTGGGTTGCATTTATAAATTCATAGAGCGTTTAATTAGAATTAAAATGGCGATTCCAAAATTATTTTCTTCGGAATTTTAGGTAAGATGATCTAGATATGTTGTGGAAAGTGTCCGCACAAACTTTTCCTACCCCGTTTCCAGAATTGCTTAAATTAAGAGAAAACAAAACGATTATTAGAAGTTAACTTCGAATTTTTTAGTTATAATTCTAGTTTCAAAAAGTCACGATATTTTTCGACCTACGAGAGATCACTACTCAATATGTTTACTTGGTTAACATAGTATTATTATTTTTAACTAGTTTAATAGAAACACTATGCCCTTGTTAATAACAAATACTTAATATATTTAGAAATACTGTGCAACTTTTATCTTTAGATATGTACGGAACCCTCGTAATGAGAGTTTTGTTTGTATTGAACAGGCTTTTATATAATAACGAGTTCTAGTAAGCTCATGTGAAGAGTTCTTAATATATTAAATTCTGATACGATTCGAGTAATAGAAGCGATTATGCGAAAATAAATTTGTTAAATCGTTTAAATATATCTCAAAGGAATAAACAGAAAAATGTCATCATTTGGTCAGTTATCGTTTATACTGAGCTGAGCGATAGCCGTATTTACCGTGTATCGTTAATTATACAAGGTACTGCGTGCGATTAATTTACTCAAAAGCTACGGAGATAGTAAGTTTAATATACTTTAAAACTTTAAAAATTTACTACTAAAACTCTCTTTTTGTACGATATATAAACTGCTCTAAGCATTTCAGCTATAAAAACTGAGCCATTGGCAAATTTCCAATAAATTTCTTTTTAAAACGTTTAATTGCTCATTTTAAAGTAAAACTAACCAAAGCAAAAATATATAAGCTTTGGTTACAGTTATCTAAATCGAAATTATTCGGCAGAATGTATTTGTATTTTAAAAGCTTGTATTGATGCCGAAGTCGTCGTCGGGTTAATTTGGTTTAAAATTAATTTGGTTCTTGTTATTAACTTTAATGATTTATTTCGTAACGCTTAATAATACATATATATATATATATATATATATATATGTGTGTATATATATATATACATATATATATTATTCCACTTACAAATGATAATGTGCCGACACGTAAAGTTAACAATTTTGTTTTATGTACATAACTATACATTAATAAAGCATGGAAAATATACAAATATTTTTTATACATGTGTGTGTATGCATGGGTGTGTTTGCATGTGTATG
Organism: Druceiella hillmani; assembly: GCA_039881145.1. Taxonomy (NCBI): domain Eukaryota; kingdom Metazoa; phylum Arthropoda; class Insecta; order Lepidoptera; family Hepialidae; genus Druceiella; species Druceiella hillmani. Next base: position 23,794,268 of record JAYKKI010000021.1, on the reverse strand, counting down.
CATTAAGGGCGTGTCTGCGTATTCTTCACGCGATCTAGTACCTCAACTACCAAACGGATTTTGACGAAATGTATTTGGTATATTTCAATAAATTAATATCTAGAACCCACTTAACGTTTGTGTCTGAAAATTCGAAATTTTGTGTAGTGTTCTATGGGACATCAATTTTTTTTTCATATTGTGTATTATAAATAAATAATAATCTTTTTTCTTCCAAGCGGCTCGATCGATATTTTTCAAATTTTTTCCGTTATTAGAAATTTTTTAAATCAAACCATATTTGCAAATAGCGAAGAAAGGGAGTAGCGAGGAGCAAGAGAAGGGGTGGTGAATGGTTATCGCCAACGGTACAAATACTTCGTAAGTCGAGTAATTAATAAGAATACAAATTTATTGCAACATCGCAAGATGTATACACAGGTTTACGTTTCACGAGAAGTTGAGTACAGTGTGATTATGTATTTTCTATCCTTTATATATATTATTTATAAAGCGACATCGCAGTCGAGAAATTATTTAATAATATTATTAACAGCAATATTTTTTTATATACATTTATCTCATGTCCACGGACATGAGATGCTTATGCTCGAACAAATTATTTAAATTAGCAAGATTAGGAAATATTCAGAATATCGTTTGTTTGATAAACTGAGGTACTCTGCATATAGTGTGTTATGTTTTTATCGTTGTATGGTACAGATTATTTATGTTTGATATTCCAAACGTTAAAAACTGAAATAAAATGTACCTATACGTTTATATAACATGACAATAATCAGTATAATTTTTTTTAAAATTCATTACGTCAAATTTGTCATTCTAGTTCAGTAAATTGCAATTGTTTACGTAAATAATATAAAATCTACCCATATGGATATGTGGAAATATGTGAAAACTTTAAATTTTAGTCTTACTTTAATGGGTGCAAGTTATAAGAACCCATTAAAATAAGACAAAATAAGTTGTTACAGAAAAATTAGGGATTCACCAAAATGTTACAAATTACGTTGGTCATTTTCAAATGGTTGCCTATCCGTGGAAAATTGTGGTTCAGAACTATTATCATAAACACGAACACACGCTCGCAGGAGGTACGCATGAAAAAATGCACACATTTACCCGCATACGCTAATGCACAAACACAAAAAGCGTAAATCTGATCCTGCACAAGAAAAACTGGGATATGATTCTTAATATAAAAATTGTGGAATTTTTCTCCGAGAATGAAAATTTTAAATTGTGTGCAAAATTAGTTCCGTCCTTTATTTTCCATATGGTTTAGAAGTTGATATTTTTTATATTTTTTTTACATTAAACCGGAAAAAATTACAGAAATATGTAAATTTTCAATGATATAATTAATAACATAAAAGGAATAAAACAAATTGCAATACCGCATTTCAAAACCTGAAATTTTCTCATTTTTAGACGATCCCAAAAATGAGACTATATGAGGACAGAAGGAAAAAAATTAGCAATCTCAGATTCCAAATGTTTAAAGTATACTTTCCCTAAAAAACGTGAATATTTTTATATGTTGGAAAATATCGTTGAAAGAAAGGCTTTGCGGTTCTAAAAGTTTCCTTAGTATTATGCAGGATTTTATTTTCTTTCATTGCAAATAACTACTTTAAAAATAGTGGTATGAAAAGCAGAAACAAAATTAAAAACAAAAATTCTTAAACAGACTTAGTACAAAATGTGTTTCACTCATTTACTCATCACTCAGAGATTCAAAGTTATTATATGTTAAAATTTTCTTCGGCTTTTCATCCTTTAAAAATAATTCTACTATGTTATTAAAAAAACTGTTTCAAGAATTTCTCAAAAAATTGGAAAATTGGTGTGATCCCTTCGTTATTTTTAATTAATTTATATTTGCTGCTTTATTGAGGTATTTGTTGCTGCTATGTTTCACCAGAGTCTACATGGTTTTCATACGAAAACTTAGTTGTAAACCGTAATATACTTTTAATATTTAAATATTGTTACTATTGACCAATGTCACAAACTAAAATATAATGAAATAATTTGTTCCATTCTTCAAAGGTTCACATTTAAATAGGAACACTGTATTTTATTGTATTCTATAAATACTGAATGCTTTAAAGGTTATCTTATTGGTTATTACATTCTACGAGTGATATAAAATGGAGAAAATGCAATATATAATACAAAATGTCACGTAATGGAGTTGGTTATTGATTTACATTCAAACCAGTCGGTATAAGTAAAATTCTCACTATAAGAATCCATACATACATACCCCGTACATAAAATTTTAACAGTTTAAATTATATAGTGTTTTATTAAACTATTAGACATTATTTTTCACCATGTATATATATTGCCTGGTGTATCTTCCACACGCACAAAATAATAATCGAAATAATTGAATTTATTTCATTTATATATTTTTGTCACACACGGTAGGGTTAGGAAAGAAGGGCACATATATTAAAGTGATTTGGAGGCTCGTAGTTATTCGCTTACTGTGTGAAAAAATATTAGTGATAAATTTAGAAATACAAAAGATCTCTTCAATGATATGCTATTCGAGAAGTATTTAAAAAATTGTGTTGTTTTCTATGTATTCTAGTAATCCAATTACATTTTCTGTCAAATTTCATTACGACCGGTTTAAAACTAAAAGAGTTATGTTGTTGTGAAGTATGGACGGACAAAAGAACTTAATGAAATTATGAGGGTTCCGTTTCTGTTGTTTGATTCCGGAACAGTAAAAAATGTGAATATGCTACAAAACATTCAATATAAGCGGTTATGAAGTGCCATATCCCTTTGTACGATCCTAGTGAAGAAGCCATATTGTAATTATAGTGTCACATTAACATATAGCCTGTAATTGACGATGTTACGCTAATTACTCATTTGTTAAGTCATAGTTAGAAATTTGACATAGTTAATTATATTTACTCAGCGATGTTAAATTCTCAAATGTAATAATGTTTTAATATGTAAACACGATAACATTAAGAATAAAAGTTAAAGCGAAATTGTAAGCGGTAAACGGAAAACAAAATTAAATAAAGACAAGCTTAAACGCAGAATATATATATATATATATATATATATATATATATATATATATATATATACATTTATATGGTGATAGTATTTAAACTAAAAAACTTTTCTTACTTTGTACAATAAAAAAATAGTTATTAAAACATATATTACATTTTTATGCAGAGAGTATTTATACTTTATGTCCTTAATAAATTTAGAATTGCCTCGACTTTCTAGTGTAAAATAATATTCTACACATGTAATAAAATTATTGAAACGGGGTGCTTTTACATTTACGTTATATATAAGGAAATATTTAAGGGAACATAATAAAAGCAACAGAACCCAAAAATATAGTATATTCTCTTATATAGTTTCATCGGAATTTGATTACTCAATCAGATAATGTAGAATTTAACATAATTACAGGTATAGTGTATGTACAATAGTAAACCCCAACATAAGTCAATCCGACCTTACCCAAACTATTGCAAAACACAACCCAACAAATCCCAACCAAACCTAAAACAACTTAACTCAACCAAAACATATCAAATCCGACTAAACCCGACCCAGAGCAAACTCAACCCATCACAAACTAAAGCAAATCCAACATAAATCAATAGCAAACCCAAGTCAACCCTAATGTAAACTCGACCAAGAACAACCTGACAATACACAACCCAATCCAACCCAACCCAATTGAATCCAAAGCCAATTCAACTTAATTCAATCCAACACAGCCCAAAGCAAAACCCAATCCTATCCAAAGCCAGTCCGACCCAAACTAAAGCAAATTTAATCCTTCCCAAATCAACCCAATCCTAATCAAAGTAAACAACAGAACGCCACCTAACCCAATCAAACCTACTCAAACTCAAATCAAACTCTGCCCAACACAATTGAAAGTAAACCCAACACAATTCAACCCGACCAAAAGCAAAGCTAACCGAACCTAACCCAATCTGACTCAAACCAACCCAAAGCAAAACCTAACCCAACAAAATAGATGCCAGCGATTGTTATACTGATTATTTGTACCGTCATGAAGACTACGTATTACCAGAAATATATATAATTAAAGCATTTTAGTCAATTCCTAGGAAATGTATAAAATTTCAAGCTGAGTTAGGAAATATGTAACGACTGTATAACGATTTGATGTTTCGATGCAAAGCGTACTTAACGAAGAATTCTCCCAACATTGGTAATTTTACATATTTTATAGGTTCAAGCTCTGGTAAAATGAAAAGAAGTCACACATTATGTGTGTACGATTTTTTATAACCTACCCATATATTATATGAAGATTTTCTTAATTAATATACCGCTATCTGTGACTGAAAGAGGTAAGTCTTTCCTGTAGTAAATTATGTTTACGATAACTATATACGCTAGTTCGTTGTGAATTTATAAAAAAATAAGTACACGTGTCGTTCATCTTGCAGTCGATGAAACAAATATCTTAATTGATAATAAAGCAACCATAAAAGAAGATAAATAAATCGATATACAAATTTTGACAATTCAATTTAAACACGGTGTCACTATGTTCCCTACGGAACCGCTGGTAGAAGCAATGAGCACCATTATTATTTATTACTCACATCTCAGTTACGGTCCTACATAAATGTGAATGATAAATGATAATTGTGTATTCTTTTTGCGTTTTCTTTGGCAAGAATGAAAATACAGAAAACAAAACACCACCGAAGGTAACGTCGGCACAATTGAAGTGTTTGCGAGCCATGTGCGGTGCATATGATATATCGCGAATATATCACTTTTATCCGTTACATTATAATTTGAAACAAAAATACTGGTTAATACTTCTAAATTTTATGGTGGCTAATATTAGGATATATTAGTAACAATTATTTAAACTCTAAACTTATAATCTCGATAATAAACATAGTGTCTTTTGTACTGACAAACATCAAGGTTCCTTCGCGATATCTAATGTTGCTTCAAATGTGTCAACTAAATCTGCGACTAAAGTGAGTTATTTAATAAATTGTCAGATTTTTATTTATTTGTCACTATCATTTCAAGAAGATTTTATACAGTTATTTTATAAGATTTCTTACCAAAAATGTGGCAAGATAACATAGATTTTTGATGGTCGTCTTTTTTTATATGAAACTGTAATTGTAATACAGACCAACACTTCAATGTCGACGGAAACATAATGAAAAAATGCGTATATATATATATATATATATATAGTTATATATATATATATATATATATATATATATACATATATATATATGTAATTTTAAAATTGCATTGCCGTTGTTCCGTTGCCAGTATATGCACACTCACTGGGATCTAACAAATTTCTGTAAAAAGTTATCCTGCCGATTCGCAGCTTCATTTCGCATTCGCCCAGAAATTTGATTTTTGATATTTTTGTTTCAAGAAGATAGTGGAGTAGGTTTTATGCTAAAAGCCAATTGTAATATTTTAGTGTGCAGTAAATAAGAATATAACATATATTGTCATTCATAACATGATTATAAAATAAGATTGACCTATGACTAAATTCAGCAACTAAACACTTGAAAATAAACACTTATTTTTTTATTAAAGAGAATAGGAAGTATGAAATATTAAACATGGCAACTAAGGTTTCATAAGAAAAGGAAAAAGCACAACTGCAACGATTTCGCTAATAAAATTATCGTGAAAAAACATTCTGTATAGTTTATTGTAATAAATATTCCATTAGAACAGGCAGCATCATCACGAGGGCAATATTTTTATTAGACTAAACGTAGTGGAATGCGAACCTCGCCGCACGCGCAGCCAAACCAAAGGCTTTAATTAAACAAATTATGAATGTTCAAACGTCTTGCCGGGAATCTAACAAGGAGCTCTTTTGTTAGGCGCAAGCGCTTTTTATATTACGGTATGGACTGTACCAAAATATACACAGTAACATTAAACAAGTGAAACGGCTTAATTGTTCAATTAAGTCGTTTCACTTTTGTAATATTAGTAGTTATTTGAACTAAAAATGTGAAATTAACCCAAGAAGTTCAAATTTATGAGTTAATTTCACATTTTAGTTTAAACTACAATCGTATGAAACGCGTGGTGCATTATTGCAAATGTTAAAAGTGAGATCTGGTAAATTATGTTCAAATACCTCCTAGTTATGTAACTGGTCAGATTGAAGTCTGAATATTTTTTCAAAAATGTGTTTACGTTTTCCTAATATCATACCGGTGAAACCGCAGGCAATAGCTATAAAATTCTCAATATATCCTATTATGCTACGCGAAGCTACATTGTTATGGTGAATTATCAACTGAAATTTAAATATTCTATTTTTTTCATGAGATCGATTTTTAATTGGAATGTATTGGATGAATATTAGATTTACAACGAATGATTCAGCCCTACTTTTAGAGTATGCCATTTGCCCATTGCCTTTTCGCTTTTCACTTTCTTTTTGACTTTTCGGGCCCATTTTGATGTTGTCTCAAATATTTCCAAATCATCTATTGGTGGCATTTCCGTTGAATTAAACTACGCCAAACCGATAGTGGGCCCTTTAGAAATTACTATTTATTTATTATACTTAGTGTATGACGTAATAATTCGTGCATGTATTATTCTGATAGTTTATGATATTTTTAAATGTCCGACATAAATCGCGGGCACAGTTAGTTGGAGAATATAATTATTTAAATTTCAAAAGTTACAGTTCATCTTCACAGTCATAATTAATAACGAAATCTAATTAATTTTATTGGTGTTATTTATTAACAATTTGGGATGAAATAGTCATGAATTTTATCATTTATTATATTTTCTAACTTAATATACATATAAAATTACACAGACAAGTAGCAAATGTTTTCTATATAAACAATCCATCCTAATAAACCACAATGATTAAATACGAAAATTTAGTATGTATAATAGTGTGAAAAGTGTTTGTGAATTTGCTTCATTACAAAATTTTTAAATTAAAATATAGTGTTTTTTTTAAAGTGCTATCTATATAAAAATAGTGTAAAAAATTGTTTACACTACACCATGAACAAATAAGTAACTAAAATTATTTCATAGATGAGTTGAATAATTTTGATTGTTCAAAATATTACAAAGAAATACATAAATATGTAAATTGCACCAATCAAGGTCCTCCGTCCATTTAAGTTGCGCTTTGATAAATCTGTGATAGTAATCAGGCAAAAGCAGTAAGAATATTCGATAGAAGTGAGCTTTAGTTTCAACAGCAAAAGTGACTTGAGGGAATGCATTCTGCTAAAAATAGGAAGATACACAATTTACTTGAGATTTATTTGAGTAAAATATTTGTGTCATTTTATTTAGCTACTATTGGCCTTATCTATTATCAGTTCTTTTGGATGGAGCAATAATGAATATATAATATACACATAATAACTCTCCCTAATGTTATTGTGCTGTTATGTCAATCGAATCAGAATCATTTACCTACTGTGTACAATTAGTTAAAAGCGGTTTCAGCAAGGGCCTATATAGCCTTTACGCCTAACACATAAACGCGCAATACTCGCGCATAAGTATATATATATATATATATATATATATATAAATATATATATATATATATATATATATATATATATATATATATCGTTGTATAACAACATCTTCAGATGGGCAATTAGCGAAGATTGATCAATCTTTGAAAAATCGAAACCTAGGTCGTGGTAAAGAATTTAAATAAAGTAGAAATAATACTATATCACGGAGTTTCATTTAATTGTGAATAATGAATTTCTACAAACTTAACGTAAGATATATTCAGAAGATAATCACAAACAGTTTCAAAAAATTATAAAACATAAATACATAAACATAAAATCGTAATTCATTCAATAGTCAAGCACTAATTATATTTTAAATTAAGACCAATAACCAGCTATCATCGATTCGAGTATATACATCTATTGCATACCACGTTAGCAAACACCACAGTTCTTCTCAACACCTGACTTTCCGTCAGCGCCAATCGCGCACCGCGCCCCTCGGATTACCGGATACCGACCTCCGGGTTACGATTACGAAATAGTTACTGGTACTGTCCACATCATTCACCAATAGAGGATATACACCGAAAAACTTGACTTTCAGGCAAAAGTAATACTTCAATCACTTTAAACGAACGGATATTTAAGATTATATTTTGTTTGAGTATATTTTTACTTTTGTATACAGTCAAATTTAATCAATGGATTAAATAAAAAGTTAGACAAAAGGAACAAAAATTTTAAATCAAACCAAAATCTTCGGTGAGTGATAATTTATGTACAAAACAAGCACAAAAATGGTGTTCTTCGTACATCGCCGTTTGATATTGCGAAGCGCTAACTCAATTTCAATTGCAGTTTATGCAGATAGAATAACGTGGCAGCAATAGTCAAAGGTTCGCCAGTTAAAATCAGCTTTCTCTCATCATAAAAAGAAATATTTACCTTTATATAAGCATTATTATATAAACAATAAATGCATCATCATCATCAAGAATTAAGCAGAATTAAACCCATTTTTGCCATTCCAGGGGGTATCCCAACGAAACTAATAACTGTCTAGGGCATAAATGAACCAATTATGATAATAAAAATATGATAATAAAAAGGTAGATATAACGATGAAATAATTGACCTTGATTGGAGTAAAAACGTACACAATTCTTACTTCTTGTTTGTTACAATATATTCGGGATGCCGAGCGTTTTCGGATATAAAAGTTTAAATTCGTTTCGAAATTTCATTTATTACCCAATCGTTCAACCATATACGAGCGTGACCTGTTAAATAGTTGCCAATACGTCACAGACATATATAATCATTTTAGTTAGTTTAAATACGATCCACTTCCTCTCACAAATTATCAGTGTTATGCAAATTGAGGTCAAAGTTAGGAGTATATAAATAAAGGTTGGATCTCACCATGTTCATTATATATATTGCATCTACAATACGGTCAGTAACTATAGAAAGCATGAAAGAAGAATTCGCTTACCTAGCAATATACTCTGAAGTAGTTGCTGGTCATTCACAGGTAACACTTAGAGTGAGATGATGTCATAGCGTTTAAATCTTTCTATCAATCATGTCCACTAGGACCAGATTTTCTCTTTAGAATTGACATAATCCAACCAAGGTTGTCAAATAAAATCTAACTAAGTGCGTCATTATTGTAGATAGTCTTATTTGTTCAAAGGTCAATTTTTTTTCAACGCAGCATTAGCAATGTCAGTGCGGCATTAACAGTCGTCTTCCTTGTTCAGTTTTATGATAGCAGGAGTTACTGGGACAGTTAGACATAACGAGCAATAAAAATCTCCTGGAATTTTCACATCATACACATCATGTCCAGTGGCAGATTTCAATGTTTGAAAAATTGTAAAAAAAAACTACTCCTTTAAGACAAAGTAGGTTTATTTTAACTTTATAACAACAAATGCGGATTTCATTTTTTAAAAACCACGTTTTCCAAATGGCGGCCATCGAGCCTGACACACTCTTCGAGTCTATCACGCATGTTTTCAAAAACGCTTTTGCAGAGCGACTGGGGTATCCTACAGACTTCGGCTCGAATATTTTCTTTGTTGTGTCACAGTGCACGAATTTGTCTTGTAAACAACGGATTTTAAGAATCCCCATAAAAAAAGTCACATGGGCTTAAATCGGGTGACCTAGGTGGCCACGGTACGATACCGTTTCGGGATATGGTTTTTTCTGGAAATAACTGCCGCACTGCATTCATGGACACATTAGCAGTGTGAGCTGTGGCCCCGTCCTGCTGGAACCATGTATTTTGGATGAAGGATAGACTATTCTGTAGTTCTACTCTGAAAAAGTCATTTAACATCTGGGCATATCTCTCCGAATTCATAGTTACAGTTTGGCCACATTGATTTCCAAAGAAATAAGGCCCTATGATAGCAGATGCAGACATGGCACACCAGACTGTTACTTTAGGCTTATGTAAAGGCTCCTGATGCATTTGTCTTGGGTTGTGGACATCCCAGTAACGAAAGTTCTGCTTATTCACATGTCCTCCAATGTGAAAGTAAGCTTCGTCACTAAAGAATATGTTGCCCATCCGGGTAGCAATACGAAATCTCAACAACATCACCTCCGCGTAAGTTTTTCTTAATTCAAAGTCAGAATCGTGTAAATCTTGAACAATTGGAATTTTATATGGATGGAATTCGAGCTTTTTTTGCATTATTATCTGTAAAGTTGATTTCGGAATTCCCAATATCGATGAACGTGTACGCAGTGATAAACGGGGATTTTCAACGACAGAAACCATAACACGCTCGACATTTTCATCCGTGGCTGCCAATGGTGTAGGTCCTGGCCTGGGCCTATTTAATGTTGATCCTGTAGCTCTGAACCTTGCTACCCATGACTGAATCTCTGAAGGTTGATCGATGGTCCATCACGTAATCGACGAATACTGTAACTATTATTAAATCGACGGCGTGCTACAGACAGCGAAAATCCACTCGAAATGTACGCCTCGACGGCAAAAGCGCAGTGCTCTCCACTCCACTTTTCCATGACTACTAAAACATTCGTACCGCTTGCGCTTCTAACGACGCCACCCGCGCCCCTCTTATGGGTAGCGTTCAGAAACTATGTTTGTTCACACTTTGAAATCTGCCACTGGACAACCTGTAGGAAAGGAAACTAGCGACAGCCACGCGGATGCTTAATCTTTGAGTGCGCGGCTTAGTGCGATCATGAGGTATGACAGGATTAAATAGGTACGTCCACCATATAATTTCCGCAGCTCATTTGTATTTCTACGCGTACAATCGTGCGCTCTATTTAACAGCGACAAAAAGTATAGTTGCTCCAACAGCATCCTCCATTTACCATCATTACCTTCTTAGCTGTTAATTATCCCCTATTTGATGTCAGGCTTGGACAAGGGACATACATCCATGATTAGATTTTTGTTTTAGGCAATTAAAACATTTACTTCAAATTGCAAATTTAAATTATCGCACTATATTACACGAAAGATTAAAGTATTAATTAAGTACAATTAAGGGCTGAGAATACGCGGCATTCTCGGCATGCGCGTGCGATCAAAATAAGAAGAAAACATTTTCATATTCCGAACGCTTCTAACAAATTTATTTACTTTCTATCGGGTTGTTTAGGAGTTACTAAATATTTATTATTTTTATACATTCAATGCAAATCTCGATCCGTTGATCCAAAAATTTGTTTACGCATGGGAGATAGTCAAAAAGGGTGTTTGAAAAGAAATTAAATTAGTCAACCTTACATTTTTTTTCCAAGTATCGGTGTGGCTAGAAATCTAAAATCATCTAAAATCGCTAGTTATTAGTGTTTTTTATACGCTCGAGGAATTAATTTTTTTTTTGTCAAAAGTAGAAAACATTTTATATGTAACAATGCAATAAGTTCAAATAATATATAAAATTGATAAGAATGGACGCATTAATTAAAGAGTTATTAAGTAATAATCGATAAAAGCTTTCTATTTATAAGATTTTTAGAAATGTTGATGTCTAGTTGTTCGTTTATTTATTTTGTTTTAAATACAATTGTATAAAACACAGCGCAACATAGCTAAAGTCATTGCCGTTCTCATTTTGAAAATTTTGCCTTTCTAATTTTGAAAATTCTTTAAAATAAATTTTGTTTTCTCGTATAACGTGGTAAGCTAAATGACTTGTTTTTTATGATGGCGCGGACAATTATTTAATGAACATTTAAAAACCGTAAAGCAAAATTTGTTTGGTTTTGGGGGTACGTTCATCCAATAAAAGGAATAACACTAATTATGATTCTACGAACTTTCAAAGTAAAACATTCTTTCTTTAATTGTCAGTTACTTAAGTAGTTAGTAATTAAATTTATTTCATATACACACTTGTATTTATGTATGAAGCTGTTCTTGTATACTACGAAACGGAAAATAATATTTGTAATAAATTCAAGTTCCTTCAATTTATTTGTTTATTTATTTACATATATTAACGTACACAGACGGAACCATCACTCCAGTCTCGTTCAGTGAGCGACCACGAATAGATTCCGGGACCATGCGCCGCGCCGTCAAAGATCATATAGGCATAAGTAATTAAACTAATATACCACTGTAACCGGTTACTTTTTATATCTACCATATACATTTTCTAGGTTTACTGATAAAAATAAACATTAATTTTAATTTCATTAAATGTGCTTAAAATTTTTAAATAATTTATTATTCAAAAAACTAATTGCATTAGTAACAAATTTAATTATTCACTACATTCCACGTACATCTGATCTATTGCTTCGAATAATATTTTTCTTGATTACCTTGAACAGGGATCTCTACTGTATTTTTAACATATTACCTGTGTAGCGAGCAATACACAAGCGTATCGAAAATTTAAATATCCTTATTAGAATTAAATTGTTGTCAAAATGGCATAACTACCACAAAATAACGGTAAACAAAGCATTTAAAGCGATAACGACGACTATTTAAAAGAAAACTAACAACAAATTGGCTTCTGAATATAATAACACTATATCCAATATAAGAAATAATCAGTGCATTAAGTTTATAAAAGAAATTAAAGCCGCCAAACCATCAAATATGCAACTTTACATTTAAAAGTGAATTTCTTCGTTTATTCACGTAAATACCTCAAAGATTACATAAACAAACTAAATAAATACAGTTGATGGTCAATCATAAGGTGATTTTCAATACGACAATCAGGATTATTAAAATATATTGATAATTTGACTAAGAGTTGTAAAAGGAAGTTTAAAAGAAAAAGCTTTGTTCCGCTTATGACATTCTAAGCCTACAAACACAGCTTTAAATGCTGACCCTAACAGCTATATCCGACTGTGGTCTAAGAAGAGATACAGATTTTTAGCATTGTTCTCAGAATTACTATGTAAAGTTATCGAAGCAAGAGAAAACGACGCGGAAAAAATTCTGTAATTATTAGAATATGAAAAGAAGGCAAAATTAAAACGAGATGGAAATAGCAGCAGGTCTCATTACCGAAAGAGATTCTGTAGGTAGCTTTGTAATAGAAACAAAATAAAAAAATGTAATTCTTACACTATGTTGTCAAGCGTAGGAAGTAATATAAAAGTCACAGAAGACGCATTAAAAACAAGAGCTAACAAAAGTAAAGATTTAACTAAAGAAAAAATTTCGTCGACCGATGAGAATGATTTCTAACCTTGACAAAAGCAGAGGAAATTTTATTCGATATCTTATGTGTGATGCTTGTACTGATGAGAAACCCGTTGTTAATTAATGGAGGAAAATCCTATCGTGAAAACTAGATGCCCTAGATACTTCAAATTTATCAGTGCCATCCCATTAATGAACTAAGTAAATAAATATTTCAGAACAAGTTGATGGAATTATTTACATTTTTTGGTATCTCGATCAAAGTCTAAAGATGTAAAAAAAATTCATTAAAATATAAATTTAGGTAAAATTTAATTAGTTTTAAAAACAAGTCTTAAAAGATCGCCACTTATAAATAATTACATGCTATACAAAACGATAAGTAATAGATTTTGAAAATAAATAGTTCTTTTTAACATCAATATGTGCAGGAAACACAAACTCCTAAACTATAAATTCTGTTAAAATTTACTTTGAATAAACTCTTTAGTGATGAAGTTATCGAAAAAAAGTAATTTTCAAAATCACTCCGTTAGGAGGTGAAGTTTTTATAATAAATAAATACAAATTAATCAAAAATCACATCGATCAAGCTATTCCAGAATGACGAAATGGGATACAAATGTGGACAGACTCAGTGGGCATCACACGCGATTGCAATGGTGTAAGGATGAAAGTTATAGCCTTCAATTACAACATTATGGAAACATAACAATAAAAGGATATTCTTGAGAATGTATCATAATATTGGCCGGATATGGTGAGGGGATTCATTGTTTATACCAGACATCCTTTTCAAATAATCATTTCTATTACATTCACACAAATATTTCGCCTTCAAGTTCAAGAAGTTGTAATTTTTCCTCAAAGTTCGTTTCGCCATGGCTATGAACAAATGTTAGCAGCAAACGTTGGAGCTTACAAAGATAAATAATAGGATGTTTGGATATTGGCAATGTTTTGTAGGATGCATCAACAATGAAAATTAAGGGAAGGTTTCTTTTAGGATGTTCTTGTCATGTAATTCGTTTTATGTAGTTTCCAAAAGAGTAAGTTCACCCAATAACTCGGTCATTTTACATTTTTTTTAAAACCAGATTAATTGTCTATAAAGACAACAATAAATATACGTAGAATGCTTTTTGGTAATTGTATTGATTTCCTGAACATACTTTTAAAGACAGAAGCTTGTAACCAAACCGTCAGCTCGTCACTACTACTAAACGACATTGCGTACCAGATGCTATACAATGATACCACTACCTATTTTCCTACTAGGCAAACACTTTAATTCTTGAACTGCAAGGAATATTACTTTTATTTTGTTCGAACGTTTACAGAAGCAACATAATATTAAATTCCGATAGTAGGACAAGCACAGTATTTATTATTATATAGTATCAATTATAACTTATATAGTACCAATTATAGTTATTGTAATCAATTATTACTATAATTTGATCCATTTGCTTTTGGAAAAAGTCAACCTAAGTAATTGTGCTGCGAGCTCACCAAATGCTATCAATGCGAAGGCGAGATATGAAGAAATATGGAAACTCGTCCGCGCAAAATGGTCCCCAAAAGGCTAACATATAGAAGTCGCCCTCTGTACGTTACGGCATACACTCGATATAACTCAGGTTACCTGGATACCTGTTACTCAAAATATCGATAATATTATTTATTTTTCCACGAATATGGAGAATGAACAAAAGTGATGAAAATGTAAGAAAGATTTGTAAGAAAAATTGTACATAATAGTGAAGGAATGGTATTTAAAAGAGTAAGGATAACATTCTACACAAATATAGTTTAACTTTAGATTTAATTTAGGTGTTATCGAAGGAAATAATTATGTCAAAGGTCGTCTGTACCAGGCTATAGCCATAAATACGTGTATATTCTGACATATTACATGTACTATAATTTCTTTCTCAAACATAATTGACAATATAAAGACTTAGTAAGTAAGACTTAGTTAGAATGGTTTTATTGCACTAAATATAATTTTGTAAACTTTGGTCTAGTAAGAGGCAAAGCTAGTCGCAAAATCCTAATGTAAGTGTCTTTGTTGGTACAAAACTTTAGAGTTTTCTAACATTGCATTATAAATTTACACAAAAACATCTCACAATTAAATGAAACTACGTGATGTAGTATTGTTTCTACTTTCTTTAAGTTCTTTACCACGACAAAATCTTCAGGTGGGCTATTAGCAAAGACGCTTATAAAGACAGATATAAGATCTTTGCCAATAATAGCCTGCCTGAAAATGTTGTAATACAACGAAACCTAGGTCGTGGTAAAGAACTTAAAGAAAGTAGAAATAATACTACATCACATAGTTTCATTTAATATTTTAATATCATAAATAAAGACTACTGATTATATTTAAACAGTGAGACTGTTTAAATATAATCAGTAATAATCGAATGTAATAATCATTAGATTGACGCTAATACTCTGTCCGTATTCAATCTATTCCAATGATTAAATCTTCTTTGAACTGCATCGTTAACCGTGAGTTGTCTAACTTATAAACTTTCGCAGGTTTTAACAGTAACCTATATCGCTCATATGCACTACGAGTATTTTATGATAACTAAAACCATCTTCAAAAAATGTTGATAAAGTATATGATTCTCTCAATATGAAAATACATACATCATGTTTTTTTATTTAAGTTTTGTTATGCATTTAAATTGGGGTTGAAAGCAAATTTTCTTTTAGTTTCTAATTGGATTTATATATATATATATATATATATATATATATATATATATATATATATACATATATATAAACGTATTTATTAAAATTAAAAATTTACAATATTAGGAAGCTGACACATAAATATCAGATTACATCTAGCGAAAATCATAATGATTTGACATATATTTTTTTCTTTTCGTCTTTAAAATATATAAAACTTTACGAAAGGAGACTATAATTTCAATACAGGAATACCATATTTTATAAGATACTTTATAGAAAGGAGCAGCAAATTTACGATTATCTATACAAATACCTAGAATACCTATCTACATTTATGTGGTGAAAACTGGAAATGTTAATCGAAAATCGTATTCTGTAAGTCATATTATAAAACCTTTAAAAATTAAGCTACAGAATTGTTACATTGGGACATTTGTTTTCGAAAAATAATATAAATTTCGTTAACTTGTTTTAAATTAAATTGTTCAATTGATTTAACATTTTTCCTAATTTCAATGTTTCTTCAACCATAATTATTTAAAATTTGGTTTATCGAAATTATTTAAAATGTGATTTATCGTAATCATTACTCTATGAAAAATATAAAGAAAAGATTTGATTACTATGACGTAACATTCATGTTACCGAATATTCAAGTTTCAACAGGAAGCTTCTTTGCAAAACGCTGCATCGTGGCATATTCTTTTGGTCGTTTCATCCATGTCTGCAAAATTAACGATATTTAATCCTTCATATCAGATTTCTCGACAACCACAACAAAAATTTAAGATTTTCCTTGTCTTATCCAGATACCAGGAAAATTTTACTCTTCTTGTTTAGAAAATAAAAATAAAATAAGAAGTCCTTATAAATTTATTTAACTTTACGATGCATTTTATGGTTAGCAAACATGGTCCATTGACGGTGACTGCTTACATATTTTAATTAATCAACATACACTCGAAATAAATTTCGCTTTTAGCTAATACGCTAATAGCAATCTTTTAAAGTCATATCTATATATACACAAACACACACATGCACGTACGTGCACACGCACACGCACGCTCATGCATATGCGCACACACGCAAACACGCGAACATGCGCTCACGAGCATTCGCGTCCACGCGCAAACACGCACACGTGCTCTCGCGCTCACATGCACGCGCGCCCACACACATACACGCGTTAAAGCATACACATGCAAACACATACACACACACACACACTCAAACACACACACTCACACAGAGGTCGCAGCGAAAAGAGCAACATCTGTAGCACCCTTTGCAGTAGCCTAAGACGAAGAGGTCATGAAGATCAGCGACTAAACCAAATGCACTAATTATTCGTTCAAAGAAAAAGTCGAAGTATGCTGATATGCTGAGATGATTACACGAGTCAAGGAGGATGTCCTTGATTACCAGGTCTATTTCACAGTTGACAAGATCCGCAATACAGCTGCCGGAGGTCTACTCATTGCACTCACTAGGCAGAACACCGATGGAGGTCAAAGGCTGATGAGAACTATTTTAGATCTCCTCAAAGATGACGCCAATAGAGTAAGAGACCTCAAGAAGACCTCGAAATAAGAGATCCCGTTGACACTGCGACAAAGGTGGAGGTCCTTGCAGCCTTACAAAAAGCAGCTGAGGAGGAGAGTTAGGTCACGAAGGACGCAATCAAATCATTTCGTAAGGCCTATAGTTTTCGTAAGACTGCCGAATTTCGTAAGACTGCGTTATTACCACTATTAGTACCAATTACGGAGAATGTGCTCGGCGAACAAGGCAAAATCAGAATCGGCTGGGTTAATTGTCGAATAAGAGCAGTGGAGAGATTAACCAAGTGTTTCAAGGGATGGCATTATGGTCATCTCTCTATTCAGGGTAAAAGTGAAGTGGATCAACACTAACTAACGTAAAAGTGAAGTGGATCAACACACCAAACACTGCATTAAGTGTGAAGAAGGAGGCCACAGGCCACATATGAATGTCAGAAAGAGGCCCGATGTTCTCTTTGCATTGAAAAAAGCAACACGGAGACCTCTGCTCACGTTGCTGGTACCAGCAGATGCCCAGTCTATCCAGACGCACTTCAGGAGATAAAAGCAAAGCAAAAATAAAGGTACTTCAACTTAACCTTAATCAATGTGAGGCCGCGCACAATCTGTTCACGCAGACAGTGCGCAAAGTGTCAATTACTATCTAACGCAGATGTTTTCAGGACATGGGTGCTTTCGAGCATATATTCACCGGTTTAAACGTGAAAATTCCCCAAGGTGCTCATCCTGCCCCGGAGTCAGTGAAGACGCGGAGCATGTGTTCTTCGCGTGCCCCTGTTTCTACTCATCACACAAAACCCTGGAAACTGTTCTCAAATAGTAAGTTCGGCCAGAGTTCTTAGTCAAAGCGTTGCTTTCATTGAAGGCAACCTGGGAAGATATTAACTTATTCGTGACAGAGTCCCTCCAGGATCTCCATCTCATAGAAAGAAAGCAAGTAAAAAATAACAATGGTTAGATAGAAAGAAGCAGTGACTTCAATTATATGGACGATGGGCAGTAGCTAGACCTCAGTGTAGTAATGCCTAACGGCGGTTCCGCGGGAGAAAAGACGCCGAAGACAGAGGAGGTTTTTAGTCGATAGAGGATCATCCGAGTTCGACATACCAGGCGGAACATCAAGTCCTGATGATAGGTAAAAGTATTTTCCTACCTCTATAAAAAACACACACACACACAACCTGACACACATACACACACACACACACACACACACACATATATATATATATATATATATATATATATATAAAAGTTGTCAACGGACACTTTTTTTTCAATTATCTCCGCGATTAACTAAGATAGGTAATATCTTCTATATCAAGTACTTTTAGCCTCCTCTACAATACAGCATACAGGTAACGATATAGGTTCCTATCGGGGGCAGTGTCATCATGGAATTACAGCTACACCCTTTCTATGCAGAACGCTATCGCATTTATACGAACGTATCGAATCATAGGACCTTAATGTAGGTCCTATGATACTTTTGAAGTAAATGAATATGTGAAGAAAAAACGAAAAGAAAAAAATTATATGTCAAATTATTATGATTTTCGCTAGATGTAATCTGATATTTATGTGTCAGCTTCCTAATATTGTAAATTTTTAATTTTAATAAATACGTTTATATATATAAACGTATTTATTAAAATTGAAGCACTTGGTTAGTCTCTCCACTGCTCTTATTCGACAATTGACCCAGCCGATTATGATCTTGCATTGTTCGCCGAGCACATTTTCCGTAATTGGTACTGCTAGTGGTACTAAGGCAGTCTTACGAAATTCGGCAGTCTTACGAAAACTATAGGCCTTACGAAATGATTTTATTACGTTCTTCGTGACCTAACTCACCTACTCAGGTGCTTTTTGTAAGGCTGCAAGGACCTCCACCTTTGTCGCAGTGTCATCGGGATCTCTTATTTCGAGGTCTTCTTGAGGTCTTTACTGATGACCTTGGCGTCATCTTTGAGGAGATCTGCAATAGTTCTCATCAGCCTTTGGCCTCCATCGGTGTTCTGCCTAGTGAGTGCAATGAGTAGACCCGGCAGCTGTCTTGCGGATCTTGTCAACTGTGAAATAGACCTGGTAATCAAGGACGTCCTCCTTGACTCGTGTAATCATCTCAGCATATCAGCATACTAGCATACTTCGACTTTTTCTTTGAACGAATAATTAGTGCATTTGGTTTAGTCGCTGATCTTCATGACCTCATCGTCTTAGGCTACAGCAAAGGCTGCTACAGAGGTTGCTCTTTTCGCTGCGACCTCTTGTCCTTTTTCGATTGAACTAGCTGCCAATCTGTTGTCTTCATCTTGTCGCTGTGCTATCACCTGCTTGCCAGAGTGGCTGGTCCACATTTCTTCTTGTTTACGGGGCGTAGTGTTTCCTTCGTTCTGGGTAGTGACAGTCCCCTTCCCTCCTCCTCTTCGTCTGACTATTTGTCATCTCCGGTGCAGTCCGCTGCTTTCTGTTGGTCTTTCGGCCGTCACGTCCTCGGTCAATGGTTGAATCAATGTCCGCATCACTCCGGTGCATCCTTTGACAACAAGTTGGAGGGGCGCTGCTGCTTGCTTTGTATGTCGTGCTCCAATGACTTCAACCTTCTAAAGGCGGTACCTATGCTGGCCACCTTGGCCTTTATCTCCCTATGAAGGTAACATTTTTCAGTTCGGCGATAAGCTACTCGAGATGTGTTTATGCTTCTGCCCTCTTCATGTCAGCACTTGCGTCCAAGGCTGCTTGTTGTACTTGTTGCCCGCTGTTAATTGGTTTTTTGTTTATTAGTTTCTCCACATCGTTCCCACGAGTGCCTAGGGAACGCTCCAGCAGAGCCCCGATTGCTGGAGTAGGGCTACTCAATACACCTGGGGTGGGACCTAATGCCCTAGAGAAACCGTTTGCGACGCCATGCAGTCTTCGGTACGGTATCTTGGCACCTTGACTTGGAGTGTTTTTTCTGCAAGAGCTATTTTATTTCACTCCTACTCTCCTCTCATTTAAGCAGGGAGCATTCTCCTATCCGCAGATGGACATGCACACATGTGTGTGTTTCTGTGTGTGTGTCTGTGTGAGTGCCTGTGTCGGTGTGCTTGTGTGTGTGTGCTTTTTTGTCTATGTCTATGTGTATGTGTGTGTGTATCTGGTATGTGCCTGTATGTGTGCGTGTGTCTGTTACGTATGTGTATGTGTGTGTGTCTGTGTGTGCATGTGTATGCGCATCTGTGTATGTGTGTATATGTGTGTGCATCTGTGTGTGTATGTGTGTGTGTCTGTGTGTGCATGTGTATGCGCATCTGTGTATGTGTGTATATGTGTGCGCATTTGTGTATGTATGTGTGTGTGCGTGTGTTTGCGTGTGAGTGTGAGTGAGTTTGAATGTGTGTGTGTGTGAGTGTGTGTGTGTGTGTATATGTGTCTGCATGTGTATGTTGAGCGCGTGTATGTATGTGGGCGCGCGTGAATGTGAGCGCGAGTGCGCGTGTGCGTGTTTGCGCGTGGACGCGAATACGCGTGAGCGCATGTTCGCGTGTTTGCGTGTGTGCGCATGTGCATGAGCGTGCGTGTGCGTGTGCACGTACGTGCATGTGTGTGTTTGTGTATATATAGATATGACTTTAAAAGATTGCTATTAGCGTATTAGCTAAAAGCGAAATTTATTTCGAGTGTATATCGATTAATTAAAATATGTAAGCAGTCACCGGCAATGGACCGTGTTTGCTAACCATAAAATGCATCGTAAAGTTAAATAAATGTATAAGGACTTCTTATTTTATTTTTATTTTCTAAACAAGAAGAGTAAAATTTTCCTGGTATCTGGATAAGACAAGGAAAATCTTAAATTTTTGTTGTGGTTGTCGAGAAATTTGATATGAAGGATTAAATATCGTTAATTTTGCAGACATGGATGAAACGACCAAAAGAATATGCCACGATGCAGCGTTTTGCAAAGAAGCTTCCTGTTGAAACTTGAATATTCGGTAACATGAATGTTACGTAATAGTAATCAAGTCTTTTCTTTATATTTTTCATAGAGTAATGTTTACGATAAACCACATTTTAAATAATTTCGATAAACCAAATTTTAAATAATTATGGTTGAAGAAATATTGAAATTAGGAAAAATTTTAAATCAATTAAACAATTTAATTTAAAACAAGTTAACGAAATTTATATTATTTTTCGAAAACAAATGTCCCAATGAAACAATTCTGTAGCTTAATTTTTAAAGGTTTTATAATATGACATACAGAATACGATATTCGATTAACATTTCCAGTTTTCACCACATAAATGTAGATAGGTATTCTAGGTATTTGTATAGATAATCGTAAATTTGCTGCTCCTTTCTATAAAGTATCTTATAAAATATGGTATTCCTGTATTGAAATTGTAGTCTCCTTTCGTATTGTTTTATATATTTATGTTTTTACACCTAATTGATAGTTGCACTTTGTCAAAAAACTAGATTAAAATAAAAGAAATTTATTCACTGAGGTGTGTATCAAGATTGCCATCAGTAGTTTCATCAAGAAAGCATGTCGGCTACAATTGAGCATAATATTTATGTTCTTTATATTTGACTAGCTTTTTTCCTCGCAAATTTAGCGGGATTTAAGTTTCATCGGAAGAGAGTAATAATAAATTTTTGTTTTGGGTCGAGTTCGATCCTATTATTTTAATTCCCAGGTCAAAATCTTGCCTATATATTAAAGATGAATCATCAACTCTATTGGTAACAAGTTTTATAAAAACGTTTTAAGCCGTTTAAGTATTATTCAGTAAGAAACATCAGAATACATTTTAATAGTGTCAATATTCCAAACGAATAAAATCATAGGTATGTATCTTATGACAAAATCCTAAATAAAAGATTTACTTATCAGTTTTCATTTGTTATTAGATTTAATTTCCAGATTTAATTATGTGATCCATAAATTGGTGCTAAATTTTGCAGACATTCGTTGCTCACTTGCAGAGTTGTTATGTAAAAATTAAATTGAACAAAAAATTAACTTTTCAATATGTTAGTTAAGAAGTACTCCTGGAATGGATCTATAGGTTTCATTAAATTTCTTTGATTTAAATTTCGGAATTAGCTGCAAAATTTTAAAGTAATATTACAAACATAAATGATTATGAACAAAAAACAATGAAACCTGTTGAACATATGGGATCGAAAATCCAATGAGATATCTGTGGTGCAATTTGCAAAAATAGACTTTAGAGAATTAGAATTACTATTGACTTTGACAACTCTTACGATACCCTTGCAATTGCAGTGGACATGAATACCCAGAGGTTTAGTGGAATAAGAAATATACAACAACTGGGAAACTAAGGGATATCTCAACTAGGATGCTCAAAAATAATCCGGAGCGCCCAGTGTTACTGTAAGTAGGGTGTTCATTCAAAGACATAATTATCGACTTAAGGAACGTAAACGCTCGAAACTCGAAGAGACTGTCAGCACTTTTAATTACTGGAGAGGAAAGTGATTGAGATTTTTCATGAGGCGTAGAGCTTAATAAATAATTAGTGAATAATTATCGGTACCCAGTGAAATGTATAAATTAATTCATCGGTTTGATGGCAGTTTTTCTTTTCTTTTCCTCATTTACTTCATGATGAAGGTTTAATAGAAGAAAATAAGTAAAAATATGCTTTAAATTGTATACGATAAAGTTAAGTATATAAAGTATTTTTTATTATGCGCGTTTGACTCAAAAATATTTATATCTTGCATTTATATATAGTTATCTACATTTTTAACACAAAAAATGCATGAAAAGTGTATAACTATATAATTTTTTCAAATAAGTTTATTAATTCTTAAACATTCTGCATGCTTTTACGAAAGTGTGCAGGTGATGTTTTACTTCAAATAAAAGTGGCGTAAACATAATTTAAATTAAGAAATTTTACTTTAATATTTGTAAATCGCGACGAAAGTTTCTAATTTGAAAGCTGTGTAGTGTTACGTTGTCAAAATGTTCATAACCGCTTATAAGCCTTTAATATTACGGTAAACAAGCTTCGTCGATACGCAATATGGTCTTTGAAGTTATTTACCTATAAACTTGTCACTGCGTATATAAAGGTTAAACATCAGCGTTAAAAGCTCTAAAGCCAAGGGGGATAAGGTAGACGAAAGAGGAGTATTTTACGGAGCTTTTTATCTAATAGCTAAACTAACATCGTACGATTCACTGTTTCATTATACTACAAGAAATGGAAGATGTGTGGAACCTTTTAAATTTTTAAAGGTAATTTTTTAGATATATGGCAGAAAATTTCAATGTTTGATCAACTAATAAAATAGGCTTATAATTTATATATTAACTATGGAATATAAATTAACAATGGGAATAAATGTTCATGTTATGGAATATTAATATCAGATATTCAAACTATAATATTACAAGTCAATTTATTCATGTATTTTATCGGCCTTACTTTCAATACCAACTGAGTTCGGTGAAATTTTGTGTACTTATGTGAAGACATTGTAACTTTCTTTAACCCCCGTAATATAATTATTTAGTAATTTATAAAATCACTTTATAAGGATATATCATGAACATGTATATATAAATATTACTAAATAATATCATCCTAATCTGAGTAATTTTTAAATTACACTACCTCTACCAATAAATACCTATTTCTCAAAACGTTTGCCATTGAATCGGAAAAGTGACTAATCTGGCAATTAAGTAGATTGATCAATTTTAATTTTGCATTAATTTGATAGCTATACCCTTCGATGTCACCAGCCTGTAATTGTTTAATTATATTGCTCTCCCATGCGAGGTCACTAAACTCCTCAGTTTCGTTCGCCAAAATGATAACGATCATCGTGGTCGAAGGCATATCGGCGGAAATACTCGTGATGATCGATCAGTAAATAAGCCGGTCACTCTCTGCTATGCACCACTTAAACAGTGTGCCCCTATATCTGTTACATTTTTCATCATTGCTCTGGACCTTAAAACACAGCGTAATAACTTGTAGTCTATAATCATCCTTATAGTATAGAATTTGTAATCCTCTACTCGTTTTTATTAAGGCATAATAAGCACTTAAAACAAATTTTAGCTTATTCTCGAAACAAGAGCCGAGTTGCCTCTACACACGTTGTGTGTGTATTAATCTTGTAGTTCGTCGGTGTATGGAAAGACAAGAATATCGACAAGATAAATCCAAAATTATGTTAAAATACTTGTGGACCTTTGCCAAGCTTGGTAAAATCTACAAAAAATTGCAAGAAAACTAAAATTATTTACAAGCGCCGTTTAAAACGAACATAAATAATTTAATTTTTATT
Organism: Druceiella hillmani; assembly: GCA_039881145.1. Classification (NCBI taxonomy): domain Eukaryota; kingdom Metazoa; phylum Arthropoda; class Insecta; order Lepidoptera; family Hepialidae; genus Druceiella; species Druceiella hillmani. The sequence continues at coordinate 23,769,434 of JAYKKI010000021.1, read as the reverse complement.
GTACACCCCGATACCCTTAACATTATGAAAAAAAAGGGGAATAACATATTTTTGAAACAACAGGGAGAACCAGGGCGTCCAGGTTGTCCTCCAGGTGGTGCATATGGAAAATTAGCTGAAAAAGAAAAACGAGCTCGACAAAGAAAAGAGAAGGAACAACAGAAAATATTAAAACACATGTCGTCAATGACTTAATTGTTTTTCTCCCGTGATATTTTGTAATCTCGACCTCAAGATTCATGTTGTCCATTACCGAGTAATTCTACCGAGTGGTTCCCGGATGTACCCGCGACAAGGTCTCAAACTTCTTTGGAAAGAGGTAGAAAAGATTTTATTATGTCAAAATTTGTTGCCGTTTTGATAGATGTCACTTGAGCATAAGATGTTTTTGTTCTTTTGTCTGCAATAGAAACAATGGGTCTCAGCGTTGACAAATTTCTAATAAATAATCACTAATGCAACGTGTTCGAATACAACAAAGGCTGTAAAATTGAATTTCAGAATAATATTCCCAAAATCGTGACAATCCCCTGAGATGGCAAATTATTATCAGGTTTGGACGTGAGACGTTGGAGGAAAGATGGATTGCCGATTTTTATGAATACAAAAAAGAACTTCTTGCTGTACTAAAACTAGCTAAGAAGTTGACGACCAAACAAAAATGAGAATAGTTTCCAATTTAGAATTTGAAAAATCACACGATGTTGGAAAGACATACGACCCATCTAATAAAGAAATATTAAATCCATTGTTTTAATTTTGTCTTAAAAAATGTTAACCAAATATGAAACCCTTCTTTTCACTATGATTTCAAAAAAATCATTGGACGACTTCCTATTGAAAAAGAGTGAAGAGTAGAAAACTTATGTTTACGCATGAAAATTAACGACAGTTTTTGACAAGACAGTGTTTCTTTGTGTCATCCTTGGAGTTAAGCTGTTGTAAGATTTTGACGAATTGATCATCCCAGAGGAAGAGTAAAAACAATTTTTGCTACGTTGCGAGCAAGGACACAGAAAGTTCTACCCTCATTGCAAAAAGACGACTTTAAAAAGAAAGTATCATACCATAATAGATTGGTATTTTTTAAAACAGTAAAAATTGTTTTAATAAAAATTATTAAAAATTCTATGCTGCCTAACATTTATTTATCTATTTAACATACTCATTTTTAAAACTCGATAATTTAAAAAAGGTTTTCATATAAACTTCCAAGCAAAACTTTGAGAACGAGTTGGCACGGATTTCCATCATCATAAAAACCTGACATTTAATTATGTTATCGTAATACAAAAATATTTCGGTGATATGCATTTCGAATTTTTGAAAAATATATATAAATTTGTATACACATACACACACTATATATATATATATATATATATATATATATATATATATATATATGTATATATATATATATGTATGTATATATATATATATATATATATATATATATATATATATATATATATATATATATATATATATAATTAAATACTTCTAAACATTTTTCAGTATGGGTTGGAACCATTAAACCATATAAACGATCAAATGATGCTCTCCTATTATTACGGTCGCTGTTCCATCTTTAACTAATGCAATTATTATTTAAGTATTAACTGTTTTGGATGTGGATATAGCAGGGTTATTAGTATATAAGTTTTACAGTTTGTTGAATCAATATATATCTCCACTAGTCTAGTAACTTTAAAATATTTAATTAAAGGTAAATTAGATCAAAATTTTTCTCGTTATGAACAGAGAAATGCATATACTAAAAAGTCGAATGATACACATTACCATCTAATGTCCAATTCGCATGAGCTACGACAGAAAAATGCACCTCAAATACGCATACACACATTATCGAACTCTACTTCTAAAGTGAATTTGATATTATTGTGTAGGGAGTTAGCAAAGTTAACAAACTGGTCTAACTGTCGCTGTGTACGTTTCCAGCAGATAAGGATGTCGTCAACGTATCTATAATAGTATAATATATTGGTTGCTAATTTACTGTTTAAGAGGCTGGTTTCGAGATGGTTCATAAATAACTCGACTAAAAGAGGACTGAGGGGGAGCCCATGGCAAGGCCATTAACTTGTTGAAAAAAATTTTTATCGAATAGGAAATAATTTTGGTCAATGCATACTTTAAAGAGGTCTCTAATTTCTCTCACATAATAACAACAATTGAATTTATTACCCTCACTAAAATACTGGTATATTGTATAAGTCTCGGTAATGTAATAAAACCTACTCTGCGCCCCTGCAATAAACTTACTAACATGAACAATGAAAAATCCGCACAAAGCGGGCTTCCGCTATTGTCTTTGTAACATATAAATACTGTTGGTTGTTCCTAAGAGTTAATCTTTGCCAATATCCCACCTGAAGATGTTGTAATACAACGAAACCTAGGTCGTGGTTAAAGAAATTAAAGAAAGTAGAAATAATACTACATCACGTAGTCTCATTTAATTGTGACTAAATTTCCTTATACAGAAAGAAGGGCATTCAACCTCTTTTGAACATTAAAGCCTCCAATTACTCTAATTTTATTGTCATCTTATTAATTCACGAAACTATCTTGTAATGTACACATAGACCAAAAATTTAACATGTTATAAAAACAATTCCTATAATACCTTTATATTTTGTAAGCCTATCCGTTGAGTCAATCACGAACAAAACAATATTTAAAAATTTAAATGTCTTCCACCAAATTCCTTGTTTAAGCTTCCTATAATGACTTATTCGACTTGGGTTATATTAAGTGATATGGCCATTAAATTACACCCTCCCGTTTGCGGCTCGCGAGTAATACGCGAAACAATAAGACCAAAATTACGTCGGCTGGTTTTTTAAACTGCGATAAATAATAATAACTTTTTTTAACTGCTGAACGTTTCTACGTCAAAAATTTGTTAGTCGTTACAAACATTGAAATCAGAGAGAAACGTTTTGTATTATTCCATAAAGAATATTAAAAGGTGTTATTTTATATACGGTTTTGCCCTATGCGTTTTTGACGTATCACTGGTAGGCAAGTAACAGTTTCTTTAATTTAACCCTCGAGAAAACATTTTAAAATCATCTTGGTTAAGGAATATATGGGTATGTTGCACCCAGTAATTGGTGTGATATATTAAATGATTAGAAAAAATATGATTATAAAGTAACCGAGTAATTTTATTAATCAATTATTTCAATATTTAATTATTTATATAAAACTTCATGCCCAACTAATAGGTTTACACAATGCGTTGGGCATATGGAAAAACATAATAACAAATAGTTCAGTACAAGCACATAGGAACAGCAACTAATAAGACACAAAAGTAGTAACAATAACAAATCAGACAGGAACACACAGTAATTGGAATAAATATAATTCTAACTAGTGATTAGTCGTGAACCACCAAACAACTCTATATGCCCATTTCTGAAATGGGCATATTTGATGACATTGAGGAGAAAAAAATATCTGGACCAACTTCATCTCGCAATATAGCATCAAATAATGTGAGTGCACGAAAAATACTATAATACACTGTACGATAATCGTGCGCACTATATGCAGCTTAAACCAACTATGACATCGTCCTTCATACCGCAGTAAGGAGCATTAAGCCCTATTAAATTAAAGATCGCGGGTTTGTCAAAGTTAAGATAATATAGAATGAGAATTATAGTAGCTTCATACGGATACCAGATATCTGCATTTATTTCAAGAATACTACGGCCTAACTAATATATTCGATGTCATTAAAGTCATGAGAATATCATATGACAAATCATAGTAAATGGGAGGCTTTCTGATAGGTATCAATAGTACGTATAGTATTGGGAAATATGAGATGATTAACGATAAAAACTTTTTCAAAGGTAGTTTCACCTAGCCCTTAACCATTCACAAGAGGGACATATCAGTAGAAATGTCAACATAGCATATTTTCTAGATTATAAGATTATAAATGTCAGTTGATGTCGGACAGAAGCTTGGACGCTTCGGTTTTTATAGTTAGAGCTTATTCTTTAAACCCCAGAACGATTTGGCCAAGTCGCTTGTCGAAATTAATAGGATATTAGAGTCACCTTTTTGAAATACTGTCACTACAATACCCAGAGTAGTTCGATCGAGTGCTGATTATAGCCGAAAAAAAATTGGTAGTATTTGTAAGGAAGTTTAATTATTATAATTATTGAAGTCGCTGTGTTGGCTATAGCTAAGCATAATATCTAAGTAGAAACCTATTTAGTTTTCACTTTTTGGCACTGGGTTGTCTCAATTCGATATTTAAGCTTAAGTCGTGGGCCGTTTGCGGGTTCTTTTGTTTTTTTTATCAGATGGACCTCCAGACTGAATTCTATTTCCTCCTTTAAAGCCTCTTTGAATTCTTCGTGCGATCGATGTTAGTTGAACTTTTATTTTTTTTTCTGTGACGTACTTTTTTAATGAACGAAATTAACCAGTTGTTCACGAGAAATTAACCAGGACCCTTTATATCTTTTAATGTAGATGAACATTTTTTATATGTTGGTATATTGGAACTGTTCGTGTCATTTTTAATATCTTCTATTATTCTTTGAAATTTGTTCTTAAAATACTGTCTTCCATAATAGTCTTTGGAAACCAGTTCATGTGACAGTAATTCACTGGAAGTAATATTGGTGCTGCTTGTAGTAGGAAACGATCGATTGGAAAAATGTTTTTGAAACTTCTTGTGTTCATTGTGCTTCACTTTCAAAGTTTTCGACAGCATGTCCAGTATCGCATGTCAAGTTTTTAAAAAACCCTTCGGGTATTTCATCACCGAGTGCTAATTTTGCGGATATCACTTTAGTATTTTAAAACAAAAGTAATGTCGTTTTGAAACTAAGTTCATGCTCACATTCAACAGCACGAAAATGCTTGCAATATTTGCCTCTTTTTCCTTATTCACAGTTGTACATTACTATTTCTGAGCCGATCATACAAGGAGAAGCATTCGGGTCCGGGTGAACTTGATAAGTCGTATCGTTTGTTTAAAAATTCTGATCGACGCCTCGCAGTAGTTATTGATATCCTCATTCTCTCGAGTTAAAACATCGTTTCTGTAAGCAAGACACCATTTGCTATATCGTTGCCAAAGGTATTCAAAGTGCTTTTTTGCTAAGCTATTGCTTAATATTTCAGGATCATTTAAAAGCTCGTTCATAGCAATTTCTGCAGTTTCCACAGATGTTTCATATATTACTTTTTAAAATCGCTTCATCAACCGTTGTTGATTTTCATAACAAAACTTATGATTTTTTAACCATAACCATCGCCAGAGGGCATCACCTGAAAAATATATAACAGTAAGTTTGAGAAAGTAATATTAGGCGCATTTCTTTCAGCTTTGCTGTCGTGAGTCATAATTATTTGGGGCGACCAATTTTTGTCACATCCTAGCAATCGTTTTCAGCAAGATAATTTCATCACAATTTTTTGTTGCCGCCGGGATTATTCCACTAGCAAAATTCCCCTAACTATATATCACTTTGGTTTCTTTACTGCAGCGCAGCATATTGAAATACATATGAAAATAACTTTGTTTTATAAATATTATTATACCATATCCTGTTTATTTACTGTCGTATTTTCATTAACTTTAGCAAATTTGATGCTGATTTTTAAGTCACAGTCATAATTATTGTTCATGCCCTTCTCTTTTATCGTTGTTTTATTTAACATTGAGAATTGACAGGTAAAATCTTTACGAAAATCATATTTCATTGCATTAGGGTAACGCCGTTTGGTGGTCAAGTTCGTATAAGTAGCCGTGGAAAAACTTGGAACAAACGAGTTACACTTTTCGTCGAACGATTCGCCACATAACAAAGTAATGATGATCGTTTATACATCTTGATAAAGAAATATTCACTTTTCCTTCATTCATTTTTACTTGCAAAATCACGACAACTGATTCGACCTTGTTCCCTAAATCACTACTGCAAAATAATTAAAAGTTCTTTCCGTTGTTTTAAATAATCTAAAAAAAAACATATATTTGACAACATTTTAAAGGAAATCGTACTCTACTTATATCCAAGGAAAAATGGAATGAATTGGAATTTTTAAAAATCGCATTTATTTAGAAACAGGTAAATTGAAATTTGGTAGAATCACAGCTTGCTTTTATTTATGGTATTCAAGTTATTAAATACGACAAATGTCTTAAATTGATCTTTGATTTTTCAAAGTATTCCCTAAAGTAAGGGTTTAAGTATATAAAATATGATATAAATGGCATGTCATGGAAGATATGAAAAAACTAGCTATTACCCGCGGCGTTGCCCGCGTGGTTGTGGAAAAAGGTCTTCCACCTACGTTCATTAGTGGACGTCCTGTGACAGATATGATGATGTTGACTTAAAAGTTTTGCACATTACTTTAACACAGATCTGTAGACAATGTTGTAAGATCTATTATTTACAGCCAGTAATGTAAATTTTGCGGATTTGAAACACGAGAGCAGCCGACGTATAATTGCCCATGTGAGAAGCGTGGTGTGCCGAGATGTATTCCTGCCACTTTCAGCGTTTGGTCTTGGGATTTATTGATTGTCATTGCAAAAGCCAGCCTCAATGGGAATTGCAGTCTTTTAAATAGAAACGGCAAATTATTATGTATTATTGGTATACGCGGTATTAACATACTTTCTCCTTTTGTAGTCGAGTAGTCTTGTGCCATTACATAATCTTGGTGCGTCAAGATTACGCATCAGTAGAACTGGAACTCCAACCTTCAATTCTAATTTGTGCGAGGGTACTCCTGTTAATTCTAAAGAGTTTAAGAATTCAAAGGGATAAACAGTGCTGTCGTCACTGCTCATAACCGTGTCTAAGGATTCATACATTTTTGATTCGCCTGCTACCGCCTGCAATATGTTCAAGTTAATTTTATTAACGGAGTCATTTTTTGGAGACAAAACTGCTCTCTCACATAACCACTCCTGATCATTTATATTGCTCTCCAAATTCGGGAAAACGTTCGCAGTCAACTCTGCCTTCGTGGTAACTGGATGGCAAAATTCTTCATTGAATTCAATTTGTCCATTTCTATCAGTTACAACTCGACCTTCTCCAATTTCCAGCAGCTTATTTGCATAAACACCAGATTCCTGGTCATTATAAATATGAACTCGCATGTTACATGTCAAATGAAACTTTTCAACTCGGGTCCATAACGTTGATGATTTCAGACAGGCATTGATTTCGTCAGCCGGTGTGCCTCTTTCAATAACTGGCAGCGTTTGTCTGAAATCACCAGCCAGTAAAACAACAACTCCACCCATCACAGCCTGGTTGCCGCGATATGCATCTTGTAAGCTGCTATTTACCGCTTCTACTGCGTGCTTATGGGTCATAGTGCATTCATTCCAAACAATCAACTTGCACTGCTGCAAGAGAGCGCCATGTCCGCTACTCTTGCTGATGTTACACGTTGGAGCCTGCTCAGTAGTTAAGTTCAAAGGCAATTTGAACACTGAATGTGCTGTTCGTCCGCCAGTAAGCAACGTTGCAGCGATACCCGAGGATGCTACTGCAAGAGCTATTTTACGGTCTTCGCGGAGATGGGCCAACAAAAGGTTCAAAACAAACGTCTTGCCTGTACCTCCGGGTGCATCCAAGAAAAAGTGTCCTTCTTCACTGTTGATGCGGCGCAAAATTGTGTCAACTACGTGTAACGTATCGCATATCGCAGCTGCCCGGGAAGTAAACTTGGATCCATAACATATTTACATGGATTTGTAATGCTCTGACGTCATAATCTAATTCCCTTACCACTTCGCTGGACAACTCTCCACTTCGCTGTGGTATTGGTAATCCGAAATCAGACAATCTTTTCCCCGACAATGATATTATTTTATCTTCAATCAGTTTTAGGCATTCGTTGGTAACTATGTCGGATCCCGAACTTTGCAGTTGTAGCCTGTGTGCAATATCTTCTGACAATACGTCCTTATATTTGTTCCACAGTTGAAGTGGGTCAGACGGCCCGCAAGTGCAAATTATTATTGCAAAAAGTTCTCTGAGACTATTAGCTGAACGACAAAGAACGGCTTCTTCTAGAGTTTCATCCCAATGGTTGTCGTTTTCTAATAGCCCACGTGCCTCACATGCAGCCCTGAAAGTCGCGCAAACCTCGCACATGATGCAGTAACATTCGCAAGCAAAAGCAGTCAAAGTTGGAAACGTGCACAGTGTATACCCGCAAAAGTGCGTTTCCAGCTTTCACACCTGGCCAGCCATCTACCGGTGTTCCTCGGACTCGACGTTTCCATTCCTTTCTTGAAGCATTCCAAGTATAAAACCGAGGAACTTCAGCATGAAGCACAGTTTTTGCGAAATCGTCTCTTTGACAAAGAATAAAAAAACGCAGTCAGAGTTGTTCTAGGAGGCGTAGTCGCTCTTTCTACAAAATTTTGCTCATTAAACTAAACGCGTTCGCCGTTTGGAATATGTACCGCAAGGTGAGTGACGGTAGGGTGTCTTTCATGCAAAGGAAAACCCAAGATTCGCCATACTGCCTCATTGCTGCTCACATACCGACCGGCCCTGAATGTTTGAACTTCGTCCCGTGGATCGATATTGACATCACCATCCTGGCGAACATTGAAAATGGCTTGATCGCTTCCCTTGTTAATGTATTTACGGATGTATTTTATCGCCTCCACGGAACCACAGAACTCAACATTTATATGCGCATTAAAAATGTTGGTCAGAGCAGGACTGTAGGGTACAACCCACTTGTTGTCCACTTCTACTTCTTCTTGACCTCCGCGAATTTTAATCTTAACCGTACGGCCTCCATTCTCTGGTGCTCTTCGCCAGTACAGTGGATATCCCTTCTCATTGGTTTGTGTTTCGGTAAGTAACATCCGCGGGTACTTTTTGGTACACTTCATGCATGGCGAAGATAAATTATGTACACCGCAAGGATCGTCAATCATATTTTTAACTACTGTGTCATGTAGTTTCTTGTCAACATGAACATCGGGAATTTCTGCGCAAATATAAGGTCATCAATTTGATTCGGACGCAATTTTTCTTTTAGCCACAACAACAAATGGACATGGGGTACACCGCGTTTTTGCCACTCGATGGAGTACATAAAACATTGCACCTCACCATAAATTTCACCCTTCATCAGCAAAGCAACCAATTTTTATACTTTGATCTTAAACACCCGAGCAATCAAATCATGTTGATCTGTCGCCTTCTGACCAGGCATCAGCTCGTTAATTATTTCTGGCCATGCCGGGTTGCAAGTGAAAGTGATGAAGAGGTCGGGGCGTCCATAATTATGGACATATGCTTCTTGAGTATATTAGTGCAGGTATCTTGGGCTATTGACGACAGAGGAAGGAAGGATAACCATTTGTCCTACATCATTAGGATTTA